>VXBT01000310.1:9141-105552 GCA_013400235.1 Oriolus oriolus | reverse complement strand
TGTGAGTTGTTCTTTACTGGCTGCATTACAACCACAGGTCTCTCTTGTATTCTGTTCCACTGCTGGAAGAGGTCCATGTGGGGATAATAATTCTTGGCTGATTCTGAGAGACTGAGATTGCATTATGGCACTTCTTGTCATGGACAGTCAGGGATGACGCTTGTGTAGGCTCATACTTTATGGGCATAGAAGAGTCCTGTCTTGCCATGAACTGTTTGCCGGGAGAGTTGCGGACAGGGTCTACAGTACAGTAAGGCAAGGGAAGAGCAATAGAGTCAAATATTTGCTTTTGGAGGATCAGTAATGGCAAAATGAAGCCTTGGGTGCAGTGGTACATGGTACAAAGGATCTTAGGAGTTGAGATATAAGGCTTCTCCCATGCCTCTGCCAGCTGCAAGGTGCCAAATGGGGCAGGTCTTTGCCAGAGATGCTGAGAAGATGGAGGGGGAGGCTTTGTGAACTGCAGGACAGCCCCTTGTGCTGTTGAAATAGTGGGGACAGAGGTTGTGGAGAGCTGAGCATAACGGGAGTCTCTCATGTGGCACAGGCTGGTGGGTTGACTCAGAGGAACATGTTCCGTTCAGCAAAGTTTACTGTGGAAGGAGATGAGGTTACTTGGAGCGAGGAAGTTGCTGAGCTGATTGTATGCTTTCCTGTCCTTCCAGAACGTGTACAAGTCTGACCTGCAGTGGCTGAGGGGCATTGGCTGGTCCCCAATTGGATCATTGGATGATGAGAAGAACAAGAGGGCGAGCCAGATCCTGAGCGACAAGAAATACCGGCAACACCCAGACACCATCAAATTCACGAGCCTTCCCGACTCGATGCCCATGGTGCTGGCAAAGCACAACTCCAAAATCATGGACCAAGTGAGATTTCCTTGTGTTTGCACCCTGAAGGAAATGAGCACCTTCCTTTTCCAGGATGTTGTTTTATGTCCTTCCATGGCCTGGGTTGTGCAAGGGCATGTTGGCTTCTCCTGCGTCAGGATTCTTTGAGGCGAAATTCTGTTTTGTGTGGTTGGAGCAATAATGGGGTGCAGAGTGGAAAAGAAAAGGGTGAAGCATTAGAAACTTTTGGGAAAGGGCAGGAGTTCCTTAGTCAGTGCAAAGTAGAGGCCCCTTGCTTTGGGTCATGGAGCTGATCTTCTCATTGAGTCTTGAGTGTTTCCCTGGGCCTGTGTGATTTTACTTCCCTCTGTCCTCCTCGTTTTCCAGCGCTCCTACATCGCAGCCTGGGAGAAGGACAAAACCAGCATTCACATCATGCCGGACACCCCTGGGATCCTGCTGGCCCAGCAGAACAAAGTGAACTTCAGCGAGGTGGGTGGTGGCTGTGGGTGCAGTGTCCGTCCCTGGGCGCTGCCGTGTCTCGGGAAGCAGCGTTGTCTGAGGGCATGGTGGTGTCTGTTTCAGAAACTGTACAAGCAGGCGATGGAGGAGGAGAAGAAGAAGGGCTACGACATGCGGGCAGATGCCATTCCCATCACGTCTGCGAAAGCTTCCCGGGACATTGCCAGTGATGTGAGTGCTCAGGAGCCCTTGTGGCCCATGCTGGGGCTGAGTCTTTTCTCACTCTAAAGTCTCTGTGGTTTCAGCTGCTATGTTTTCTGGAGGTGGTGCCACAGGGGCTGCTGGGGCCTTATAAAAAGTCAAACCTAACACTCACTGAACAATTTTTTGTCCATAGTACAAGTACAAGGAAGGGTATCGCAAACAGCTGGGTCACCACATCGGGGCCCGCAACATTGAGGACGACCCCAAGATGATGTGGTCGATGCACGTGGCCAAGATCCAGAGTGACAGGGAGTACAAGAAAGCCTTTGAGAAGTCCAAGACGCACTTCAGCAGCCCTGTGGACATGCTGGGAGTGGTGTTGGCCAAGAAGTGCCAGGAGCTGGTCAGCGATGTTGATTACCGGCACCCTCTGCACCGCTGGACCTGCCTGCCGGACCAGAGCGATGTTGTCCATGCCAAGACAGTGTACGACCTGCAGAGTGATGTGAGTTGTTGTTTACTGGCTGTGTGACAATCTTCTGTTGTCTATTCTACGGTTGGAGGAGGGATCTGTGTGGCAGGGGAAGGGCAAGGGAATTGAAATCCTTTTTTTTTCGGGAGAGCCAAGAGTTGGTAAAGGCAAGAAATTGTACAGCTGAGAGTGGTATGAAGAGCCTTAGGAGATCGGATAAAAGGCTCATCCCATGTCTCTGCCAGCTGCAGATTGCCAAATGGGTCAAGTGTTTTCTAGGAATACTGGGAAGATTGGAGGAGGAAGGTTTGTGGATTGCTAGACAGCCGCTTGTGGTGTTCCAGGAGTGGGGAGCCAGGCTGTGGAGAGCTGAGCTTATTTGGAGTCTCTTTGTGCACACAGGCTGGTGGGTTGACCCAGGGGAACATGCTGGATTAAGCAAAGCATTCATTGGTAGGAGATGGGATTGCTTGGAGTGAGACGGTTGCTGAGCTGCTTTATGTCCTTTCGTATCCTTGCAGAACGTGTACAAGTCCGACCTGCAGTGGCTGAGGGGCATTGGCTGGTCCCCAATTGGATCACTGGATGTTGAGAAGAACAAGAGGGCGAGCGAGATCCTGAGTGACAAGAAGTATCGTCAGCACCCAGACACCATCAAATTCACGAGCCTTCCTGACTCGATGCCCATGGTGCTGGCAAAGCACAACTCCAAAATCATGGACCAAGTGAGATTTCCTTGTGTTTGCACCCTGAAGGAAATGAGCACCTTCCTTTTCCAGGATGTTTTTCTATGTCCTTCCATGGCCCAAGCTGTGCAAGGGGAATGTTGGCTCCACTTGCCTCAGGGATTTGTGTTCCTGGTTTGAGATGACATTCTCATTTATGTGGTTGGAGCAGTAATGGGGTGCAGAGTGGAAAAGAAAAGGGTGAGGCATTAGAAATTTTTGGGGAAAGGGCAGGAGTTCCTTAGTGCAAAGTAGAGGCCCCTTGCTTTGGTTCATGGAGCTGATCTTCTCATTGAGTCTTGAGTGTTTCCCTGGGCCTGTGTGATTTTACTTCCCTCTGTCCTCCTCGTTTTCCAGCGCTCCTACATCGCAGCCTGGGAGAAGGACAAAACCAGCATTCACATCATGCCGGACACCCCTGGGATCCTGCTGGCCCAGCAGAACAAAGTGAACTTCAGCGAGGTGGGTGGTGGCTGTGGGTGCAGTGTCCGTCCCTGGGCGCTGCCGTGTCCCGGGAAGCAGCGTTGTCTGAGGGCATGGTGGTGTCTGTTTCAGAAACTGTACAAGCAGGCGATGGAGGAGGAGAAGAAGAAGGGCTACGACATGCGGGCAGATGCCATTCCCATCACGTCTGCGAAAGCTTCCCGGGACATTGCCAGTGATGTGAGTGCTCAGGAGCCCTTGTGGCCCATGCTGGGGCTGAGTCTTTTCTCACTCTAAAGTCTCTGTGGTTTCAGCTGCTATGTTTTCTGGAGGTGGTGCCACAGGGACTCTTGGGGACACAAAAAACCCCTAAACTGAAACTCACTGAACGTTTTTTTATCCATAGTACAAGTACAAGGAAGGGTATCGCAAACAGCTGGGCCACCACATTGGGGCCAGGAACATCGAGGATGACCCCAAGATGATGTGGTCGATGCACGTGGCCAAGATCCAGAGTGACAGGGAGTACAAGAAAGCCTTTGAGAAGTCCAAGACGCACTTCAGCAGCCCTGTGGACATGCTGGGAGTGGTGTTGGCCAAGAAGTGCCAGGAGCTGGTCAGCGACGTTGATTACCGGCACTATCTGCATCAATGGACTTGTCTACCAGACCAGAATGATGTGATCCACGCCAAGCAAGCCTACGACCTCCAGAGTGATGTGAGTTCTTACTGATAAACCCTGGATTACTGAAATGTTTGTAATTTCCTTGGAATATGAACTAGACATGTCGCTCTTGTGTTTTTTCACATTATATTTTTCTCCCCCTGTTCCAAGCAATGTCATTAGGTTTTGTGTAGTGAATGAATCTGTATGTAAGGACATAATGAAAGTTTATATATGGCCAAACAGCAGAATTAGCTCCATATAATCCTTCATAATAGGCAATTGTAATACATTTAAACATATAAAGTGTAAATTTTTAACTTCTGCCTTTATATTTTGTAACAGAACTGCTACAAATCTGACCTGGAGTGGCTGAGGGGCATTGGTTGGGTCCCGATTGGCTCCTTGGAAGTTGAGAAAGCCAAGAAGGCAGGGGAGATCTTGAGTGACAAAATTTACCGCCAGCATCCGGACACCATCAAGTTCACCAGTCCCCCAGATTCCCTCCCAATGGTGTTGGCCAAGCAGAATGCAGACACCATGAATAAGGTGAGTCAGATTTGATCGGGTGACACATCAACAGTCTCTGCCTAAACCCTTGAGACATGACTAGGAGCACAGACCTGTGCTTGTGCTGTGAGATTTCAGCACAGTAAGGCTGTAAAAATGTAAGGTCCATTCTTGGTAACCAATGGGAGACTTACTTTTATCAAGAGCTGGTTTAATAATGTCTTCCTAAGATAATTACTGTGCTAATTTGTCACAGTTAGCAATTGTGAATGTCTCCAAATACTCTGCTGTGTTTCTCCTGCAGCGTCTGTATACTGAGGCCTGGGATAAAGACAAGACACAAATCCACATCATGCCTGACACGCCTGAAATCACACTGGCAAGAGAGAACAAGAAAAACTACAGTCTGGTGAGTGTGGGAGCTCTCCAAATGTAACTGCTCTGTGTCATGGCTGGATCAGGAATGTTCTGGGAAACATTCTATAGATGTCACCATCAGTTTCCTTAAGTGACTCCCTTATTTATCCACAAAATTGTGACTTTAAAAGTACTGTTTTTATATTTGTAGTAGTGCATACATAGCGCAGTGGGCACTGGTGAGAAGAAATTCCATAAATTCCACACAAGTTGTGTGTTTCCACTGAATTTCTGGGAGTCATTTCTGCCAGTGTGCATAATGTTTGGAAGGCAAAAATTAATACCTAAAAGGTAATTACCAGCATAATTCCGAAAAGCTGTCATGCCAGTGTTCAATGTTATTTTGGGCAAACAAGTTCACATCGATAAGCCACATCAGTGGCTTTAAAAAGTAGGTTTTACTCCACTTGTATAGAAGAAAAGATTAGCTCTAAATTGTAGTCAATGTTACATTATATAAAGCAGTAAAATAAAAATTAATTTGCAAATGTATTTGGCAAAGGTATTCCTTTGACATGAATTTGTACCAGCTACTGATCTGAGGCTTTGAGTTAAAGGTAGATAAAACTGGGTGTAATAAATCTAAACACAATTTTTAGATCTACTTCCAAGAAATTTGTTTTGCATAGAATATAATATATGGAACTTATATCAGTCCCATTGTTTTTCATCTAGAAACAATACAGGCAGGCCATGGAAGATGCAAAGAAAGAAGGCTATGATTTGAGAGCTGATGCCATCCCCATCCAAGCAGCCAAAGCATCCAGGCAAATTGCCAGTGATGTAAGAATCTACTTTTCTTTCTATGTTGACATCTCTCCTCTGCGACCTGAAAATTATCAGCTGGATTCTGTAAAAGACACTGCAGTTAAACTGTGACCTTAAGTAATAGATTTTTGCAAGCAAATTATCATGTATATTTGAAAAAATAGATGTTAATAATTATAAGAACAATATAATGCTGCTATCATGACAAGCTTGTAACCCTATATATGTAAATAAGTATTTACAGTATGTATATCATTATATGTAATATGGATTAAATGCATTTAATAAGACCAGGATACTTTCTCACTAATATTAGTGAAGCACATTTCTTCAAAAATCAAAATGGTAAAAAATTTCTATTTAGTGTTCTAACTCAAATAGCAAATAATTTTAGTCCTAGAATCAATGTTATTAGCATGAGAATTGCTTTGACTATTTGGGGTTTCTTTAATGGTAGTTATAGATAAGTTTGGAAAAGTTATTGTTAGAAATATTTAATATGAGTAACTGACATTTAGAGGTGATACAGAAATGCAATGTCCTGGTTTGTGTTTCAGTACAAGTACAAGGAAGGGTATCGCAAACAGCTGGGCCACCACATCGGGGCCCGCAACATTGAGGATGACCCCAAGATGATGTGGTCGATGCATGTGGCCAAGATCCAGAGTGACAGGGAGTACAAGAAGGATTTTGAGAAGACCAAGACACACTTCAGCAGCCCTGTGGACATGCTGGGAATTGTGTTGGCCAAGAAATGCCAAGAGTTGGTCAGCGACGTTGATTACCGTCACTACCTGCACCAGTGGATCTGCCTGCCCGACCAGAACGATGTGATCCACGCCAAGCAAGCCTACGACCTCCAGAGTGATGTGAGTTCTCTGGCATTTGATTTTTGCTGAGGAATGTATTTGATATTTTTCGTAATTGGATCAGGCCACCATGTCCCGGTGTGGTAGAACCAGCTTTTCAAGATTTATTTTTAAGTTTTGTGGCTGATTGAAACTCACCTCTCCAACAGGATGTGTTAACTAATTGATACTTAAATGAAATCCTGTAACTCCATAGTTGGTATCTATGATTTACCATTCTGTGAAAGCTGGATAATGGTTTCACTCTTAATGTAGGCGAAATGCAGTTGTTTTTTCTATATTTTTTTTATTTACATTTTCTATGTTTTTTCTGTTGTTTCTAACAACAAGAGTTGTTTTCTCTTGTGCTTTGAATTTATTTGAATTAATTGATTCAGTTGATAGTGAGGTTACTTACTGGTGAACTATTCACCATGTAAGTTGCATTATTATTTTTGATAGAATAATCAGTGTTGGTGATTTTTTTTTTTATTTTTAACAGAACTGCTACAAGTCTGACCTTGAATGGCTGCGGGGCATTGGTTGGGTCCCAATTGGTTCCTTGGAAGTTGAGAAAGCCAAGAGAGCAGGGGAGATCCTGAGTGAAAAAATTTACCGCCAGCGTCCGGACACCATCAAGTTCACGAGTGTCACGGATTCCCTGGAGATGGTGTTGGCCAAGCAGAACGCAGACACCATGAACAAGGTGAGTCCTGGTGCCACTGAGTGACACATCAGAGGTCTGTGCCTCACCCTTGGAGACAGGACTGGGAATGAACTGAGCACAAGCAATGCTCATTGGTTTATTCCTTCTCCTTAATCAGTGTGGTGTTTCATTGGCGTTGTTACATTTTCTCAAGTCAAGTCTCCTTTTGTTAATATTTTCTCTTCCTAATTACCTAACTGATTATCCCTGTTATATTTCCTGTATTTTTATCTGGTATGGTCTATGTTTTTCCTGATTATTGAGATACTAACCTGGTTTGGAATGCCATATGGATCTCTTTCTGTTTTCCTTCTTAGCGTTTGTACACTGAAGCGTGGAACAAAGACAAGACCACGATTCATGTCATGCCTGACACCCCAGAAATCCTGCTGGCGAAACAAAACAGATTGAACTACAGTGAGGTGAGTGAAACCGAAGTGGTGAGGCAATTAACTTGTACTTCTGACAAGTACACTTATGTCATCTTTGACTTTTAGTTAATATTAAAGTATTGTCAGGTTGTTTATTTTCATAAATGATCAGTTCTGGTGCTGAAATCAGAGTTGTTCCAGGAAATGACCTCCTTGACCTCCTAAAATTGAGCTTTTAAAATATATTATCCACCATAAATGGGAAATAATTTCTACAGCAAGGTATGGAAATAACTAGTTTTGCTTTCCCTACATGATTTCCATTTTCCAAGGGTCTACAATAAAATTACAAGGACTTTGAAATCTGCGTATTTTTATTCTCTCTGAAGATAAGGCTGGGTTCAAAATGTTTAAGTTGCCTAAAGATCAACAATATTGTTTAGGGACTTGAATAGTTTTATTACTCAGATGGCCTTAACTGAAATGCGATTTTGTTTTGAAACTAAAGCGTGAGTTTTGTTCTCACAGAAAATGTACAAACTGGCCTTGGAGGAGTCGAAGAAGAAAGGCCATGATTTGCGTTATGATGCCATTCCCATTCAATCTGCCAAAGCCTCCAGGGAGATTGCCAGTGAGGTAAGCAGGCTTCATTCTCATTGCTGTAAGGATTTGGTAATGGGAAAGAATCAGAATGTTTGTTCCATTGTGTGTTGATGTCATACTTCATAGAATAGATAAAACTGAAATCTATTTTCAAAGTGATTCTGTTTAATGATTCCACAGCATGCCTTTAGTGCATGGAAGGAATGGATAGCCAGTATTTTTATGATGAGGAATATATCACTGTAATAAATTAGTAGAATAATGTGGAGGTTAATGATATGCCCCCTGCAATACTTCTGTTGATGTCCATGGATTTTCAAGTGGCATGATCAAAAAGGTGTGTGAATCAATGGCAGTTTGTTTGGTTAATTTCTGATTCGAACAGTATTTCTGTTCAAGTGTCATGATGAATTTCAAGAAGTCTGAACATAAAACCAGGGATAAACTATGCAATGGCTATGATAGCTTTTGCTTCTGGGATGAGGCCGCATCACTTTGAGATGGAGGATAACAGATTCTTATGTTTCTTGTTTTCTATCAAGTTTGATATTTCAACTGCTTGTATTAAGATCAAATCATATGGTCTTAATCAAGGAGTTTTGTCAAAAGTTTTTAAAGTAAGTTAAAATTTATAATTTAATCTTAATAGTAAAAGAATCTGAAATACCAAACTTGTTAGAATGTGACATTAAAGGTTTAGTGAATTGAAAGTGTGTTATAGTTAGATAGAAAGTCTGAGATAATTATATCTAATAAAAATGCTTTTTATGTGAAAATTAATCCCAGAGTAGAAGGACCTACATCATATTTTTATCTTTACAAAATAATTATGAGTATGTTAAACTGTTAGAATTATTTATTAATTTGTCAATACACCAAGTAACATTAAATATCTTCTGTTTCAGTACAAGTACAAGGAAGGGTATCGCAAACAGCTGGGTCACCACATTGGGGCCCGCAACATTGAGGATGACCCCAAGATGATGTGGTCGATGCACGTGGCCAAGATCCAGAGTGACAGGGAGTACAAGAAGGATTTTGAGAAGACCAAGACACACTTCAGCAGCCCTGTGGACATGCTGGGAATTGTGCTGGCCAAGAAATGCCAGGAGCTGGTCAGCGATGTTGATTACCGTCACTACCTGCACCAGTGGATCTGCCTGCCCGACCAGAATGACGTGATCCACGCCAAGCAAGCCTACGACCTCCAGAGTGATGTGAGTTCTCTGGCATTTGATTTTTGCTGAGGAATGAGTTTATTTTTCGTAATTGGATCAGGCCATCAGGTTCTGATGTGGTAGAACCAACTTCTCGAGATTTATTTTTACGTTTCACAGTTAATTGGCGGTCAGATCTCCTACAGGTCATATTAACTGACTGATATTTAAATGAAATCCTGTAATTCCAGGATTTGGACTATTTACCACTTACAGTTCTGTGAAACTTGGATAATGGTTTCACCCTTGATGTAGGTGAAATGCAATCATTTTTTCTACAGTTTTCTCTACAGCTTTGAATTCGTTTGAATGAGGAACTGATAGGAAGGTTATTTTCTTTTGGAAAGACGCACCGTGTAACATACATTATTACAATTATGATTATTTTATTAAAATAACTTGTCTAACTTTTTCTTGTAACAGAACTGCTACAAGTCTGACCTTGAATGGCTGCGGGGCATTGGTTGGGTCCCAATTGGTTCCTTGGAAGTTGAGAAAGCCAAGAGAGCAGGGGAGATCCTGAGTGAAAAAATTTACCGCCAGCGTCCGGACACCATCAAGTTCACGAGTGTCACGGATTCCCTGGAGATGGTGTTGGCCAAGCAGAACGCAGACACCATGAACAAGGTGAGTCCTGGTGCCACTGAGTGACACATCAGAGGTCTGTGCCTCACCCTTGGAGACAGGACTGGGAATGAACTGAGCACAAGCAATGCTCATTGGTTTATTCCTTCTCCTTAATCAGTGTGGTGTTTCATTGGCGTTGTTACATTTTCTCAAGTCAAGTCTCCTTTTGTTAATATTTTCTCTTCCTAATTACCTAACTGATTATCCCTGTTATATTTCCTGTATTTTTATCTGGTATGGTCTATGTTTTTCCTGATTATTGAGATACTAACCTGGTTTGGAATGCCATATTGATCTCTTTCTGTTTTCCTTCTTAGCGTTTGTACACTGAAGCGTGGAACAAAGACAAGACCACGATTCATGTCATGCCTGACACCCCAGAAATCCTGCTGGCGAAACAAAACAGATTGAACTACAGTGAGGTGAGTGAAACCGAAGTGGTGAGGCAATTAAAGGGTTTCTGATAAGTACACTTTTGTCACTTTTAATTTTTTATTAAAGGTAAAATATTGTCAGGTTGTTTAGTTTCACAAATTGCCACTTCCAGTGATGAAATCAGAGTTGTTCTTTCACTGGAATTTACCTCTTAGATATCTAATTGAGCCTTTAGAATATATTATCCACCATAAATGGGAAATAATTTCTACATCAAGTTCTGGAAATAGGTAATTTAACTTTTTAGATGTTCCAGTCTTAGCCTTCCCTAAATGATTTCCTTTTTTAAAACATCTACAATAAAATGACAAGGTATTTGAAATCTGCATTTTAAAAAAAATTTTCTAGAGAACAGTACTTAAATTGTCTGACGATTAACAATATTGTTTAGGGACTTAATTTGTTTTGCTGCACAGTTGCGCTTAACTGAAATGCAATTTTGAATTTTGTTTTTTGAAACTAAAATGTGAATTTTTTCTCACAGAAAATGTACAAACTGGCCTTGGAGGAGTCGAAGAAGAAAGGCCATGATTTGCGTTATGATGCCATTCCCATTCAATCTGCCAAAGCCTCCAGGGAGATTGCCAGTGAGGTAAGCAGGCTTCATTCTCATTGCTGTAAGGATTTGGTAATGGGAAAGAATCAGAATGTTTGTTCCATTGTTTGTTAATGTCATATTTCACAAACTAGATAATATTGAAATCTGTTTACGTAGTGATTCTACCACATGCCTTAGAGCACAAAAAGAATGGATAGCCAGTATTTTTGCATGAGTTATGTATTACAGTAACAAATAAATATAATAACATGAAGATTGTTTATATGCCCCCCACTGCCATCCATGGATGTTCAAGTAGAATGATCAAAAAGATATATGAGTCTATGCTAGAGTTTGTCAAGTTAATTTTTGATTCAAAATAGAAAGTACTTTAAAATCTGTCCCCAAAAGAGATATGTAAGTAAATCGATTCTAAAAGTTTAAATGCTTGCTTTTTCTGGAGGAAAGAAATAATTCTGTTTCAATGTCACATTGAAATTCAAAACGTTGGAATACAAAACCAGGAAAAAAACTCTGCAGTGACTGGGACAGGTTTTGCTTCTGGCATGAGTCAACATCACTAAGAGACAGGATAACAGATTTTTATGCTCCTTGTTTTTCTACCAAGAAATCTATTTGAATGCTTTGTGTTAAAAAAAGATTAAATATATAAATATATATATGTATTTTTTTTCTTGCAGTACAAGTACAAGGAAGGGTATCGCAAACAGCTGGGCCACCACATCGGGGCCCGCAACATTGAGGATGACCCCAAGATGATGTGGTCAATGCACGTGGCCAAGATCCAGAGTGACAGGGAGTACAAGAAGGATTTTGAGAAGACCAAGACACACTTCAGCAGCCCTGTGGACATGCTGGGAATTGTGTTGGCCAAGAAATGCCAAGAGTTGGTCAGCGATGTTGATTACCGTCACTACCTGCACCAGTGGATCTGCCTGCCCGACCAGAACGACGTGATCCACGCCAAGCAAGCCTACGATCTCCAGAGTGATGTGAGCAAATCCTTACATTTGTAATACATAATTAAATACTCTGGGTCTTGTACAATCTAATTTTTAAAATATGGATTATAAGCCTTAGTCACTTGCATCAGACTTGTTGAAATGTTTATTATTCTTTCATCAAATTTGTGTTTAATTCTATTTTTTCAGTCCTTAATCTGAGGTATATTTATTAATTCTTTTTCTTAATCTTCAAAAAGAACAAATGTTTTCAGAACTATATCTTCAGAAACATACCCAGTTGTTCATATAGGATGTGCTCATTTATATTAATTTTAATACTTGCTCACACTTGCACATATATAACAAACTTTCAAAATTTTTCAGGCTGTTTACAAATCAGACCTGGAATGGCTGAGAGGCATTGGATGGGTTCCTATTGGCTCCTTGGAAGTTGAGAAAGCCAAGAAAGCTGGAGAAATCCTCAGTGACAGGAAGTATCGCCAGCCTGCAGACCAAATCAAATTTACCAGCGTGACTGATTCCTTGGCCATGGTCTTAGCCAAGCAAAATGCTGAGATCATGAACAAGGTGAGGGTGGTACTGCCAGTTAATAGAACTTGTTCATGAGGTGAAAAATACAAAATACAAAGTAAAGCTAAAGACTTGTGGATTTAAGAGAAAATCAGTGTCCAAATCCAGCTATTGTACAGGAAAGCTGTTCTCTCAGGGCTCAGTCTGAAGCGAGCGGTTGGTAAAAATCTACAGAAAAAAATCCCTTAAATCACAGATTTTCCAAGAGTAGTACTGCAAGATGAACAAGTTATGAGGTACTTCAGGTTCTCTGGAGGTGAAACTTCTGCAATGTACCTCAGGTCTGGAGGGTGAAAGTCACTTAGTACCTCCTCCATCTCCTATGTGAGAAACATAATCAAACAGCTTATACAGGAAAATTAATACAGTTTTTCTCCTATGGCTGTTTCTCCACAATCCAAAATCAATCAATTGCTGCACCAGCTTGGCCTGAGAAATAATCAGGAAGGACAGTTTCCTTCTTGAGCTGTTCAGAGAGAAGCTTTGCTGCATCAGGGTATTTAGAGCTGACTTGAGCTACCCATAGCAGTTTGTAAAATAATTGTAATTGTAAAATAATTTCATAAAGAACTGTTTGTAGATGGCTGTTTTCCTCTCTTGTAGCGCTTGTACACAGAAGCCTGGGATGCAGACAAGAAGTCCATCCATGTCATGCCTGACACACCAGACATCCTGTTAGCAAAGGCCAACGCAGCCAATGTTAGCAAAGTAAGGACATTTAAACATTTACTAAGCTAGTGGAAATTCAGAGTTAAATCAGCATTTCTTTAATCATAAAGACGTTCTAAAATATGCATTCATGAAAATTTGGAGAGACAATTATGAAATGTAGAAATCCCATCTTTCAGAATATTGATAAGCCATTTTCTGTCTTCTTTTGTGTAGAAACTTTATGTACAAGCCTGGGAAGAGGCCAAAAAGAAGGGTTATGACATGAGAGCTGATGCAATTCCGATCAAAACTGCAAAAGCATCAAGAGATATTGCAAGTGATGTATGTTCTTTCCTTTACATTTGTTTTCAGTTACCTTGAAAACAAGAATATGTATTTTTGTGGTCAGTAGCAATAGGCAATTATGGGACCTTCATCCCAGATTCACTTCTTTTTGTATTTCCAGTACAAGTACAAAGAAACCCACGAGAAGGAGAAAGGCCACTACATCGGGTGCCCCAGTGCCAAGGAGGACCCCAAGCTGGCGTGGGCCGCGCGCGCCATGGCCCTGCAGAACGATCGCCTCTACAAGAAGGCCTACAACGATTCCAAGACGCAGATCCACATGCCTGTGGATGCCATGTCGGTGCAGGCGGCCAAGGAGTGCCAGACCCTGGTCAGTGACGTTGACTACAGGCAGTACCTGCACCAGTGGACCTGCCTTCCTGACCAGAACGACGTGATCCATGCACGGCAGGCCTACGACCTGCAGAGCGACGTGAGTGACAATAACTGTAGGAAAGCTTTAGGGCAGCTGTGTGAGGCTCTGTTTGTTAGTGACTGGCACATATACTTCCACATGTATGTTCACGAGCCTCCAGTCTGTCCTGGTAGGTTTATTTTATCCTTTCCAGGGGATGTCAGTCTGGGGGCCAGAAGTATTTGGGGCAATTCATAAGGAAGCCATGTTTTCTTGGTCTGCTCTAGAATGTTTGCTTGCAGACTACTTGCAGATTATGCCCCTGGCTTGAATGCAGTGTCTTAAAAGTATCATTATTTCTGTGCAAATCAGGGGTTCTGTGTGTCTGGAAAGGACCTGATACAACACAGTGTCACTGGCTGCTTGTTGTGAAAGAGTATGAGAAGAAGTTGGGGAAAGCCTTATAAAAAACCTTCTTGCACTTAACTACAGAATCCCAAAATGGTTTGGGTTGGAAAAGATCGTCTTAGTCAACCCCCTGCCATGAGCAGGGACACCTTCCACTAGACCTGGTTATTGAGGGCCTCATCCAGACTTGTCTTGAACATCTCCAGGGACTGAGAGTCCACCAGCTCTCTGGGCAAAGAGTTATCTCTGCAATGCCAGTAACCCTTGATTTGTTTGTAGAATGTGTACAAGTCCGACCTGGAATGGCTGCGAGGCATTGGCTGGCTAACAGAAGGTTCTGTGGATGTGGTGAAAGCCAAGAGAGCCCAGGAGCTCCTCAATGACCGCTTGTACCGCACGCGGCCGGAGCAGCTGAAGTTCACCAGCATCGCTGACTCCCCAGATGTTGTCCTGGCCAAGACCAACGCCATGCAGCTCAGTGACGTAAGCTCACCTTTCCCTTATGGGATGGCATTTCTTTTCTTTCTGGTGGAGAGTAGAATTTGTACGGTGGGAATGACAAGTTTTGCAAATTGGTATTACCGAAGAATTCCTGTTGGTGCTTTTGTCTCACCCTAGTGAAATGCCATTATTCTTCCTTTCATTTCTTCTCAGCGTCTGTATCGTGAGGCCTGGGATAAAGACAAGACCCAGATTTCCCTGCCTTCGGACACCCCTGTCCTGCTGCAGTCCAAAGTCAACGCTCTCAACATCAGCAATGTAAGAAAACAAAATGAAATCCTTGGGAAGTGTTAGAAAATGAAGACTGGCAATTGCTCTTTCGGTTTTTGCTGTAAATGGTGGTGTACAAACCCACATTCTAACGTGCTTGTAAACAGGAAATTACGTCCAGGGGCTCTTTATCACCTCTCAGCCTATCAACAGGTTGTGTGTTCATGAGCAAACTCCCAAGCTCAGTCTGCAATTCCACACAACTCCTGCTCCCTTCGGCAAAACCTGCCAAATACTTTCCGTGGAGGAGCTGGAGTCTGCAGACGTAGTGGTCTGTCTTCAGGAATATTTCTGCTGCCTCTTTGTCTTTGGGATCTTGCACCTACTTTAAGTCATGAATTTTGTGTTAAGATGCTGGCCCAGGATCATTGCTGTAACTCTGCCAGCAGTAGGAGGCAAACAGGGCTCCCAAGCTGGTCATTCCAAGGAAGTAGGTTTTTAGAGAAGGCATTTCACTATGTTTAACAAAGATGATTAATTTTCCTTGCAGAAACATTATCAGAAGGCCTGGGATGAGGCCAAGGCGAAAAGCTATGACCTAAGAGCTGATGCCATTCCCATCAAACAAGCCAAGGCCTCCAGAGACATTGCCAGTGAGGTACAGCTTTCTCTTTGTGTGGTGCTTGTGTCTCACCAGAACTGAGTGAAGCTCAGGCTGACGGCCTGGGGAGCTGGAAGCCTTTTGTCTGGTGGCTGTGTTCAGGTGAGCAACACACCTTTTGTTCTCTCTGTATTTCCAGTACAAGTACAAAGAAACCCACGAGAAGGAGAAAGGCCACTACATCGGGTGCCCCAGTGCCAAGGAGGACCCCAAGCTGGCGTGGGCCGCGCGCGCCATGGCCCTGCAGAACGATCGCCTCTACAAGAAGGCCTACAACGATTCCAAGACGCAGATCCACATGCCTGTGGATGCCATGTCGGTGCAGGCGGCCAAGGAGTGCCAGACCCTGGTCAGTGACGTTGACTACAGGCAGTACCTGCACCAGTGGACCTGCCTTCCTGACCAGAACGACGTGATCCATGCACGGCAGGCCTACGACCTGCAGAGCGACGTGAGTATCCATAGAGATGTGTGGTTACTACTCTTATTATTTAATATATTATAGCCTTATTCTGATTGTTCAATGCTATACAGTCACAACAGATTTCTATTTACACTGTTTTCTTCAATTTTTTGTTACTGCTATTATCTACTCCTCTGCACCCTTAAAAAGCATTGGTTTTACCTCTAAATGTTATGAAACTTCAGTTGACAGCTGCTGTTGCATAATGCTTTTGTGGTGGATTTGGAATTTTTGGAGTGGTGTGATCTGGAGAGGATGAAGGATTTGTCTTTTTTGCTTTGATGGGACTTAGGAATAACAGCTGTTTGCTGCCTTGGAATCTTGTTATTTCTGTTTCCTTGAGTCAGATTGGAAATTTATTTAATTGGAAGAAAACTCTGTGAGGTAGCCAGTGAGAGGTTTTAGTGGCTGGTTGCAAGGCAGAAGGAGTCAGTGCAGCTGATTTCCTGACCTGGCTTTGCTGCTTATCAGTCAACATCAGTCCCTCTTCCACTGTTTCAATTAAGAGCTTTGGAGATGAGGTTCCTGTTCCTTACTTTTTGCCAGTTTTCCTGGTAGGCAGCTTGGGGCTTTGTTAGGACTTGTAAGTTGTTGAAATGACTAGAGGAATATGTATTTTGGAGAGGACAGGAAGACTCTTCTAAGCTCTCAATATTCATTATCATTAACTGCAACTCCTTTCAGTTGTTTCTCCTTTATCGGTTCAGAATGTGTTGTTTAAGAAATGAACTACTTAACACCTTGTTGCCAGATTTAATTTTACTTATGACACTGAACATCTCCTCTACATAAAAAGGATTAATCTGACTCTAGCTAGGTTTATAAAACATAATCTGCTTTTCACAGCTTAAAGTAATTAAGACAATCATTTTAAACCATGTTTTCCTGTTCTGACCATCTCACCCAGGCTGTGTATAAGTCAGACCTAGAGTGGCTCCGAGGAATTGGCTGGTTGCCCAACGACTCTCCAGAAATTAAGAGGGTGAAGAATGCCCAGGATCTCCTGAGTGACAACGTGTATCGGACCCCCATTGACAGCCTGAAATACACCAGTGTTGTGGATTCCCCAGATGTTGTTCTGGCCAAAACCAACGCTGAACAGATCAGCATTGTACGTTCCAACCTCCTCAAAGCTGCTTCCACACTAGAAACTAAAGCTAAAGAGAAATCTCACTGCTATGATATAAAACTGATCAGTGGTGTTTTAAGTTTAATGCTTTTCCAAACATTTTATTCTTTAGAGGTGATAATTCAGGAGAGATTAATGGGATTTTATGTTACTGATAAGTGAAATTCTGTAATTCTGATGATGTTATTAAATGACTGTTTTAATAGCCAAAATACAAAGAAGCCTGGGAAAAGGACAAGACTATGATCCACATTATGCCAGACACACCTGAAATCAACCTAGCCAAGGCTAATGCTGTTAATTACAGCCAGGTATGTTTATTGTTCTGTTTTCTCTAAAATAGTATGTGAATTGTATCATTCTAAGAGGTTGAATCTCTCCGAATCTCATTTGAAGTCTGTCTTCATACAGGGTTTGTAACATTTCCCTTCCCTCTACTGAATATCCTTAAAGTATTTAGCCATTTTAAAATGAATACTTGCATACAGCTATTTAAAAATTATTAATATCATGCTCCACTGAGGGAATATTTTATTGAAATGGATGAGAATCCAAGGCATATAAATATTTTCTACACTTTTACAAACACCCTTCCATGCTTTATAGTCTGCACAACTGGTGTTGCATGTCTCAGGGCCAGCTGCATTTATGGTTAGGAGCAGGAGTAATGCTCAAAAAATTTCATGGTATTTCAGGAAATAAATGGCTGGAAACTCTGTTTCTATAATGACAAATGCCAGAACATTCAGCACGTGTGTGATGTTTTCTCTGTCTTTTCAGAAACAATATAAAGGAGCTTGGGATGAGTTGAAGATGAGCTACGATTTGAGAGCGGATGCAATTCCAATCAAGACAGCCAAGGCTTCTAGAGAGATTGCCAGTGATGTAAGTGCCAAAAGAGGCGTCTCACGTGCTCCAGGAGCTCTTCCATGCTGTTACTAATGGTGACCTCTGCTCTTCACCCAGTACAAATACAAGCTGGAGCACGAGAAGCAGAAAGGACACTACGTGGGAGTGCCGAATGCAAAGGGAGATTCCAAAATCCAGTTTGCCCTGGACGTAGCCAAAGTTCAGAGCGAACGAGAGTACAAGAAGTACTTTGCCAAGCTGAAGTCCCAGTGCCACCTGCCAGTGGACATGATGTCCATCGTGTCAGCCAAGCATGGGCAGAGCCTGGTGAGCGACACCGATTACCGGCATTACCTGCACCAGTGGATCTGCCTCCCCGACCAGAACGATGTCATTCATGCCAGGCAAGCCTACGACCTCCAGAGTGATGTAAGTTCACCAGAAAACACCCCTTAAATTAATCCTGCATTACCTCTTCTTATTCTGCTTCAGCTCTAAGGAGTGGGAATATTTTCCTGAATTCAGAGGACTCACCTTGCTCTTTTTTAGAGTTGCAAAGTTTAGGCCACTTATAAATTGCCACGTTTGAAGGGTGATAAATTCAGATGTAGTACTCATGCTGGAATTACTGCTCCCCTTTTAACCACTGGAAGTAAATGCTGTTATTTATGAATCTTGCTGGATTGTACAGGGAACTGTAGCTAACAGCATGGACCCTATTTTGTTTTCCCAGGCTGTTTATAAAGCTGATTTGGAATGGCTGCGGGGAATTGGATGGTTGCCAAATGATTCTATTGGAGTCAAGCATGCCAAGTATGCTGGAGATCTCCTGAGTGAGGTAACCAAATGTTTTTCAATACTAAAATTCTCTTCAGGGGTATTTGTCTCTCAAAGTATTTTAAGTGGTTAAACACATCAGGTTTTTTTTCAAATGAAAAATACAGCTGTAGTGTTTTCACAGCATTCATTGTGTATGGAGAGGTTTTTCTCCATGTGAACTTCCTTGTCTTGTGTATGTATTCAGATTGCTGTATTAGGCATCAGATATTCCAGGGTAATCTGTTCTTGTTTTTCCTTGTACAGAGAAAGTACCGCACAAAAGCTGAATCTCTCCCATTTACTCCTGTGGCTGACAGAGTTGATTATGTCACAGCAAAGAATAGCAGTGAAATTCTCAGTGATGTAAGTTTGCTCTCCGTGTCTGGGCTACACTTGACTTCTGTGAATTTGTATTTAATGTGCTTAAAAGGTCTAATGGCCTTGCAAATTCGGGGGTTGGTTCGTTATTTCATGTGTAAATTATGGTGTTTTCTCAGTTCTATGGTGGGGCTACAAGGCAGTCATTTCTTTCTGTGTCCTAGATTAAATACCACAAAGAATGGAATGAGGCCAAGTCAAATTATACTCTCACAGATACACCACAGCTGGATATGGCCCGAGAGGCAGCCAGAATTCTAAATCAGGTACATGGTCGCTCCTTGACAGCTTCTACTCACATTTTTTAGGTATTTTGAAAACCTGCCTTATTGATAACACCCTGAAGGAAGGATTTGTTACCCTTATACTTTGGTGTAAGTTACATATATGCAGTAATAGTTATCATTGTACTAGTGTTGGATTACTCATCACTTTTATATCCACAGAATTTATACAAGGAAAGTTGGGAGAAAGAAAAAGCCACTGGTTACCTCCTGCCTCCTGATACGGTGCAGATCTCTCATGCCAAGCACTCGAGTGATGTCCAAAGTGAGGTAATGATTTTTCCCATTAGGAAGACAAGTGCTTGGAAGCCTGAAATGTTAAAGGCTTTCAAAATTCACTAACAAGTTTTAAAAGCTTTCCATTTGGGGTAACATCTAGACTTTTCATGACCCGTGAATTCCGCTGACCTCCAAACAATTCAGCTCTCTTTGTCATTATAGGGTTTGGAGATATCAGTGCTGAAAGGTCAGCTTGACCCTTCCACATTCACTCTCTCCAGAAACATTCTTTTCAAAATCAGCTGAGCTGGACTTCCATATTTTATAAGTGTTGCATAATTGAAGTGATACTATGATTGTAACATATATGGCACTGATTTCACTTTTTGGCCTATCAAAACCTGTAGGCCAGTACACACTTTACATTTTAAATATTTGCATAATGGATATTGACATTATTACATGATTCTTATTTGGAATAAACATTTTGTCAAAACAGTGTGATGTGAATACCTTAATAAGCATCCACTCTTCAGACAGTCTCGAATAATTTTTTGCCAAAATGAGACTAAATGCGCTTGTTAGAAAATATTTTCTAACAAGTCTTTCCTCTTGTGTTAACAATACCTTTTACTGAAAATTTGGAATATATTAAACTAGAAAATGCTATATTTTGGACTGGAAGGCTTATACAAAGTAATATTATTGTTTGTGACCAGTTTTTTGTCTGGTCATGTACCGACAACCTAAGGCTGTGTTTGACAACTCCCTGTCTCATCAGCTCTTTGTGCTGACAAACCTGAAGCTGCTCTCAGGTTAAAACCAGAGTGGATACAGCCAGTGCTGATTTTCTCCATATTTCTCCCCTCTCCCATCAGCTGAAATACAAAGCTGAGTATGTCAAGCAGAGAGGTCACTATGTGGGAGTTGCCAAGATGAGGGATGACCCCAAGCTGGTGTGGTACGAGCACGCGGGCGAGATCCAGAACGACAGGCTGTACAAATCAGACTACCACAAAACCAAGTCCAAAATCCACATACCTTCGGATGCCATGTCGGTTGTGGCAGCAAAGGAGTGCCAGAACTTGGTCAGCGACGTTGAGTATCGCCAGTACCTGCGCGAGTGGACCTGCCACCCTGACCAGAACGACTGCATCCAGGCACGGAAGGCCTACGACCTGCAAAGTGATGTGAGTGATGGTACAGCCCTACGAGGTCATTTCCACGTGGTCTGGCCTAAGGATGTTTCCCACAGTGCATAATCCATCCTGAGTTCAATCATTTCTGTCTTTCTGCATTGTCTTTCTGATTCAGAACATTTACAAAGCTGATTTGGAGTGGCTTCGTGGCTGTGGTTGGATCCCTCTCGATTCAGTGGAGCATAAGAAAGTTAAGAATGCACAAGAACTGATAAACAAGGTAAGAGAAAACATTTCAGCCGTCCCACAATTAGCACTTCTTTCTCATACACAGTGTTTTAGACATTTTTTCACCTCTTTCCAGAGAGCATACACAAAAGAAGCCCTTGAGAACTTTTCCAAATACACCAGCGTGGTTGACACTCCTGACATCGTTTTGGCAAAGATGAACTCTGTCAATCAGAGTGATGTATGTACCTTCTTTTTTAATAAAAATTCATATAGAAGAATTAGTAGATGATTTCATTGCTTTTGCTAACTATACTTGCTTTAGCCTTATATATATATATGTGTGTGTGTACGCCTCATTAATAACAGGATTTCCTGGGGTAAGTAAGTTTAGTAAGAATTGGTATGAATGAACAACACAATATTGATATCCAAATAATTTAACATTTTCCTGTAGAAGAATATGGCATGTCCCTGACTTAGAGTTTGCATAGATTTTTCTTAGAGTATTTGAAAACTGAGTGCTGTTCTTGGTGAACAGCAGTTAATGGCGTTCCTGGTATTGCTAAAGTGTATTTGCTGAGCAGTACCTTAAATTTTTCGAGAATACCATGTGGATTTTGAGGTGACACAGTGACATTTGCCTGTGTACTACAGTGGCTGGAATGTCCTACACAGCACTATTAAATTATAACACAAGAGAAAATTAATGTCTCCTTCTAATAGATGGAGTAGTAGTAATAATAATAATAATAATGATGATGATGATGATGATGTATTTCTCCTGTGGAATTAACACTGTGTTTGTTTTCTTTGGTAGCTGAAATACAAAGAAACATTTAACCAGGAGAAAGGCCAGTACATCGGGTCTGATGATACTCCTGCTCTGCACCACGCCAAAGACATGTCCTTGCTCCACAGTGAGGTGAGATCCCATAAATATCAACCTGAGCCCTTATTGCTTTGCTTTGAAAGCAACAGAATGTGGGGTGGACTTGAGGAACTGTTCTACTCTCAGTAGAGGCATTGGGGAAGTTATTTAATCCCTTTTTTCTTCAGCTTTTCCCAGTTTGGATCATTGGAATCAGGATAATTTCTTTCCTTATTGAAGTGATCTTAAGGCACAGCTGTGTGGTGCTTGGAAGTCATAATAGTGTGACAAAACCAAATATAATTCCATCCAATAATATCTTCTGAGACTACTGATAAATTTCACATTTACTTTTTTTATAAGAAAGGAAAAGTGTAGATGATTTACATTATTAAGCAGTTACTTTTGAGTTGTCTCACTAATTTTCTCATTAATTTTAATGAGAAACCTCTATTTTTTGAAAATATAACTGATTACTCATTCATATTAGTAGGCACTTCATAATTTAGTCTGAAAGTGAATATATTTAATATTTAACAAAATAAATATTAGGAAAGTGCCACTGATACTAATGTTTCTTGAAGATTTCAACAATATTGATCAACTATAAAAGTATCAATCTCAATTCTATACTGCACTTTTAAACCAGAGTTCATATCTATATTTTGGATATTTTTATTACTCTTCTGGTATAAATATAGTAAAGAAAGCAGAAATCAGCTCAAATTTGTGCTCAGGTAGCTTTCTGAAGTGAACACTTGTCCTGTTTGCCTCACACTGAACAACAGTGCAAAATGAACATTCTCCACTTAATTTATTGGGAACCACTCTGTAAAAATCTTTTGTATTCCATGCCATATCCCATGTGTGTGTAAATGGCAGAATCAGTTTTTTTGGGAAGTATAATTGATTTTTTCATCAAAACTTGTATGTGCTTTGTTTATCTAGAAACACTATAAGAAGGCTTGGGAGCTGAGCAAGCCCATTGGATACACCCTGGATGAGAAATACGTTCCACTTGTGGGAGCCAAACATGCAAACTACATCAACAGTGAGGTCAGGAGGGATTTCCCGTTCTTTCCCTTTTTTCCCCTCAGTATGTTGTTAGAATGAATGTTTAAAATTTCCAAATGAATATTTTTCAGCTTAAATATAAGGAGATATATGAGAAGCTGAAAGGCCATTACCTGGCTGGGAAGGATATTGGTGATTTCCCCGGTGTCATTCACTCCCTGGAGTTCCAGAAAATGAGGAGTGCGGTAAGGAATGGATGAGTCTGACTGAGATATTTTCCATTTGCTTTATTTCACCTTTTATTTCACTGAGGAAATTCACTATTTCATTACTTAAACATAAATAATGCAAAGCTTAATAGAACTACAGAATCGTGGCTCATTAAGGTTGGAAAAGACTTCCAAGATCAAGTCCGACCTTAACATCAATCCACAATAATATCAGTAAAAATGATTTCAACATCCTTGTGTTTCCTGAATGCTTATTTTATATGTGGGTTGAATAATTGAATTTTAAATTATTTAGGAGATTGGGAAGGGATTTGTTTAGCTGTTAGAAGTACTACAGTAAGGGAAAAAAACCCTTTTTCTGTTTCAGTCTAAGGATCTGAGCAGTAAAAAATACCACGTGGGATTAATTTCCTTTACAAATAGAAGTGTAGATTTTGAGTTGAAATAGGAATTTAAGAACTGAAAAAGGAATTTAAGAACTGAAAAAGTAAATGCACATTTGGTACGTTGCTGTTCTCAGCACTGCACATACAACATGTCATGCAGGGCATAAAACCAGTGTAATCCCAAATATTCTGTCTTTAATTAGATAAAAACCATGTTTGGAGCATGACTTTTTTAATCCTGAAGACTTGTTAGTTTTCTCCTCAGCTGTTAAAACTGCAAGTGAAGGTAATTCTTGTCCTTCTAGAACCTCATCAAAATAAAAGGTTATTAGTAAACCTCATCAGAATAAAAGGTTATTAATATCCAAGTTAAAATTTCATCCTGTTGAATCCCATGGGAGTTTAGCTACTAAATCCAGGAAACATATCTCAGATTGTGCTGTCACCTTTTAGTCCAAAATCCAAAGTTATACAGAATTCTTAATTCTTCTCACCTTTCCCCAATCTTTGCTTTTCAGCTGGCCTACAGAAAGAATTACGAAGACACCAAGAAAAATGTCCATATTCCAGCGGACATGATGAATCACGTCCTAGCCAAGAAGTGCCAGTACATCCTCAGCGATCTGGAATACCGCACTTACTTCCACCAGTGGAATTGTTCACCTGAAGAAAATGATGTTATTCATGCCAGGAAAGCCCAGGAGATTCTGAGTGATGTATGTTTATCTTTTCTAAAACCATGGAATAGTCTGGGTTGGAAGGGACCCATCAGGGTCATCCAGTTCAACTCCTGGCCCTGCCTAGGACACCCCAAAAATCTCACCAGGAGCCTGAGGGTGTTGTCCAAACCCTTCTTGAATTTATGTGAACTTACTGAATTCATTGGTTTGACATTATAGCAGCTTTCCCCATCATTTTTTTCCGAGTTATTTAAATACAAAATACTGTCAAATATCTTCCATAGTATTTAAATATGAAATTAATAACCATGGCTTTAGATTCTTAGTACCAATCACTGCAGTGATCCTTATCTATTGTAATTGGGAATGCTGGAATTAGCACAGGGGCCAGGACAGCATCCAGCATCCTTCTGGATCCAGTGGGTCTGGAAAAGAATTCCCCTTGTTTGTTGGGGTTGTGTCAGCCCACAGCTGAGAGAATGGTGCTCATGGTCTGCAGTCAGTGGTGTCTCAGCTTGGGCCAACCAACCTTCCCAGTAAAATCTGAAGGTGTGTTAATTGCCTGGTTTATTAGTATGCAGAATTCCTTGGTTTGATTGGCAGAAGGCAGATTACTTCCTAACTTGATGTTCTGTTCCCTTCCACGTAGAATGTGTATAAAGATGACTTAAATTGGCTGAAGGGGCTTGGATGTTATGTCTGGGATACTCCACAAATCCTACAGGCTAAGAAATCCTACGACCTCCAGAGCCAGGTAAGTACGTTTTCCTTAAATAAATAAATATTTATAGATTTGGTTTTTTCCCATTTATGTTTCCATTTAGGTGGACATATCCTAGTCCAGAGCAGAATGAAGTAATTCCTGCTACATCAGAAATATTTTGTTCAAACTGTGATAATACAGTCTTTGAGTTGCTTCTGTAGAGACATCACTTGTGTTATTGGAGGAGGAGGAAACTTAGGAGAATGGGAAGACAACTGTGGTTTTTGATTTCATTTTTCCTTAGTTCAACCTGACTGTATGTTAAGTATTTCTATTTTATGACCTGTCACTAATTTTAGAGTTGGTCTTAACTAAGCTGTAATCCTCGATTTCACTTGTCCAGATGTGATTTTAAAGGAAGCTGGCAGGGAATTTCCAGGTCATTTTCAGCACTAATGAGTGTTTTGTTGGTTTTGTTTCCTTAGATAAAATACACCTCTGCAGGGAAGGAGAACTTCCAGAACTTCAGTGTGGTTACAGACACCCCCGTCTACGTGACTGCTGTGCAAAGTGCTGCCAACGCCAGTGAGGTGAATCCCCGCCTTTTCTACTCAGGATTGTTCTTCTGAGCACTGGAACAATTCACTAAATCCAGCTTTCATCTTCCAGGTGAAATACAAGGAGGAATTCCAAAAAACTAAGGATAAGTACACAACTGTGACTGACACAGTGGATTCAGAAAGAGTTCATAATTTGAAAAATCTCTATAGTGATGTAAGTGTTTATACACAATTTTTTTTCTCTTCAGGACCTTTAATGTGGAGTTTTTGTTTTATTTTGTTTGTTCACTCTGTTTGAAGATAAACATCCAAACAAGGAGCTTATCAAAGCCAGTGCTGGCCCTCTGCACTACTTGAGCTTGGGGGAGATGATGCATTTCAGGCAAGGGCTGTATTTTCCAACTGTAATGCCAGTCTTGGCAAAACACCTGGATTAAGAAATGGATTCCCTGAATAAAATTACACCTGAACAAAATTAAAACCTCGTGTGAGAACAGACATGACTAGTTAGAAAGCATTTTTATCACCCTTTACATGCACTTGATATTAAGTATTACTTAATGTCTGTTTACGGTATTTTACTATGTGGTGTCTAAATAAAAGCAAAAAGGCTTTTGATTTCTGTGGGTTGTTGGTTATTATTTAGGAGAATTATTTTTCCACTCACACAAACTTTCTATTTTGCCACAGAATCTCTACAAGAAGGCCTGGGATAAAGTGAAGGCCACCAGCTATGCGATACCCTCAGATGCTGTAGCCTTGGCACGTGCCAAAGAACTGAAGCACAATGCAAGCATTGTAAGTGAATTAAATACTTCATTTTCTAAAAATCAGATCATCAATTCATACAATTAAATCCTTCATGCCTTGCATCTACTATAGATATAAATATTTTTTAAACTTTAATTTATCTTCCCTTTTTAGTTGAGACATAATATATACCTGTAGATGATAATTTTTCTCTGATAGTCATTTGGGTAACAGTCCTTTGTGGCTTCTTGTGTTGGAAAAAACCAGACAGTTTTTATAGTAATCCAAACAGAAAATATTAGGGGTTTTCTAGTCTAAATTTCATGAGCATCCAGGTCAGAAAAACACCAAAAATCTTTAAATAATACTTACTAAGTATAGAAAACATCCTATGCTTTACTGAACATAGAATTGAGAAAGACCCCTCCGCAGATCTCTAGAAATGAAGGAGATGGAACAGTAAATAAGTACCTTACGCTACCTCTATTTATTTTTAAAATCCTCTAGTCAGCTGTTATTCTTACAACCTGATTGTCATGATGTGCTTTCTTTGCCATTTAAGACAAAACAGAAAACCAAAATCCTGCTTTAAAGCCTTTCTCTACTTGTTGGACTCAACTTTTTGCTTAATGATGATGAATTTTGTTCCAAAACCACAACTGACCCGTTGGAGTCTGTTAACTGTTGTATTTCTTTGCTTCTGCTCAGGTCAAATACCGTGAGGAATATGACAAGTTCAAAGCCCTGTACACCCTCCCCAGGGGTGTTGAGGATGATCCCAATACAGAAAGGTGCCTCAGAGTTGGGAAGCTCAACATCGATGTGAGTGTTGGTTCTGGATATGTGTTTTCCTGCTAAAGCCACGCTTCGCTCAGAAGCAGCCACTCAAAGAACCCACATGCCTTGACCCAGACATCCAACATTTCCATGTGCATTTGGCAGTGTTCGCTATTTGCTAAATTCTAGAATACAGCCATAAATTTAAGCTTTTAACTCAATTATGGCATTGCCTGCATGGCCAAACCTTTAGGGTAATTATGGATAAAATCATCACCTGCCTCCTTTTAACCCATCAGCACAATGAAAATTGAACAAATCATATTTCACCTCCCTTGCTGAGGTTCTGCAAATTATTTTTAGAGCAGGCCAGATGCAAATTTTAGTCATGGCCAAAGCGATCGCTCTCCCACTGACATCCCATGAAAATATCAACAGTTTCCTCCAAATTTATGAGCAATTTATGCTTTAACTCTGCAGCGTCTGTACAAAGAAGCCTATGAGAAGACCAAAGCCAAGGTCCACATTGTCCCGGACATGGTGGACATCATTTCAGCCAAGGATGCCCAGAAGAAGATCAGCGAGGTGGATTATCGCACGCGGCTCCACGAGTGGATCTGTCTGCCAGACCTGCAGGTCAACACCCACGTGCGAAAAGTCACCGACCAAGTCAGTGATGTAAGTCCACAAGTCACCTGCTCCTGGCTCACTTTTGAGATCATTCCTTCATTTATGCTCTGTTAGAGGAAATAATTTAGCAAAAATATCGCAGGAGTGCTCTGAAGTTGCCACTTGACTTCGTTGTGTTGTGTTTTTGTAACACTTGGCAATAAATGTATAGTTGAGATGGGGCTTAGTTGAATAGAATCAGAAAATCCCTGAATGGTTTGGGTTGGAAAAGACCTCAAAGATCATCTATTCCACCCCCTGCCCTGGGCAGGGACACCTCCCAATATCCCAGGGTGCTCCAAGCCCCAGTGTCCAACCTGGCCTTGGACACTGCCAGGGGTGGGGAGGCCACAACCTCTCTGTGCAACAGTTTCAGTAATTTCAGTGTGATCAGTGTAGGCATTTGGGTCATAACATTACAGTTCTACCCACACAGCCATCCCTGTCTGTAAATTGTGCTTTATTTGGTTGCATGAGATGAAATTTGGCTGCATGAGCAAACTTTGGAAGTCTGAGAAAATCCTGGTTGTGCGAAGCTTCTACACACTTGTCTTGTGTAGGTCAGCCCGGGAGTAGGATCTGGCAGTAAATCAGTGCCCAGTAGGATGTACAGGTAGCTTTTTTTAAAAAGTAATTGGATTTTTAATTTTTGGCTGAATTGAAGCAATGAACAAAAAATAATTTCAATTCTAAAGGGAATTGTTTTGCTTTTCTTAAACAAAAAAAAGTCAGAGTGGTAGAAACCCTCCTTGCCATCATTTGACAACGTGTTTCAGAGTGATTTAGAGCTAATAGATCTAAATGATCTACAATGGAATTCTTACAGATTCCCTCTCTGCTCTGATACTTTAGGTGATCTACAAGGATGATCTGAACTGGCTGAAAGGCATTGGCTGCTTTGTCTGGGACACTCCTGAAATCCTCCACGCCAAGCAAGCCTACGACCTTCGCAGTGATGTGAGTGGGTAGCTCTAGGTTTGCTCCTTAGTCTTCTTTTTCACTCCACTGTAGCTTTATTCTGCTTCAGGTGTAGTCTGGAAAATGTAATTGATCCTTCTTGATTGAAGGATTCATTAAATAACCAGCCACAGTTTCAATATTCTTTCTGTTTCAGTGCTGGTTTGCTAATAGAATAATTAATTGATAAAATAAATAGTAAATAAAGCTCTTTTATTTCTCTCTGCAGATTAAGTACAAATCTAAGGCAGAAAAAATGAAGAAGGACTTCACTGTGGTCACAGACACTCCTGTCTATGTCCAGAATGTGCTCAGTGCCTTGAATTTAAGTGAAGTAAGTGTTTGTCTCACCTTCCAGCCAATATTCCAAATGCTGTTACCTCACCAGCTTTGGAAATGCAACTTTTAATATGTTTTTAATAATGTAATTGTAATTATTTTTGGTTATCTACAACTCATTGTAGACACAATCACTAAAACCATTAATTGCCTGAAGCCAAAAACCTTCATCCAGTTTTTTTAGGAGCTATTCCCATTGCGTGCAAACAAAACATACTGTGAGAGAACATGACAATTAGAACTTCTTGTCTTTCCCAGGCTGTCTATCGTGGTGATTACAGGCAGAATGTCAAAGGCAAGATGATCCCTACTGATAAAACAGTGGATTTGGAGCGGGCATATAACGCAAACAAAATACAGAGTGAAGTGAGTACAAAACTTTGGGCTCCACAGAGTTTCTGATACTGAAAAACCAAATCCTTTAAGTGTCAGTATCTGGTTTTAGCTTTACAGATGAAGCTGCATGTCGCTGCTCTAAAATGAAAGTGGGAAAATATCCTCATTTAAGCTACAAGGATGCATTTTAATGCAGGCATGAGAGAAATCTTTTGCCAGTTGCGATCGAGAGATTTCCGAGACCGAGGGATTTTCCCCTCAAATATTGCTCACAGTTGCACAAAGTCTTTCTCTCTCCTCTTGCAGAATTTGTATCGCTGGGCTGGTGTGAATGCTCTGCCCACTGGATACAGCCTTCCCACGGACACGCCCAACTTCCAGCATGCCAAACACGTCCAGTACATTGGCAGTGATGTAAGTCAGGGACTAAATCTTTCTACACCATGGGAATGATCAGCAGTCCCAGATAAGGGACTCTCAACTTGAATTACTGTCAAAATATAAATCTCCTCAGCAATATGCAAATACCTCATTAGATGCAAGAGAAATTTATTGTATTATTAACCTTGGGCCATATGATAAAGGGAGAAATAATTATGATGTGTAGTGTATTTAACCCTGATACAGCTACATCTCACTTGTTTATCTCTAGAATCTGTCTCTTTATAGAGCATAAATTGCTGTCAGAACTGCAGTGTAAGTAGAATGATTATCAAATTCAGTTTCTCTGTGGTTTTGTACTTTTTATAGCTGAAATATAAAGAAGCCTATGAACACATGAAAGCCAAGGGCTACACTCTGGGACCTAAAGATGTTGGCTTTGAAAATGTGAGGAAGGTCAATCAAGTCATTAATGAGGTACTGTAAAGACATGTATTTGCTTTCAATGGTATTTGCAGTGCCCAAAATATGCACAGTGAGAGTACAGTGACTGGGAAGTTGTAGGATCTCTGTTCTCTGAGGCTTTTAACAACAAAAATTTATTTAGAGAAGAATCCATCAAGAGTGGTTGAGGGATCATTGATCCAGGCTAAAACTGTTACCATAATATAAAATTGCAGCCTAATTTTATGAGCTGTGATTAAAGTTTAATAGAAATTATTGTATCTGTGTAAAATTGGGTTTTTTTCTCAATAGTTTTAGGTTTTATTCACTTCTTTCATCATTGGCTCCAGCAGGCTGAAAATTAAACATTTGTATTTATGTGTTTTTAGGATTAGAGTCTGAGACTCCCCTATTGAAAACAATTATGGAAAATCTTCACCTGGGTAGAAAACAGTAATTTGTCTAAGAAGTGCTTACACCGTGCTGAACTGCTTTGCCACTTCAAGGTTTTACAATGTTTGAAACGATGTTAAAATGCAGATTGTTGTCTCTTGTGACAGAGGCTGTACAGGGCAACGTACCACAAGAACAAGGACAAGATCCACACCACCCCTGACACGCCCGAAATCCGCCAAGTCAGAGCCACCCAGGAGGCTGTCAGTGATGTAGGTGCCCTCCTAACAGAACAGCAGAAGAAACTGAGATTATTCCCTGGCCAAACATGTGAAATGCTGTTTTGTTCTCTCTTTTCAGCTGATCTACAAGTCGGATTTCTTCAAGATGCAGGGACACCTGATCTCCCTGCCCTACACGCCTCACGTGCTGCACTGTCGCTACGTTGGGGACATCACCAGTGATGTAAGCAGCTCACACACCTTGTGGGAGGCCCAAAACTTCTGTACTGGCAGTGGGATTGGGTTTCTGTCACTTCCATTCTATTCTGTAACAAAAAACCGCTTTCTCGCTGTGTTTAAGGACCGATGATTGAAATGACCCCAAAAGCTGACTGTTGATTTTGATGTCTCTCGTAGAATAAATACAAAGAGGACCTGAGGTGGTTGAAGGGCTTGGGTTGCTTCCTGTATGACACTCCTGACATGGTCCGTGCTCGCGAGCTCCGGAAGCTCTGGGTAAGACTTTTCCTCTGGGAACCGAGTACGACAACAATGGATTTATTTCTGTGCGTGCAGGAAGTGGAACACGTGGAAATGAGCAAAGAACGAGAGAATTTTGTGCCATGCAGCCAGGCAGTTGTTTCAAAGAACTGCTGGGTTGCACTATAAGATTTCCTGTATTAATACTGCTTTTCCTTTCCAGTCTAATTATATCTACACAAGCACTGCCAAGAAAATGTGGCCTAAAGTCAACGTGGTGTTGGATACCCCTGGATATAGAGCAGTGCAGGAGCTAAAAACTCATCTGAGTGAGGTAAATTCTGTTATTTCTGCCCAATTTTGTAGCTGTAATCAGCCCCTCCCTGTGTTTTTTTCGGAAATAGACGAGAAGTTATAATTGCAAAGCTGTGATTGTGCAGCTTCTGAGTAATACCAGAAGAAATAATTCCTGGGCCTGTCTTTTTCCAGCTGGTTTACAGAGCTGCAGGCAATGAGCTGAAGACAAAATACACTTCCATCCTTGATACACCTGACTTCCTAAGAGCCAAGACAGGACAAAAAATACAGAGCCAGGTGAAAATTTTGTGCTGATGTAGAATTCAATCAGGGGATCCTTCTTAATGTATTGTTAAAGTACAGCAAAAGCTTTCCAGGCCATTTCAAAGCAATGTAGAATTCTTTTAAAAATCGGTGGTTATGTATATATTGTGAATTTACAGCTGTGTTTCAGAGACGTAAGGTAGAATTCAGTTGAATTTGATTATTTTCTTCTTGCTGCAGTACTTGTATGTGGAACTTGCCACAAAAGAGAGACCCCACCATCATGCTGATGGTCAGACTCAAGCCTTTACACATGCCAGGAATGTCAAGGACATGATGAGTGAGGTAAAGTCTTGGTTTTTTGATTTGCTACCACTATGCTGAACTCTTTAGAAGTTTGATTTCTAATTTTAGTGGTAATTTCAAGGCTCAAATCTGTTTAGCCTTCATCTATTTTTTTTTTCTCTCTTATACTTAAATGCCACATTTCCTTTGTAAGTTCTGGTAAAATAAAACATTCTGAAAATATGTTTCAGTATTTTTATAAGATAAGCTTCTTTGCAGATTGGCAAATGCTCCTAAAATTGTAATTCTGACTCTTCTCTTTTGCTGTCTCTCTTAGAAAAAGTACAAAATCCAGTATGAGAAGATGAAGGACAAATACACCCCTGTCCCTGACACCCCGGTGCTGATCAGAGCCAAGAGAGCCTACCTGAATGCCAGTGATGTGAGTACTCCAGGAACACTCCCACCACTGCTTTTCCTTGGATTCTTTATGGAAATAACAGGAAAAAGATCAGTGAGGAACAAACATGCAAAGCATAGAATATCTCAGCGTGGGTCACAAAAATTTGCATGTCCATTTGCATTTGAAATTAGGGACATTGTTGAGTTTTGGTTGATTCCACTGCAATGCTCTTTTTTCCCCTCAATTATTATAATTCATTTTCATTTCCCATTGCACTGAAGTGTGGTCTTACAACGAAGTAAAAACAGATTTAAGGTAATTTGCTTACACATCAAGTCTCCAAATAGAGCAGTCTGGAGTGAAGTGATTGATGCTGGGGCCAGGATAGAATAACTTTTATCAGCTTTTTCATCTCAGTTTTGTGTTAGAAGTAAACTGCCCTGTCACTGAGAACGTGTTCATTTTTAATTCAGAAGTAGATTAGAGAGAAGAATTACCTGAGCTGCTGCACAGGAGGCTGTTCAGGTGAAATTGATTTTTTTCAAGCGTGGAGTAGTTATTTGTGATTTAAGGCAATTAAAAAATGGTCATTTGTGAGAGCTTTATTTCAGAACCAGCAGGATATGAAAGGACATGTGCAGGGCTGCTTTTTGTTCTAGGGTTATTTAATCTTACTGCTCTAAGAGTGATTTTTAAATACTGCCAAGGAGCATCCCAGCTCTTCTGCACATGGGAATTTCTCCTCTGAGAAAGTCTTTCTCCACAGACTGGGATGATCTTCCTGCTTTCTTCTAGATGAGGACAGGGAAGAAGGGATAAGTAGCTTTTTATGCCAGAAGAAGGAATAAGTAGTTTTTTATACCAAAAGTGGCACTTGTCCTATTCTAGGGAGCAGTCCTGTGATGCAGGGACGGTTTTTCCTCAGTCTGAAAAAGAATTGGGTGAAATTCTCTGTAATTTTCACCACAAACCTCAGTGAAATTACAACTGATGGTAGGCAATTGCAGCCTCCTAAAATTCCTCAGGACTTACACTGGGATGTCAGACAGCAACACATCCCTGGATATCATTCCTGAGAAGTGAGAAGTTTAACTGGAACAATTCCTGGCACATTAATCCCTTCTTTTGTGTGTTATTTTCTTGCCAGCTGCGCTACAAAGAAACCTTTGAGAACACCAAGGGCAAGTACCACACAGTGAAGGATGCTCTGGACATTGTCTATCACAGGAAGGTCACTGATGACATCAGCAGTGTATGTACAACATCTTCATTCCTAATTAGTGTCTGCCACTTAATAACCTAAAACAGGCCATTCATCCTTTTGTTCCATTTAATTATGTAAAACAATTAGAGAAATATCAGTGCTATTAGTGTTGATTTCTTTCCTTCTCTGGAATATTGATTGCTGTTGATGTTACAAATTAATCTCGTTTCCACTCTGTTCGTTCTGATGTTTCAAAAAAAAGAGGGGAAGTGGAGTGTTCTCTTCAGTTGTTTTACTTAATTCTTCAATTTTCTCTGTAGATCAAATATAAGGAAAATTACATGAGCCAGCTGGGAATCTGGAGATCCATCCCAGACCGTCCCGAGCACTTCCATCACCGCCTGGTCACGGATGCCATCAGTGATGTGAGTTCAAACAGCTCCTGCATGGGACAGGCTGACAGTTAGAAGTGGTTTCCAAAATGAAATCCAAACCTTCCTTCTCAGCAAAGGCAAAGGAGGTGAAATTTTTCAGCGGTTTACACTCTGCCCTGGCAGATCTGGGAACTGACAGAGAGAATCTGATGGCTAAAATTGCAGCACATCCCCTTAACAAACAATCTTAATTAATTTCAGTTGTATTTGCTTAGGTTTGTTTAACCCTGTAACGACCACTAATTGCACATTTCTGTTGGTACACGATAACCCCTTAGCTGTACGAGATTATTTGTAGTGCACACAGGAACCCCAATAGCTAATGATAGATTAGGTGTGTGAATAAACTGAGTCCATCAAAAAAATATGAGAAACTAATTTATTTTCTAATGGATGCAACTCTGTTTGCCACACCTTGTGCTGAGGTTCATTTCAGCACTGAATATCTGCTTAAAACGGACTCTTTTTGCTTTTTTCCCGAAGGTTAAATACAAGGAAGACCTGGCGTGGCTCAAAGGCATTGGCTGTTACGTGTGGGATACTCCAAGTTTTGTCCTGGCAGAGAAGAATAAAGTGCTCTACAGTGGGGTGAGTGAAACACTCGGAATTGTTGCTGAATGGTTTCTGACATTTGCTGTACATTTACAGCAATTTGTTGTGGGTAGGTAAGTGAAACTCACAAATGCAATAATTCTACCGTGATTTTGCAACAGGTTGTCTCTAAAATCACGTTTTCATTGCCTTACCCTTCTTTGGACTAACATGGGCTGGGTTTTGTGTGTTTGGTTTTCTTTTGCTCCAGTGTAAGTACAAGGAGAATTTTGAGAAGACCAAGTCCCAGTTCAAGTACGTGGCTGACTCTCCAATCAATGAGCATTTTAAATATGCAACTCAGCTGATGGATGGGGTAAGTAAGGATTTCTGTAGTCTCAGGCTTAAGTAGTGAGTTGAAGGTTGTCCTTCCTTATATTCAGGCTTAAGGATGCCTTAAGATCAGCCTAAAATCATGAAAGACAAGGTTGTTGTTTTTCTGAGTATTAGGACAGAACAGGTTTGCAGAGCCTAGAAAGTGAAATCCCTGCCCCTGTTCATTAATTTTTTCCTGGCAGAGGAACTTTTCCTTTGCTGACTTAAATAATGCTGCTGGTGTAGTTACACTGAGTGTTGGTTTCCGTCTGAAAAAGGTGTAGAGAGAATTCCAATTGCTTTCCTAAAACGTTGATACCTTTATTGGTGTTAGGAAGACAGTTTTGTGTCTGAAGTTACCACAGCTCATTTAATTTCAGTGATTTTGCCTGAATCTACTACTCAACTTTTTCTTACTTTTCTCCTGTAGTGCTAAAGAAACAATTGGCACAACCTAATAGTGAAGGGGGTTAATGAACACCTCTGGGTTTAAAAATCAAATCACTGCTGTAGGATTACTGTTCTACACCCCCAGGACAAATTCCATGGAAAACACCATGTTCAGGGTGATTCCCATCAGCTTAGAGCTGGAAAAGCACATCAAAATCGGATGCTTTCCATCAAATAAGCAGATATTTAGATTTATATCTTGATATTTCTTTCTATTTCACCAGCCATTATGTTATATCATTACCTGTCAGTAAGTTTATTGCTGTATTACCTGTTCTAAGTAAGAAGAGCTGTTTCACAACAAATACCAGAATTTTTATGAAGGTTGTTCAGTCTTTTTATTGTTCATAGAACAAATAAGGAAAAATTTATTATTGGAAACATAAATGGGTAAAATTGTATCAATGGGAGCTCCATATATTGAAATGAACTTGCCTAAATATCTTCTGTTATATTAAGTGATGTTTTTTAATAACATCTCATTGTGTTCTCTTTGGACTCAGCTCAGGAATCTGCAGTTCAGAGTTGCTTCTGCAGTTACTTTTCATGAAGAAAATCAGTCATAAAATTGCTTATTGAAGGGATGGAATAGAGACATCCTTAAATTATAGGCCTTCCAGAGGCAATTTGGAAATGCATTTATCATTTGGAAATATTCTGGTTTGTTTTTTTTTTTTTTAAATTTTTAATGTATTTTTCTCTTTTGAACATGAACTTCAACCCCAGCCTGTAAAGAGGTGATAACAGTGATCTCTCTCTGTATCTTAACCCTCTCTTGTTACACTGTATTATGCTATTCTGAGCAGAAATTATATAAAGCTGCCTATGAGAAGCTCAAAGATAGGTACAGCGTTATTGTGGATGACCCCAGGAATCTGCTGGCCAAGTGGGGCAGCACCCTGAGCAGTCAGGTACTGTGGGAGCACGTGGAGCAGCGCAGAAGCTCTCTGAGATCTCTGTGTGCCACGTTCACACGCGGCAGTATCACAGCCCTGTGATATTGTCATGTTTCTGCACTCGTTCACACAATCTCCATCCTGCCACCCAAAAAGGAGTCCCTTTTTGTGTGAGCTGGTCTGTACATCTGTCCTGTATGTACTTTCATGATTGTGCATCAATGGACGTCGGGAATCTGATCCCTCTTGAAGCCGCTGGAGAGGTTTTTTAAAAATGCAGCATCGAGCAGTTGTGTTTTATTACCTCTCTTTTCAAATCTTCTTACTCATTTCTAGATAAAGCAACAGGGACGTATTTGCCTTAATCTCTAATTTACCCTCATCTCCCCCCCAAAAATTCATAATCTCCTTAATGTGAGAGTAGGCAAATTTTTTAATATTGACTCTTGACAGTGCCAATTATTCAGATGTAAATTGTATGCACACGTGGATGAATACATACAGCACCTTGCCTAAATCTCTCCACTCTCCAAGTGCCTGGGATCTAGAGCTGTGTCGTTGTTCATGTTGTTCATGGGTCTCTCTTGTCCTTGGTTGCCATTTGCATGCACAGAAAAGCTATAAATCCTTTGCCAAGATGCTCCTGCAGCACGGATGCAATGAAATTCTGAGGCCAGATATGCTGACAGCACTCTACAACACATACCTGTGGAGCCAGGTAATCTGCAGAGCTGCTGCTCTAGGACACCTTAGATACCCACTGTAGCTGCTTGGACTTGTCCTGTTTACTGCTCCCTAGATTTCCATGGATTTCAGACCCCAGAGCTTCCTCACTGTGCTTAATGCTGGCTGTGATAAAATAAAACAGAATATCTGCAACAATATTTGCTCTCACGTGGGCGTCGCTCAGCTCAGGCCGAGCTTGACCCCGTTTTCTCCTTTCATTATAAACCATTGGTATGTATTTCACCTATTTGTATAAAACAGCAATTTTCCAAACATTTCAGATATTGGATGTTAGCTCTTCCTGGTATTTCCCTAACCCAATCCTCATTCTGACACCATTTCTTGGCCTGGCCACCTTTGATAACCCCAGTTCCTTAATTCAGGAAGAACAAGATGGATTTCACAGGGAGATTCCCACATTTATCTCCCACTCTGCCCACAATGGTGTCAGACACAGAACAGTTATTTCTGCTCTGAAATCACAGCTGCTGGCAGTAACCTCACCCTCTGCAATGGGAAAAATGATTCCTCATCAGGAATTGGCATATAAATGATAGACTGGAAATGCAAGAGTAGAAAACAATTCTGTGAGAGGGAATTGTAATTGTGCCAGTAGTGACATTCTTCAGTAATAAATTACTGAAGGTCGTTCAGGCATTTTTGTTCTGTTTTTCTGTGGATTTCTATTCTTTCATTAAAAACTCCTTGCAGGTGTATTTTGAGTATGTAAACTTTGAGTATGTTTGAATTCAAAAAAGAAATGTCTGACCTGCGTGTCCCCCTGAGTTCACTTCGTGTTATCATCGATTATTTGTTTATCATTTTTCGTATTTTGTCTGTTGCAGTCCCATTTCAAATGCATGGTTTTATTTTCTGATAAAGGGTAGAGCATGAAAATTCTTTTTAAAAAATGTGTTCTAACCTTTTCCAGCTGCCTTGAGGCTGCCTACAATGAATTCCCAGTCTTGGTGAACAGCCTGTTCTCACTGAACTCTGTGAAAACAGGTTTAGAAACCTGAGCAGGGCAAGGTGATCTTTAAGAAAATCATTACCAAGGCACAAATCCTGCTGCCAAAGCCTTTAAAAAGTCCTGGAATTGTGATATATTTGGCAATTTTTTTATCTTCTGCTGTGTAAGATGATTTACATTTCTCTTCATTCTGATCACGGAATCATTTAAGGTTGGAAAAGACCTCCAAGATCACCAAGTCCAAGTTTCAACTGAATCTGATCAATATTTAAAAATGAGTCCATTATGAAATTTAAAAGTCACTGCTCTGCCAAGATTGATTTTTTTTTTTTTTTTTAATCTCAGTCCTGGAGATTTTAGCTTGAAATAACCATAAAATAATCAGACAAACAAATAGGCAGCCTCTTAGGCAAGGAAGGAGTTTGCAATTCAGCTCATGGTGCGCGTTCTGCTTCCTCTGGCTTTGTGGGAGGGATTTGCAATTTTATCTGTGGGATATAATCCCACCTCTGGAAGAGGTTTTGTCCTGCTCTGTGTGATTCACTGAGAGCCTTTCCCCATCTCCAGATTCAGTACAAGAAGGACTATGAGAAGAAGAAAGACAAATACACCACAGTTGTGGATACTCCAGAATATTTACGGACCACAAAGGTCAACAAACAGATCAGTGACGTAAGTGTGGATCCTTTGGAGTGGGATAATCCCCCCTAGGGAATTTCCATCTGACACCAAGGATTCCAAGAAATAATCCAACCCCAAACTTGTCCCTTCAGATTATTTACAAGTTGGAATACAACAAAGCCAAGCCCAAGGGCTACACCACCATCCAGGACACGCCGATGCTGCTGCACGTGCGCAAGGTCAAGGACAGGATCAGTGACGTGAGTAAATCCTCTGGGGCATCAAAACCACACAAAATTCACTTTTTAACTTGATAGCCGGTGTTTTTAACTCCAAAGTAACACTGTCAGTGAAAATCATCACCTTTTTAGACCATATATATTGGCCTGTAAAACTGTATCTGCATTTAATGCTTTTTCAAAACCCACAGTTTTTCAGGAAGTTTTTTTCATAGAATTTTCTTCTGGAGCTCTTGGAACATTTTTTTTGCTGGGGCAAACCACCCCTCACTGGAAATAAAAGCCAAGAGCTGGAGCTGATCTCTAAATCATGAATTTGGAGAGGTGTTTTCTGAGTTTTCTTCCTCTGGCGGCTTTTTTTTTTTTTTTTTTGAGGCTTGAATAAAATATTTCATGCGTTGCTGTGTTTATTAATTTCTTATGTAGATATTGTGAATAGGTAAGGTAAATATTCTGATCTAAATTAAATATATTTTGATTATGGGGCAACAGAAGACTAAAAAGGAGAGAGAAAGGAAGAGGGAGTGGATAGAATAATACAGGATTTAGGAGTCCTGGTCCTAATTCCTTCTCCCACCCTTTCTCTGTCCTTTGTTTTGTTGCTCCTTAGATATCCATAAATAAAATGAGGATACTGACACTTCTGAAACTCAGTGTAGTACCGTCAGAATTGGTAGCCTGAATGTCATTCAGCTGCTCCATGGATTTCTACATAATTAGTAAATCCAGTAATTAAAAATAACCATTTTATCCAGATACTAAAGTGGATCATTGAGAGAAGGAGATGTGTATTGAAGGACATTTTTTAAGTTCCAAACTGAATGCTGAGATTCTCTGAAGGCGTTTTCAGTTAGTGTAACTATCAGAAAATAAGTTTCTTTCAAAGGTTTCTTTTAGCTGCAAAAACCTAGAAACAGGCAGAATTACTCATGAATAGATTTTGTTTAATCTTAGTCTGTGCCTCGTGGTGAATAAAAACTGCCCATTTTCTATTTAAAGTGTTGCTGGGGAGGACCCTCCTCCAGGCAGGTGCTTGATATCAAGTTGCATCAATAGAATTTATTTTCCATGGAATCCCAGGATTATTTAGGTTGGAAAAGCCCTCCAAGACCATCAAATCCAACCTGTGCCCAATCCCCACCCCGTCACCAGCTCAGAGCCCCGAGTGCCACCCCCAGTCATTTTCTCCTATTAAGATTTTATCCAGACAGGAGCAATTTTAATTAAGTTTTTCATATTTGGATGCTTTTCTTGTGGATGTTGATGTGATCTTTGTAAACATTTTTACATCTTTGTCTTTCTTTAGCTGAAATACAAAGAAATGTATGAGAGGAGTAAATCTCGCTGCAACGTCGTGGCAGATTCGGTTCACATTAAAACTCCCAGACACGCCTACAAACTGAACAGCAATGTGAGTTCTGTCCTGTTCATGGTTTTATTTTATTCTGGAGGGTGTGGATAACTGGCAATGGAAGCCACAAGAAATTATTTCCAGTTCCATTTAATTTTTTGGACATCGCTTCTAATCCTTACACCGCTGGAATAAAATGTATTTTAATTTATTTCACACTAAAGTGCTCTCTCTGGCAAGTTGTCCTTGAGGTCCTTGAATGTCACACATCCTGTTCTTCCAGTTGTCCTCTGTTTTCCTGGCAGAGACACAGCTGTCCCAGGAATTCCCCGGAATGATGCTCGTGGAGACAAAGCAAGAGCTTTACGGGAATCTGTCCTGTGTTTTCTGTTATTGGTGACCCATTTCAGTAGGAAGGATCTGAAAGTTCTCCCCTTCTCCAAAGTCAGGACATCATTTCAGTCTTTCATATTCCTTTCTCCACCTTCCCATTCCTTTCTCCACCTTCCCATTCCTTTCTCCACCCAGCAGTGGAAAAGCTGCAGTGAGTGGGCTGTGCGTGACCCAGAGGAAAGCCCTAATCTGGTGTAGATGCATTTTCTTACCTCTTCTCACAGACCAAAAGGGATTTGGCCTCTGTATGTTGTGTGCAAAGTACCCAACTTCCAATGAACTCTCTTTCTGTTTGGTTTTCCCTGTTCACAGCTGGATTATAAGAAGAAATATGAGGCAGCCAAGGCCCACTGGCACCTGATCGCTGACAGGCCTGACTTTGTCCAAGCAGCCAAGTCCTCTCTGCAGCAGAGTGATGTAAGAAAATCAGAATACACTGAATATTCCCTTTTCTCATCTCCCCTGTTCAGAATTTTTTAAAAATTGGAGAAGATCTGCGACTCTCTTACTTTACATTTTATTTTTTCTTCCTGCAGTACGAATACAAACTGGACCGGGAATTCCTCAAGGGATGCAAACTCTCTGTCACAGATGATAAAAATACGGTGCTGGCCCTAAATAATGCCATCCTGGCCAGTGATGTAAGTACTGAACTCCCCTTTCCTCTCCAAGTTCTCTACTACCACTTTACTCACTACTTAACTGTTGCACTGGAAATATAATTGGATTAACAGCAAAGCTTTGAACGGATGTTCTCAGTCTCTCTTCATTATTTGAATTGATTTATTTAATTAACAAATTGACTGAATAAATTTGAATTAGTTTGGGCCTAGTTCATGGATTAAATTCGTATTCAAAGTTACCATTTCCTGAACACCCCTAGACCTTACACCCAGGTGCATCTCTGCACTCCTGGTATTGAAATGGAAATGTCTGGAGAAAACAACCCAAAAAAGCTGCAGGTATAAATTGAGCAAAAGATCAAAACAACAAAAAGATCTTTAATAATAACACAAAAAGATCTTTCATAATAACACAAAATATCTTTAATAATTACTAACAATGTGTTAATATTGTGTATATTAAAAACATTCCAGGTGAGAGCCATAGGAATGAATGGACTAAGCTGTAATATGTCAAAATGTGGGATTTTCTGCAAAATTTCCCGCTATAAACCAAGCACAACTGTAATAATTACTTTTTAATCTGCCAGAAGACAAAATGCACATTATTTAAACTGAGATCTTTCCTTCCTGACAGATAAAATACAAAGAGAAGCACAACAAAGCCCGCGGGACCTACCACGTTGTTCCAGACACCCCTCAGATCCTGCTGGCTAAGAACGTCAGCTCTCTGGTGTCTGAGGTAAAACATTCATTTATTTATTCATTTAATTGCATCCCATCCTGGAACTGCTGGATTTTACCTGGTTTTCCCCTGCGCTTGCAGAACAAGTACAAAGAACAGAGCAAGAAGCAGCTGCCCCACGGCTCCTTCACAACCCTGCCCGAGACGAGGGACACCGTCCACGTGAAGGAGGTGACCAAGAACGTCAGCGAGGTGAGTTCAGACCCAGCTCATCCAAGGATGAGCTTTGGTAACCCAAACTCCAAAAGCTGCAGCCAGTTTTGGGAATGAGGTGATTCCCCTTTCTCCATCTACAGCAGTCTCAGGGAGGTTGTTTCCAAGTTTCTGTAGCATTTCCCTCCGTGTGACGTTAAAAACTCACACGTGGCCCTTTCTGCTCTTGACAGACAAACTACAAGAAGAAGTTTGTGAAGGAGAAAGGCAAATCCAATTATTCTGTCATGCTGGAGCCTCCTGAGGTGAAACATGCCATGGAAGTTGCTAAAAACCAGAGCACAGTAAGTTTGCCTTCTTTTTCCAATAATTTCGTAGGTTACGTAAGCAAATTCAGCTGGAAAAACCCAAGTTTATGGATTTCTGAATTTCCTCCCAGCCTCCAAGCTCAGGTGTCATATTGAAAGATAAAGGTACAAATATTTACAAATACAAAATTGCACTGAAATAAAATATTTGTACTTCAATCCCATGGTAGGATTTCAAGTCATTTGGTGCAAATCACATCTAATAATTTTTTTCATCCCTTCAGGCACAGACAGAATTTCCCACATTTATTTCTTCACTTGTAGACAACTTGCAAAACCAGATTCCCAGATCCATTCCTTGTGAATTTATTTCCAAAATAAACCCTTGCACTTTCTCAGCAGTGTTGCTGTGTCCTTTGTTGGTGTATTCCCCATGAATAAACCTCATTAATTTTCTTTCCTCTGTCTTTTTCCATGGATTAGATTGAATACAAGAAAGATGCCAAATCCAAGCTCCACTACACACCTATAGCAGATCGACCAGATATTAAGAAAGCAACTCAGGCTGCCAAGTTAATCAGCAATGTGAGTGTTTTTAAGTCTTCTGTATAATCCTTTAGCATTAATTTCACTACAAAAGCCAGTAGAATAATTAAAAGGGGATTTCCTCACTCCTAAAGGATTTATTTCTTTTATTAGATAGAATATAAGAAGCGTGGAGCAGCAGGTGTGGGTGTGACCATGCTGGGACGTCCAGACATTGAGCTGGCCAAGGAGGTGTCCAAACTGACCAGCCAGGTAAGGGCAAAATGAAAAGCTGGTGGAACTCAAAGCAGTGAGAGAAATGAGACATAAAATTAACTTATAATGTCAGTATTATAACTGAAATTATTTCCAGATGAGGGGAAAGGGGAAAGGAAGGGAAGGTGTTAAAATAAAAATTAAATACCAGTGCAAGGTATTTCTTTGTTAAACTTTTCTACTGATTTACTAACTGTCATTAATGGAGGTATAAAATCTTGTTAAGATGATGTTGTGACATAAATACTGAAGCTGAAGTGTTTGCCCTGTTCTTTTTTTTGCTCTTCTGGGTGCTGGCATTACCAGCCTTTACCTGACTCTTGTTTTCCACCCTTTGAACGGACACTCCATTTCTTTCAGCCACTTTCTTTCTACTTTATGTCTTTAAAAGAATCTTGTGCCAGGTCCTCAATCCCTCTTGGTTCTTTGTCCCCCGCTTCGTGTTTGAGTTCTGGATTTTTGCCTTTCTGACCTTGCTTTCTTGCTGCTGCTTGTAGGCAGAGTACCTCAAACAACACATGAGAGGCCATGGAGCTGCTTCCTATGACACCCCCTGGATGAGAACCTTTAAGAAAGCAAATATGCTAAGTAGTCATGTAAGAGAATTTAAATTAAGTGACATTAGTGCCATTGTTGTGCATCTGTCTCTTGCTTGCATAATTATCTTGCAATTCTGCAGCACCATGTGAGGTTTTAAATGTTATTGTGCCTTTCATAATGGTTTTGGAGCTTCCAGGTTTTTTAGTGGAAGTTTCCAGTGCCAAAACTCACCTTTTTCACCCAAAACTCCTAAAATTTGAGCTGGTTTTGGATAAAAATGAAAAAAATTGGAAATATATGTGTAAATATATGTATGACCAACCTGAACAATGGTGCTGGGAATTTTCAGTGAACAGTCACCAAAACTTCATTTTAACTCTTCAAACTATTCTATTAAAACTTCATTTAAACTTAAATGAAACTATTTTATTGGCTGGGATTTCATAAAGGAAGAGCAGGCTGTGACTGAATCAGTCCCACTGAGAAGTGCAGCCTGCACTGGTTTGAGGGCTCATTGTTTCTTAGACTTCTTCCCACATCAAAACCTTTGGAAAATAGAAAAACAGAGCCTGGATTGCCCGTTTGGAAGTGGCAGCAGACAGGTCTGTGCCATTTCAGTTTTACACATGTATTTCCAAGTGAAAAAAGGGAGGATTTTGTTTTTTCCATGTCTGGCTGTGTCTGCTGCCATGTTTGAATGTTTGAATGTTTGAGTGTTTCAATGTTTGAATGTTTGAGTGTTTCAATGTCCACCACGGCGTCTGCAGGAAAACCAAGGATCTCCTCAGGAGAACCAAAGATTCTTAAACTGATCTACAAGAAAAAGAAGAAATTCTGTTTATTCCCCTTCAGAGATGAGATCCTGGTTTTCCATTCTTTCGCCACTCTGAGTCTTTCAAACATTCTTTGCTGAGATGATTTTGGTTCTGAGAGAAAATGAGCTGCTGGAGGGGCACGGAGGGAGCAAAGAATGGTCGGCATCATCCTTAACAGTTGTTCTTTCTCTTGGACATCTCTTCTCATAAACTTTGTAAAGCACCGTGTCCACTTTGTTCATCCAGTTGAGTTTTTTAGTTGGATTTTGTCTGGCTGGTTCGCTTGCTTTTAGTTTTGCATAGATCTCCCAGCAGATCTTTTTTTGGATTTAAAAATTTCTCATTCCTTTCAACATTCCTGTGCCTCCAGCCTGGATCTGCTGGATTCTGGTGGCTCACATTGCTGTGTGTTACCTGGCTGAAGCTGATGTGGTTTGCAAGTGTTACTAAACTTCTTTCAGAATCTGATTAATTATTTATCATTAGGAATTAATTGTGTCACTGCTCTGTTTGTGCTTGTTAATGTCCTCCTTTAATCCAGTCAGAGCACACTGTGTGCATAACCATGGATAGAAAAGTATTTGATGTATTGACATCTTCAGTGCTCTTAAGTCTTGAGGTTTTAAAAGCTCTTATTTCTCCAAGAAGTCTATAAAAATTTTTTCTAAACACTCTTTCATATGCTCTTATATTATTATATTTTATATATTATATATTAGTGTTATATATAATATTATAATTATATAAAATGTAATTTTCTTTTATTTTACTCTTATTATATCTGTCTCTGTATCTCTTTGTAAAACATCTTAAATCAATGGACAGCTCCAGTTCCCATCAAGTGAAAAATTCATCACCTGCAAGGGTCAGAATTTTGGCCACACAATTCTCTTGGCTCCTTTATTTTTGCACTGAAGAGATGTGACCCATGCACAGGAAGAAAAATTGCAAGTGGTATCTTGTAAATATCAAATAGATGTAGATTTTCTTTCCATGTCAGGTCATTTTTAAAATAATCTTTATTCCAGTGGACACCTTCAAGTTCCTGCACTTTTGTTCTTCTCCCAACCAGCCTCACTGAAACGGGGGGGGCTGCAGGCAAACGAGGGAGCCCTGCAGAGCAGCTGTGACTCCTGCTCGTTCTCTCTTTAGGTGAAATACAAGGAGAACTTTGCCAAAGAGATGGGCAAAAAGCCAAAATACGATTTGAAGGAGGCCAAAATCTACAAGACCCTGAAGGACGCCCACAACATGGCCAGCGAGGTACGTTCGCGGTCGCTTTTCGCGGGAGGGGCAAATCCCAACCTGCCTTCCCAAATGCCTCCTTTGTGCTGTTGGGAGCTCCCCCAGGCCCGGCTGGACCAGCAGGGCCCTGTCCCGACGGGGTTTGGCCGCTGTGCCCGCAGGTGAAGTACAAGGCCGACCTGAAGAAGCTGCACAAGCCCGTCACGGACATGAAGGAGTCGCTGCTCATGAACCACGTGCTGAGCACGAGCCAGCTCGCCAGTGCCGTAAGCTCAGTGTGATCCCACAGCTCCCACGGGTGGGAATTCCCTTGGGAATTGTGCTAACTCCTCCTGTAACAGCTGCTCCCTGCGTTCCCTTCGTGGGCATCACCTGGTAGTGATCTCTTCCTCCATTTCCTAATGATTCCTCCTTAACCAGCGGCTTCCCCACATTTGTGCTCTGGGAAGGGAAATCTCCAGCAGCTGCACAACTGCTAATGTTTTAAGCACTGATCATTTTTACTGGATTGATTCTTGGTCCCATTTTAACTGATTGCACAACTGCTAATGTTTTAAGCACTGATCATTTTTACTGGATTGATTCTTGGTCCCATTTTAACTGATTGCACAACTGCTAATGTTTTAAGCACTGATCATTTTTACTGGATTGATTCTTGGTCCCATTTTAACTGATTGCACAACTGCTAATGTTTTAAATCCTCTGATCATTTTTAGTGGGTTGATTCTTGATCCCAGTTTAACTGATTGCACTACACTAACAAATACTTTTTTTTATTTTTTCCTTTTTTCTTTGCTGATTACTATATTTAAATTTTTTATTTTTATCTGCTTTTTTTTTAATTTCATGTTTGTTTAACACACCCCTATTGTAAATCCACATAATTATGCCTAACATAATAATTGATAATGTGAAAAGGCAAAACCCTTTATTGCCTGGTACAGCCTTTTTGTTGCCCACTGTGTTTTCTCTTCTCTTTCTTTTTCTTCTTTTAATCCTGATTTGGACAAAACCTTTGTTGCAATCCAAATGACCATCAAAAAGATAACTGTTCCCCCACATCTTTAACCCCCAACATCAATTCTAAACTTCTTGGTTTTTTGTTTTGCTTCTTGCATTTCTAATTTCTCTTTGATGTTCCGTTGAAGTGTTGCTTTGATTGGACCTAAGAAGTAAATTTGCTGAGGGATTTTTTTTTTTGATTGAGATGATTTTTGACACCTTCCCTTCAGTACCAGTACAAGAAGCAATATGAGAAGAGTAAGGGTCACTACCATGTGGTGCCAGATAATCTTGAACAGGTTCACTTCAGGGAGGCCTCAGAACTCCAGAGCCACGTAAGTTGGACGTGCGTTTGTCATTATCCCAGCTCACTGAGCACCAAATTCCATCCAAATCCTCCCAGTTAAATCCTCCAGGCTGTGACATTCCCTGTGCCTCTCTGCCCCACCAGCACTGCACACCTGGGTGAGGAAGCCAAAGAGCAAAACCTGCCCATTTCCAAGTTCAGAACAATAAAATACACAGATAAAATCTCCGTGGGATTCCTTCATTCCACAGTCAATCCCTGTTGCTCACCTCTGCTGTACAAGGATCTTTTGGCACAGGATGAAACATTTGTCAGGGGGATTTTTCTCTGGGGAAGAAAGGACCTGGAAATCACAGAAACTGGGAGCTGAAGGAATTAGGGTTGTTGCTGACAGTGTATTTCCAACTGCTTCCAGTGATCCAAAGGAGAGCTCTGCTGTCCTTTCCTGCATCCAAAATGGCTTTGACCAAAACTGCTGCCTTTAAACGTGCCTGGAGTTTTTCCCTCTGGAATAAAACAGTGAATCCCTCCAGAGAAATTCACAGTCTGATTTGCTCTCTGATCCTCTCTGTTCCAAGTAGTTATTGGCTGTAAAGCAAGAGAGAAATTATTTGCAGAGCACCAAGGGACGCAGCTGATTGTTGTGATGCTTGGCACAGAATTCCAGAATGGTTTGGGGACATTAAGGATTATCCAGGCAGGGACACCTCCCCCTACCCCAGATTGCTCCAGCCTGGCCCTGGACACTTCCAGGGATGTTCAAGGCATGGAAAGGCAAAAAGGTCACACAGCAAAGGACCTTAGGGAAATGGTTGTTAATCGGGTTGTTGTTAATGAGGTTGTAGTTAATTTTTAAGTCAGTCTTAGTTGCTCCAGTTTGGAGTCAGGCTCTGAGTTGGCCACAGCCACAGCATTACCTCATTCAGCACTCTGAAAATCTGGATAATAGAACTTGTAGCAGGAATCTCTTCATCTTTCTGGACATTTTACTTTCTGGACACCAAATTTTACATTTTCTGATCGATAATACAGATTTCAGGAAGGTACCCAGTATTAGACATTCATTTTTTACCACAGAACTCTTGACATCAGGCACATTCTAGTAATGAATTGGCTCTTTGATTATTTAGGAGGGTGACTTTTTATCTTTTCTTCTCAGGTGAAATACAGAGAAAAGTATGAGAAGGAAAAAGGAAAGCCCATGTTGGACTTTGAAACTCCCACATACCTGACTGCAAAGGAGTCTCAGCTCATGCAGAGCGAGGTAAAATCAGTACTGACAGGCTGAAAAGCTTTAAAATGTCTTTTTTTGTACTTCAACTGTAGTAGGGATTTAGCAGGCAATTCTACTAGCACCTTGTGCATCCTCACAGACTGAAAAATTAGATCAGATTTCTTTCTAATGCTCGTTAAATGCTGCATTGAACATTCACGGCACTTTCCTGTCATGAAATGAGTTTATCTGTCATTTTTATCAGCTGTCAGTAAATGAAGCTTAAACAAGTCTTTGAGCAAGAAATGTGGTACAAAATGCATTTCACTTAAACTCCTACGACACGACACAGTGTTTGTGCGTTACCACAGGCCACAGAAAGTGCCCTGCTTCTTTTTTTTCACCTCAAAACTCCATTTTTGAGAACCTCTTTTATTCCCTGCGTGTCTCTGCTGCCACAGGTTCTCCCCTGACCTGTCATTCTCTTCTCTTGAGCAGCTTTTTCTGTGTTTATTTGAAGTTTAATCCTGTTGTGGCCCAGATGGAGGCTGCAGAGCAGCTGTGTAAGGCCATTAGTCCTTGTGGTGCAGTGATTCCTCTGAATGTGCTCTCTGCATAGACAAATGAGTAGAAAAATAAAAAATAAAGGCAGGATCAGGTCCTATTTCCATGGAAAGCAGTGAGCTGCTTCTCAGGTTTTAGTGGGAACAGGCTTTAGGTGCCCATTTAGCATCAGCTGTACCCAGAGACATTGACACCCTCCCAGCTTTGCTCATAATGAAAATATTGTAATAAATATTTGCTGTTTTCCTTTTTTTCCCCCCCCCTTCTTCTTCTTCTTCTTGCTCTCATTAGAAAGAATATAAGAAGGACTTTGAAGAGTCCATGAAGGGCAGGAACCTCACTGGCCTGGAGGTCACACCATCCCTCTTACACGTCAAATACGCCACCAAAATAGCGAGCGAGGTACCAGCTCCTCTGGGCTTCTTTCCTCTGCCTCCTTCAGCACTTCCAGCACTCCCAGCACCAGTTCTTCTTCCCCACTCTCCTCCCCATCCACGCTGAGCACGTTTACATGGATTTTGTGCTGTCAGCTAATTTGCCATGGACATTTCTTCCTTGTCCTTTAACTGTATTCCCATTTCCTGCCCCTGTCTGACTTTCCTCAGCCTAACTGGTCCATATGTGTGTGCCTTGGCAATTTATCCTCCCCAATAATCCCTACCTTCTGTTGGAGTGGTTCTTCTATAACCCTCTACAATTTTCTTTCTTGTTTTCCAATTTTTTTTTTCCTTTGGAGCTTTTGGAATTCTTTTTTCTTTAATTTTCTATGATTTTTTGCAACAAAGTAGGTAGAGTGTAAAACCCCCTTTGGTCTGGCTTTGCAGTGGTTTCCCTTCTCTTTCTCCTGCAGAAAGAGTACAGGAAGGATCTGGAGGAAGGAGTCAAAGGGAAAGGACTGACAGCCTTAGAGGAGACTCCAGACATGCTGAGAGCCAAGAATGCGACTCAGATCCTGAACGAGGTAGGGAAGAGCTGCTTGGGAAATGCCTGAGTGGATGGAGCAGCCTCCAACAGGGACACCTCCCCCTATCCCAGGCTGCTCCAAGCCCCGTCCAACCTGGCCTTGGGCACTGCCAGGGATCCAGGGGCACCCACAGCTGCTCTGGGCACCCTGTGCCAGGGCCTGCCCACCCTCCCAGCCAGGGATTCCTTCCCAATATCCCATCCATCCCTGCCCTTCCACTGGTGTGAACATCATCATTCCCTAGAAACTCTTGAGTAGAGGGAAGAAAAGAATGTGGATGAGTGACCAAGGATCAAAGTGAACTTTGAAGTGGGCTCTTTCCTGGGTCCACAGCCTCTGTCAGGAATTCAGATGGGAAGCAGGAGCTGGGGTCAACAGTCAGTCAAGAGATTCATTAGTTAATTAGTCAAGGGACTAAACCAAGATTTAAGTAGTGAAGCACACACTGAAATAATCTGAAATGATAGAATTTGTGTGCATAATTATGAGTTGATATGAGAGGTATTCCTGGTTTGGGATTGGTGATGTTCCTGGTTTGGGATTGGTGATATCCCTGGTTTGGGATTGGTGATATCTCTGGTTTGGGATTGGTGATATTCCTGGTTTGGGATTGGTGATATTCCTGGTTTGGGATTGGTGATATTCCTGGTTTGGGATTGGTGATATTCCTGGTTTGGGATTGGTGATATTCCTGGTTTGGGATTGGTGATATTCCTGGTTTGGGATTGGTGATATTCCTGGTTTGGGATTGGTGATATTCCTGGTTTGGGATTGGTGATATTCCTGGTTTGGGATTGGTGATATTCCTGGTTTGGGATTGGTGATATTCCTGGTTTGGGATTGGTGATATTCCTGGTTTGGGATTGGTGATATTCCTGGTTTGGGATTGGTGATATTCCTGGTTTGGGATTGGTGATATTCCTGGTTTGGGATTGGTGATATTCCTGGTTTGGGATTGGTGATATTCCTGGTTTGGGATTGGTGATATTCCTGGTTTGGGATTGGTGATATTCCTGGTTTGGGATTGGTGATATTCCTGGTTTGGGATTGGTGATATTCCTGGTTTGGGATTGGTGATATTCCTGGTTTGGGATTGGTGATATTCCTGGTTTGGGATTGGTGATATTCCTGGTTTGGGATTGGTGATATTCCTGGTTTGGGATTGGTGATATTCCTGGTTTGGGATTGGTGATATTCCTGGTTTGGGATTGGTGATATTCCTGGTTTGGGATTGGTGATATCCCTGGTTTGAGATAGGTGATATTCCTGGTTTGGGATTGGTGATATTCCTGGTTTGGGATTGGTGATGTTCCTGGTTTGGGATTGGTGATATCCCTGGTTTGGGATTGGTGATATTCCTGGTTTGGGATTGGTGATATTCCTGGTTTGAGATTTGTACTGTTCCTGGTTTGGGATTGGTGATATTCCTGGTTTGGGATTGGTGATATCCCTGGTTTGGGATTGGTGATATCCCTGGTTTGGGATTGGTGATGTTCCTGGTTTGGGATTGGTGATGTTCCTGGTTTGGGACGGGCACTGCTCCTGGTTTGTGGCTGTGAATCTGCAGTCGCTGCAGGTGTTGCACCCCTTTGCCCTGAGCCATCCCTGTTCCCCTGCAGAAGGAGTACAAGAAAGCCTTGGAGCTGGAAATCCGCGGGAAGGGCCTGACCGAGCTGGCCCTGGAGACGCCGGATTTCGTGAGGGCCAAGAACGCCACCGACATCGCCAGCCAGGTCTGTGGCACCCCCGACTCTCTGAGCTCTTTCTAAAGGAAAACTGAGATTTTTCTGGTTAAAGCCAGTGCAGGTTGTTGTGCAGAGACGATTGAGGCACCTAAACGTGAGCTTTGCCCGACAGATCAAATACAAACAATTGGCAGAAATGGAGAAAGCCAACTACACCAGTGTTGTTGATACTCCAGAGATTATTCATGCCCAGCAGGTCAAGAACCTTTCCAGCCAGGTATCTTGAGTGAAACAATTAATCCTGCTCCTGTGGGAATCCAAGAAGTACTAATTGAGCCCCCAAATAACCCCCTCTCACAACGTTCAGGAGGCACCAGGGCACAAACCTCCCCAGAGCTCTGGAATTCTGTGGCAATAATCACTTTAATTTTACTGCTGTATCAAATGACACAATAATTTCTCTTGCTTTGCAAAGCTAATTCTTTTTTAAGCAGATTCTTTTTAATTTCCTACTCCTAAATAACCTGCTGTCTAAAATCAATCTTGCACAGAGGCATAATCTCAGTTTCTGTCGAGAAGAACTCACATCTCCACAAAGACGGGCACTACTCAACAATCAATAACTCCAGTTTGTTTATTGCTGCTTTTGTGTTTTCTATTTTAATCCACTTGGGGTTTTCCATCAGAAAAAATACAAGGAAGATGCAGAGAAGGACATGCCCTACTATGTGCCTGTGGCTGACACACCAGAAATGCAGCGGGTCCGAGAGAATCAGAAGAACTTTAGCATGGTAAGTACAGAAATAAATATATATAAATATATATTTCTTTTCTTCAAAGAAAACTGAGAGTGAATTTTTACAGCGTGAAGTTAACACCTGACATTTTCCCTTTTCACAGCTTCAGTATCAGTCAGACCTACAGAGCAGTAAAGGAAAGGTCACAGTGGTACAGGACACTCCAGAAATCCTGAGGGTGAAGGAGAACCAGAAGAATTTCAGCTCGGTATGGTCACCTCTGGCTTCACTTCTCAGCCCAAAAAATAGAGATTAACATCTTCAATAAAATGACAATTTTTGGTGCTTCTCTTACAGATACCGTAGATTTAGCTGAGCTTTACAAAGTGTTTTTCCCTGCTGTTGTTGTGGGGTGATTGGTCTCTTTCACAGGCACAGCTGTGATAGAGTTAATCCCTCCTGTGATTAAATTGATATCATTATTATCCCTTTTCCTTTGTGCTGTCCCCATGTCAGCCCCTCCCTGTCCCTCCTCGTGCTCTGTGTGCCTGAGTTGTTGCCCAGTTCCTGTTGCCATCAAGTGCCTCAAGTCTCCTGTGGCATTTTGCCTCCAGCACCGTTAGCAAAGTACAAAGTGGAAAATATTTGTATAAATCAAATTAGAGGAAATAATAATCTTCAGTCCTAAAATTAGCCCACAAATGTTTTGGTCATGGAATTATGGAATGGTTGGAAGGGACCTTAAAGCTCATCTTCTTCCATCCTGCCATGGGCAGGGACTCCTTCCACTAGCCCAGGAATATCCTACTGAAATATATTTGATAATTTGATTTATTATATAAACTATTTTCTACTTAAAATGCATTCAATATGAAAAATCAGCTTTTTGTTTTCCTCAAATGGTGCTCACTTTGGACACCTTCAGAGAGGCAGTGACCACAGTGGATCCTCTGGGCTGGCCTCCAGCTGCTCTGTTGTGTCCATATTCAGTGTCTGGGGGCAAGAATGTTGTGGTTTGGATGCTTAACCCTGTTGTCTTCATTCTAAACGTTAAGATTTTGTACAAAGAAGATATTGGAACTGGAACTACAATTGAAAAGACCCCAGAGATGCAGAGAGTTAAACGAACCCAGGATAATATCAGCTCGGTACACAAGAATTGGTTTTTAATACTCACTCTACCACTGCTAATTCAACTGGAAATAATTTTTTTTTTTCTATTTTTCTTTCCTTTACATCTTGCTAACAGTGGTTTGGCAATAACCCACCCAGTTAAGGGTGCCTTTCTGAAAGTTTTTGCCCATCCTTGTTACTTTTAACAGTAACCTCTCTAATGATTAACATTCCGTTTCTTACTTACAAACCATTTCTAAACCACGGAAGCTCTTGCTGTCGTTTTGATCTCATCCCAGATATAGTTTGGACAGAAAAAAAGAAACATTTAGGTGGGAAGGGATGTGTTGAAATCATCTATTCCAACCCTGTGGCTCAGCTTTAGGATGAGTTGGGTTTCGAGTATCGCACGGGATGAAGATTCCACAGCCTGTTGCAGGTTCTCCCAGGAAAATCTGCTTTACTCTGCTCAGACTGAATTTTCTGGTGGTGGTTCTGTGGTTTGTTTTGTGCTGGCAAACTTTGATGGTATCTAAAAGGTCACAGCACTCTAAAATTGGAATAATTGTACCTGTTAATTTTATTTCGAAGCCCCTAAACCTCCTCCATGCTTTCTTTGAATGCTGATGTCATTTAGTGTCATGCACTAACACTGCAGCCGGTTTGTTCATGCAGAATGTGTTAAAAATGTTAAAAATATGAAAAACGTTCTTGTGAAAGGCTTTTTTTGTTGTTATCCAAAGCAGAAATGCGATGGCACCGTCACTGCTGAAATGCTGTGTGATGATTCTCACCCTTGTTAAAAATGAGGGATTCTTACACATCCCAAATTCTCCTTTGGTTGGTAGAAAGGCCAAATAGTATCAGGTTGAAAGGAATTTTCCTGGTTTTATAAACCCCTTCCCAGTGCCATTCCCAGCGACTCAACAGCTGAAGTTGCCTTGTCACAGATTCCTTGGGGAGGCGTTGAAGTCCATGAGATCCTTTAAACTTCCCCTCTGCACGAGATCAGGATAAAGCTCTCTATGAACCACTGAATGCTTTCCTGCCCATCCTTTTCCTTCCCCTAATTCCCGTGCCCTTGCAGGTGAAGTACAAGGAGAGCATTGGGAAAGGGACTCCCATTCCTGACCTGCCGGAGGTGAAGCGCGTCAAGGAGACCCAGAAGCACATCAGCTCGGTAATGCCCCTGTTCCTGCACCCTCCAGGCCCTGCTCCAGCCTTTCATTGTAGGGAAGGCACCAGCTCTCCCAAATTCCCTGGGAAATCCCTGTGCCCAGCAGCAGGAAACTGAAATACCTGGATTTTACAGGAATTATCCCGATCGGTCGCTGCCCGTGTTCCTTCTGTGACTGTTTCTAAACACAGAGCTAGAAACAGAAATCACCCAGGTTATGTGTTAAAGTTTGTCTGGGGGGAAAAAAAAGGATCAGGAGGACAGAACTCTGGGAAAAAGAAACCAATTGGAGCCTTTTTGTATGACAGTTATAAGGGACTTCCCATATCCAGTCAAGTGTAGATTTTACCTGTGTTTCACAGCTCACTTTTGCACGGCTGAGATGTTTTTCCAAATGATTCCTCATTTTTCCTAACATTTTCCATAGGTTCTTCTCCCTTGCTATAATTGCTTTCTTTTGGCATTTGTTTCAATGATACCAAGCAGTGAAATTTATTTTGTCGGTTTGTTTTGGTACAGGGATTTTACTGTTTTCAGGAAGGGCTGTGAGTGCACTTGTCAGGTGTTCCCACATGGTTGGGGTTATTCCATAAGCATCTCCTTTCATGAAAAAACACAATTTTTTAAAAAAATCAAATCATTACAGGTTAAATTAAACCTCGTAACATGAGTGGTGATACTCAGTTGGTTTTGTTTCCTAGAGATTTAACCCAAAGTAAAGCAGTGGTGCAAACAAACAGAAATGAAAATTAATAAAGCCCAAAACGGAATCTTTGTGCGCTGAACAATTCCAGAAAAGGTTAAACTGTTTATTAATCCCATAAGGAAATTCTGACTCCCTGAAAAGTAATTCTATTGAATTTCCTAAACTAAGATGAAAGGTAAAACGCCCCTCTCGGGGCTGGGTCAGGAGAATATTTGTGTCCTTTAAATGAAGACACGCTGAAGGCAAATTGCTCTGAGCTGGTGACTGTGCTGATACAGACACTGAGTAATGTGAATTGTGCCCTTATTTCTGTATAATCCCAGTTTGCAATCCTAGTTTACAGGTCAGGGATGTCTCCAAAGGTGTCTCACCCCGCTGGTGCTTGTGTCCCACAGGTGTTGTACAAGGAGGAGCTGGGCACAGGCACCCCCACGCCTGTGACCCCAGAAATGGAGCGAGTCAAACGCAACCAGGAGCAGATTAGCTCGGTATTTACACCCTGGAGGAGTTATAACAACATCGTGTTGTTATAATCCTGTGCTCATAACATCCTAACCTTGTTCTTCCTCAGGGGTTTAGTCCTGCCTGCGCCCTGACAGGATTTTAACTCATTGATCTTCCACTGTTTGTGCTTTTGGGGGGGGATTTACACCTTGATGTGCTTTTCTTCTAAGAACAAACCTGCCTGAAAATAATCCTGGCATTTCCTGAACTAAGCTGGGCAGCAGAACATCCCTTAGGAGCTGTGGTGTTCCTCCCCGTGTTTGTTTGAACCCGAGCCTTTATCTCCTCTCTGCAGTCACCTATTGACAGAATAATCCACCGCAGCCTCTTCCTTAATCTTTGCCTCTGGAACGAGCGTGCCATGAATCCCAAGTGATCCTAACGCCAAACACAGCCCCAGAAGCAGTGGGACTCGGTGGGTTTGGCCTGTGCTGAGCGGGGTTTTTGTGGCAACGCTGTTGTCCCTCACAGGTGTTGTACAAGGAGGGTTTAGGGGCCGGCACCGCGACGCCGGTGACGCCGGAGATGGAGCGAGTCCGACGGAACCAGGAGCACATTAGCTCGGTACTGAGGGATGAACAACACCCTCCCCTCCTTCCAAACCCAAAGCCAGCCCCTTCAACTCCTCCATGCCACATTCCTTCAATCCCTGCGTGAGCTGGGAGCGACCTTTCCTTAATCCAACCACTCCAGCCCTGTCAGGATCCTGATGTTTTCATGTCCCCCTCAGTTTAACTCGTGCCGTTGTTCCAGCTGGGAGATTCCAACCTCATTAATTAAAGCACTGGAGCAGGGCCTTCTCCTGCTTCCCAAGGGAATATTAACTGTGGGAGCGGGGTCGCTGCTCCTCGGGAGCAGATCCACCCTTGCAGCACCTCCACCGATGGAAAATGGGCTCAGGGCATGGTTTGGGATGGAAGCAGTGGGGTGTCTGTGCGTGTTCCTGCTCTGCTGGGGCTCTCTGTATCCCCAGGGCTTTGGGAGGAGCCCGGGGGGCATTCCCAGCTCACGGCAGAGAGGGAACATCACGAGCATCAGTGTAGGTGGGGAAAATCGCTACAGGAGCGGATTCCTGTCTGGAATTCCTCCTCCTGCCACATCCACTCGGATGAGCCCCGTGCCACCGCTTTGTTCTGTAGTTCTGCTTTAATTTGTGACCCCTTTGGACTCACCGTGCCCCAATCCCACGTGGAATTCAGTCCTGGCAGAGATCCCTGGGCTCCCTGCAGCTCCCTCAGCCTGGCTGGAATTCTGAGGCAAAGCTGCCTCATCTGGAACTGCAAGAGGGAAAACCCTTTGCCAGGGAATTTCCAGGTGCCTTGGAACATTCTGGCAGCTGTGGCCTGGGTGAGGTGACAGCATCATTACCTGGTTGTTTTCCTTGAGGGTTTTTTACTGGGCTTTGACCAAGGCTGGCAAAAGTATTTTTCACACTTTGCAATAATTCACGTTATTAAATTATTTCTCTTATCTCTCTCCCCTCCCTGTCTTCCTCCTTCCTTCCATTTTATTTTATTTTATTTTATTTTATTTTATTTTATTTTATTTTATTTTATTTTATTTTATTTTATTTTATTTTATTTTATTTTATTTTATTTTATTTTATTTTATTTTATTTTATTTTTATTTTAATTTTCCACACTCCCTGCTGCCCACAGGTGTTGTACAAGGAGGGGCTGGGGGTTGGCACCCCGGTTCCTGTCACTCCTGAGATGGAGAGGGTCAAACGCAACCAGGAGAACTTTAGCTCGGTATCTTTTTATCATTTCAGAAAAACCCAGTTCCCTGTAGCTATTTAACACTTGCAAACTTTAAATCATCTCACATTAGCTTATAAAAACTCCCCTTTCTGCTGTTACATTTTTAGGCACTATATTTTACATACTTATTTTTAAAAATATTTTTCTTTTAATTTTAACACTGGATGCATCATGTGCATTATTTTTTTTCCTAAAGTTTAAGCTATTTTGCCTTTTTAAACCTTTTTTTAAATATATAATTTGCTGAATTCCCTTCCTGTAATACTTTGTTCCTCCCCTGGAGCCTCTCCAAGCCGTTGGAAGTGTGTTCCCAGCTGTCCCTTCCTGTGAATTTATCACAATTAATAACTGATTTATGCTCCCTAATTTTTCCTGCTTTCTAGTACATTTAGTGGGCATAAAATTCCATGAATTGCCTCCCTAAAATGCAGATTTTTGTTGTTTGTTTTTACCTCTTTTTCACTGCCCCGTTGCCCCACAGGTGTTGTACAAGGAGGAGCTGGGGACAGGCACCCCCACCCCTGTCACCCCCGAGATTGAGAGGGTCAAACGCAATCAAGAACACTTTAGCTCGGTATTTTTTCATTTCAAAAGCCAAGAAAAAAAAATCCCTTTTAATCTATTTTAAAATAATCTTAACCCCAGAATAATTGATTGACACAAGAACATCCCATTCCTTGTGTTTTGCCATTTTTTCCTCCACAATCACTGACTCACTTTGTTTAGATCCATCCCACTAACGAGTTTAGATTCCTTCTTCCCAAATTTTTCCTGACGTATTTTTTTCTGATCTGCTTTTCCTTTTATTAATCACTTCAATCCTTGATTATTTTTTTCCCCCCCTGGTTTTCTCATCTATAAAATCTAAACTATCCCAAACCCGTGGCTGTGCCCTCAGCTCTGATCCCTGAGCCTGCTGTGATGGGGGTGGGATGGGAAATCAGCTGGAATTGGTGTCCGGATTCCTCCTGGGGTGGATTTTGGTGCCTTTTCCTTTGGGAAGTGTTGCAGGGAGATGCTGGAAGTGCTCTGGGGATGTTGGCAGGGTTGGAATGTGTGGAAAGGTGAGGGGAGTGCCGTGGAAAACTGGAGAGCACTGGAAATTATGTATACGTAATATATAAAATTATATATTAATAGATTAAAATATATTCTATATTATATATAATTACAAAATATATAATAATATCTATAATAAATAAGAATTAATATATAAATATATGCTTTTTTCCCCCAATATCCCACCTAAATCAACCTCCCTTCAGCCACAGTCATATCAGAGTTTTAAATTAATTTTTTATTTCTAGGGATTTTTTAACCCAGGACGTGTCAGAAGCCCCTCTCTGCTGCTCTGAGTGCTTTTGGTGCTGCTTTGATTCTGTTTTTCCCCCGTTGCCCCACAGGTGTTGTACAAGGAGGAGCTGGGGACAGGCACCCCCACCCCTGTCACCCCCGAGATTGAGAGGGTCAAACGCAATCAAGAACACTTTAGCTCGGTATTTTTTCATTTCAAAAGCCAAGAAAAAAAAATCNAAAAAAAAAAAAAAAAAAAAAAAAAAAAATCCCTCTTAATCTATTTTAAAATACTTTTTAACCCACAAAACAACATTCTTGTTTCCTTATAATCGACTTACCCCAACAAATAATATCCCGGTCCTTCTCAGATTTTTTTTTTCCTTTATAATTATTACTTACATTGTTCTTATTCCCTTTTTTTTAATGACATCATTTCAGTAATTGAATTGCACCTTTTGGAGTGTGATTACCTTTTTTATTTAACTCTTAGAAGCCCACTCTGTTTCTTTATTTAGTCCTAAGAGTCTTTTTTTTAACTCTTAAAAATACACCCTGTTTTCCTTATTTGGCCCCAACAATCCTTTTTTCCTTTTAACTCTTAAAAACCCACCCTGTTTCCTTTTTGTCCCAGCAATCCTTTTTTTTTTTTGACTCTCAAAAACCCCACCCTATTTTCCTTATTTGGCTCCAACAACCTTTTTTTTAACTCTTAAAACCCCACCCTGTTTCATTTATTTAGTACCAACAATCCTTTTTTCTTAACTCTTAAAAACCCACCCTATTTCCTTTATTTAGTCCTAGTAATCCTTTTTTCTTAACTCTTAAAAACCCACCCTGTTTTTCTTATTTGGCCCCAACAATCTTTTTTATCTTTTAACTCTTAAAACCCTCGCTATTTTCCTTATTTAGTCTCAACATTTCTTTTTTTTTAACTCTTAAAAACCCACCTTGTTTCCTTTTAGTCCCAATAATTCCTTTTTTAACTCAAAAATCCCACCCTATTTTCCTTATTTAGTCCCAGCAAGCCTTTTTTCTTAACCCTTAAAAACCCATCTAGTTTTCCTTATTTGGTCGCAAGAGTCTTTTTTTAACTCTCAAAAACCCACCCTGTTTTCCTTATTTAGTCCCACCATTTCTTTTTTTTTTAACTCTTAAAAATCCACCCTTTCCTTACGTGGCTCCAACAATCTTTTTTTTATTTAACTTTTAAAACCCCACCCTGTTTCCTTTAATTAGTCCCAACAATTCCTTTTTTTTAACTCTTAAAACCCACCCTGTTTCCTTTTAGTCCCAACAATTCCTTTTTTTAACTCTTAAAACCCACCCTGTTTCATTTATTTAATCCGGGCAATCCTTTATTTTTTTTTTTAACCCTGTTTCATTTAATTACTCCCATTAAAACCCACCCTGTTTCATTTATTTAATCCCGACAATCCTTTTTTTTTGTTTTGTTTTTTAACCCTTCAAACCCCGCCCTGTTTCCTCCGTTGCTCCCCATCTCAGTTGGGTTCCGTGCAGTGAATTCTCCCCTGGTTTTCCCGATTTTAACCACGAGCGCTAAAACCTCGGACGGGCTGGGATGCGCTGGGCCGGGACACGAACCAGAACCGCTTCATTCGCTGCTTTTTGCTGCTTTCCCAGCTCTCCTTGCCCGGTTTCCTGTCCAGCTGCTGAGCGGTGGAAGCGGTTTGGAGCAGCGTTTCCCTTCTCGCTTCCATCCCAAATTTTCTCTCCCGGCAAAGGCTCCGTGTCCCGGTTTTCCCCCCGGTCCCTGACCCCGCCGTGTCATCCCGCAGGTTCTGTACCGGGAGGAGCTGGGCACGGGCACCCCGATCCCGGTCACTCCCGAGCTGGAGCGGGTCAAACGCAACCAGGAGCACCTGAGCTCGGTATTGTGTGGAGGAGGAGTTTTGCCTTTAACTCCACTCAACCGAAATCTTTAACCTTTATTAAAACAGCACCAAAATTCCTCTCTTTCTTCCACGTAATCCACTGCTAAACACATCCTGTCTTCCTCACTGTGTTTTCCAACGTTACTGACCTCCCACTTCTTCACTGATGGAATTATTTACAAATATTTACTTTGTTCTAAATATTTTTAACCGTTTTGTTCCCTCTTCCAACTTCCTTTTTCCTTTATATGGGGGGGTTTTTATATATACAATTCTTGATGCCTTGTTTTAACCATGGAAAAGGGAGGGTGTGACTTCCCAGGAGGCTGCAGTGGGGGTCTGAAAGCTCCCGTTCCCCAGGAAATGTTGGATTTTATGGATTTTGGGGTGCTGATGGTTTTGGATGGTCTCTTGTTGCGCAGGTGTTGTACAAAGAGAGCGTGGGGACAGGGACCCCCACTCCTGTCACCCCCGAGATGGAGAGGGTCAAACGCAACCAGGAGATTTGCAGCTCGGTACTTTGCCAAAGAGCAACAGTTCCCTTTAACTCTTTAAACCCGGAGTTAAATCCTTTTAACTCTTTCAAAGCACTTTTTAACCGTTTGGATGAGTGGGTTTGTCCCCGGCTAACGCTGCCAGGGCTCACTTCTCACTCGTGGCTTTCTCAGGTTGAAATGTTAACTTGGTTCAGTTGATCTTGGTTTTAAGCGTGACTTTACTGTCCCGTTCTAATCCTAAACCCGCTCGAACTCCTCTCCTTTTCTCTGCAGTGCTGACATTTATTTTGAAGCAGTTAATTGGATTTTCTGGCCGTGCTCAGCCCCTGCAGTGGGGTTTGGAGCTCTTTGACGCAGTACTCACACCATTTATCACCCGTAGTTCAAGCCAGGCTGCCAAACTACTTCTGTACTAAACCAGTGCTCGGGACCTGCTTTAAAAACACCTGGGAAGCTAAATGTGAGGAAAAGGAAACGTGTCGGGAGAGCTGTTTATTGACTGTCGCTTTCTCTGGCTCCTTTCTCTCGCCCCACAGGTGTTGTATAAGGAAAACATAGGGAAAGCCACCCCCACCCCCGTCACCCCCGAGATGGAGAGAGTCAAACGCAATCAAGAGATCATTAGCTCGGTACTTGCAGCAGGAGACGTTCCCGAAGCTCGGAGTGAAGTGTTTAACGCGGCTGGAGCAGCAGCAGCAGCAGTCCCTGCTCATTAACCCTTTCTGTGACCGTGCCCCGAGGCCCGGCCCGTGCTCACACCCACACTGCACCAGCTGCTCTTTAACGCTGCCCCGGGCAGGGTTTGACTAGGAAAAAAAAAAATCCCTTTTTGGGGTGGATGTTGTTCTCCTGATTGAATTTTTTTAACCCTTTCTTTGCCCCACCTGCACTTTGATGCAAACGATTCCAGCCAGGGCCCATTCCTGCATCCCAGATTAACGGCGAGGCTCCAGTTCCTCCTTCTGTGCCCAGCTCTAACTCAGTGTAACGACCCCAAAGCTGCTTTGTGTGTTCTGCTTTTTGGGGTTTTTTTTTGTTTGTTTTCCTTTTTAATGACGTTTGGATACTCCCTTGTATCCTGTAGGTTTTGTACAAGGAAAATGTGGGGAAGGTGACCCCAACCCCCATCACCCCCGAGATGGAGAGAGTCAAACGCAATCAAGAGATCATTAGCTCGGTACCTTCCCACAGATTTCTGGTTTCCTTTGTGCTTCAACTTAATCCAGTAACAGCCTAACTCCCACTCAAAGCTGGTTTTGAAGTAAAAATAGATGTGTTTCTTTTTTCTGCACATTAATCGCTCCTTCTAAACCCAAATCACTTTGGTCTTAACGGTGTGATCCAGAGCTTTAGGCCTTTTTTACAAGTTGGTTTGTGAATTTGTGGGCTCTATCCAGACCACCTCAAGAGCTTGGATCCCTTGGTGGGGATCAGGGAATGTTTGGGTTGGAAGGGACATAAAGCTCGTTTCATTCCCTTACTTTCCACTCGCCCAGGTTTTCCAGGGATATTCTGGTTTCTCTCTGTGTTCAGTGTTTCACCTTTCGTTGCATTTTCAGGCGGATTTGACTCCCGGGAAAAACACCCATCCCTGACATCATTCTTTGGGGCAGTGTGGCAACAAAACTTCTCCCTCCCTCCCAAAAACATCAGGAATTGCCTCAAATATAGATAAGAAAGGAGATAAAGCCTTTCTGTAACAGCTTTGTAGGGCCAGAGGCACTTCCCAGGCCTCTGGAGCCACCCTGCACCTGGATAGAGCCCGGCTCCCTTACCCCAAATCCCAGCTTTTCTGGGATTTCCTCCTCACCCCTCGTGGCACCACTAAACGTTTGACGTTTTGAAATCCGGTAACAAAGTAATAATTTGTGTTGGAACCCTCGTGCTTTGGGGTTGTTGAAGACCCCGGGTCCCTGTTCTGTGTCCCGCAGGTGTTGTACAAAGAGAACGTGGGGCAGGCGACCCCCACGCCGGTCACTCCCGAGATGGAGCGAGTCAAACGCAACCAGGAGCAGATTAGCTCGGTATTTTCCCCAGGAAAACTCTTCCCAAACCTCCCACTGGAGTGGTTAACACCAGAAGATGTCATAGAGCTCTTCTGAGTAACCTCACTCTGCCTGGTTTTATTTAACCCTCTAATTCTTTCCTCTCTAAAAAGTCACCTCTCAAGTACTGTAATTTTGAAAGGGTTTTTTTTTGTCATTTAACTTGTTAATACAATTTCACCTCACTTTTTTTTTCCCCTTTCCTAACGGCTGGTGTGGAGTCTAAACCCAGTAACATCCCGGTTGGGGAGTTCTGCCCTGGTGACTGGGTTCCTTTGTGGTCTGTAGGTTGCATACAGGGAAGGTTTAGGGAAGGCCACTCCCAGCCCGGTCACTCCGGAGATGGAAAGAGTCAAGCGGAACCAGGAACAAATCAGCTCGGTACTGAAAGCACAGCCAAGCACCTTGTGTCAAAAATAACCATCCCGAGCCAAACTCCACCTAATTCAGCCTTATTTTCCCAGTTTTCCTTATTTTTGCCTATTTTCCCTTGGATATTTTTTTACCTTGTGCCAATAACGTTTCAGCTGCTTTGTTTCCCGAGATCTTTTCCACTCTGCAGGGCTGAGTTTGCTTGATCATTAACCCCACTCCCAGAAAAAGCTGGAATTCTTCCATTCTGAGCTGTATCCGTGTGTTTGTGCCCTGCAGGTGCTGTACAAGGAGCACATGGCCAAGGGAACTCCGACCCCGCTGACCCCGGAGATGGAGAGAGCCAAACGCAACCAGGAGAACATCAGCTCGGTGGGTGCTGCTCGGGAAGGGAAAACACAGGAAAAGAACATCTCATCCCTGAAATCCTCACTCCCATGGGAGATGTTTGGAAGGATATGGAACCAGAGGGAATTCTTTAATACTTCCTGGTGCAATCAAGTATTTCTGTGATGATCTGGGTCAGTTTGGGGGTTTTTAAACAGATAAATTTCAAATTAGTGCCATAAAACTCTGCGATATTTAAATTATGGTTCTTCAGTAACAGTCTCATAAAAAATGTATAAAAATCTGTGACTGGCCCTTCTCCAGGCCCTTCTTTGCCAGCCTGGTGCTCCAGAGGTGACTCCTGTCCTCCTCTTCCCCTGGCAGGTTCTTTACTCCGACAGCTTCCGGAAGCAAGTCCAAGGAAAAGCCGCCTACGTCCTGGATACCCCGGAGATGCGGCGCGTGCGGGAGACCCAGAAACACATCTCCACTGTAAGAGCACTTCCAGAGGTGTCCTTACCCTGGGACGGGAGTGAGATAGAAAAATAACCCAGGCTGGCAGCAGGGACAGAGTGTCCCACCAGGTTTGGTTACCTAAGCCCCAAGTTTGGGATGAGGCGCTCTCAGGATTGGGAAAGCCAAAGTTCAGGAGCTCCCTGCTGGAAATGTCCCCAAGGGAAGCAGGAATCACAATCGTTTGGAATTGCAGGTGAAGTACCACGAGGACTTTGAGAAGAGCAAAGGGAGCTTCACGCCCGTGGTGACCGACCCCATCACGGAGCGCGTGAAGAAGAACATGCAGGACTTCAGTGACATCAGCTACAGGGGCATCCAGAGGAAGGTGGTGGAGATGGAGCGGAAACGCGTGGACCAGGACCAGGAGACCCTCACCGGTGAGGAGACCTGGGCACATCTTTTACAGGAGGGGTTTAACTTAAGCTCAGCCACATTGATTCAAATTCATCATCACTTGGAGATGTTCTCATCCAAGTCCTTTTGGAAAAAATATTCTCTCACAGCAGCTGTGAATCACCTCTGACTTGCTGTCCCCACCTTTATAACGTCACACTGGATTTGTCTGACTGCTATTTTTAACTTCATCTCAATGTATTAGAGAAAGACCTTGCTGTAGAGTGATTGTAAAAAAGCCACATTTGTGCTATAGAGTTGAGAAGCACTAATTTATAAAATAAGGGTGATTTTTCAGAGAACCCCTGACTGGTTTGGGTTGGAGGGACCTTAAAGCCCATCCAGTTCCACCCTGCCATGAGCAGGACACCTTCCACTATCCCAGGCTCCTCCAAGACCCAGTGTCCAACCTGGCCTTGGCCACTCCCAGGGATGGGGAGGGCACAACTCCTGTTCTGCTGGCCAGGCCAGCCTGTGCTGCTCTGGCTTTCCCAGAGCTGCCCAACTCCAGCCTCTCCTCAGGAAATGCCATTTTTCCTGCAGGGCTCCGGGTGTGGAGAACCAACCCTGGCTCCGTCTTCGACTACGACCCCGCTGAGGACAACATCCAGTCCCGGAGCCTGCACATGATCTCAGGTGTGTCCCAGATTTAAACTCTGCAAAGGTGTGGGCTGGGTGCCAAACAGAGCTGAGAGTTCCCAAGTGACACAGGAGACAGAGGAGAAATTGGCTGTAGCTGCTCCTCACCAGCATAATTTATATTCAAAAAATACATTATTAATCTTCCTATCATAAAATGATCCAACAGAGGCGGGAGGAGGATTGTTTATATACCCACAGCTGCCATCATACAACAACCTGTACTTCCTCGTGAAATTACTGAACATGCTGTTCTCAGTTACCTTTTTTAAACTCGTGTCTGAGAGGAAAAATTCCCGGAGGGTAGAAAATCTTGAGGATAGCTCAGAGCCGTGTCAGGATGGAAAGCGCAGGATAATGAGAATAAAAATTTTGGAAGCAGCTAGGACTAAGGGGAAAGAGGCTGGAGAAAGGATAAGAATATTGTGGATACTGAAGAGTAGAATTCCAGCGTGGTGTCCATGGGAATGCTTAAAAAGCACTGGGAGATCAGACCATGGAACCATAAAACTACTACTGGGATGATGGAAAAAAACTGAGCTCAGCAGGGCTGGGTTCTGTGAGCTCTCAGCCCCAGGGCTGGTGGCTCTGAGAGCCCCGGGGGTGGTGACTGTCCCTGCTGTCCCCTCTGTGCCCGCAGTCCAGGCCCAGCGCCGCAGCCGGGAGCACTCGCGCTCCGCCAGCGCCCTGAGCATCAGCGGCGCCGCCGACGAGAAATCCGAGCCCTCGGACGGCACCGACCAGCGCCTGTCCTACTACAGCAACGGGGGCTTCTTCACCACCACGGCCACAGGTACTGGGACACCCCTTGGGGCTGCTCGTGTTTGCGTTCAGCCGTTCCCAGAGCCAGGAACAGCCACATCTCCAAAGCGCTGAGTTGTGCACAAGCAACAGCTGCAGATCTGCATTTTAACCTGCCTTTGATCCCCTCAGATCAGGCCCATCCCTGATCTGTACCCACACCAGCTCCATCACGATCCCACAATAACCCCACCCAATGTCTCCTCCCTTTGCAGTGGGCTACAAGCAGGTGAAGACCATCGAGCTGCCGCAGCAGCGCTCGTCCTCAGTCGCCACGCAGCAAACCACGGTGTCCTCGGTGCCTTCCCACCCCTCCACTGCTGGCGTGAGTAGCCCTGACTGAGCCCTGGAGTGAGGACACAGCCCCAGCAGGGAATGTGGCTGCCTGCAGGGGTCACAGCCCACGGGGAGCGCTAATTAACAGCGTTAACCCAAGACTGAGCTGGTAACATTCCAGCCCCTGGGGCTGAAGCTCTGTACGAAAGCAGGCGAAGGGGTGACAGTGACTGAAGGGGGACAGACCCTCCCATGTGCCTGGAAACTCTGAATTAGCACTTGGAAACTTGGAATGAGCTCTTTTCCCTACTCAGCACTTGAGAAGTTAGGAGTGGGAAGAAGTGCTCATTCAGAGATTGCCTCTGGAGTAGGTACAGGACAGTGGGAACGGCATCGCCTCCAAAAACTGCAGCGAGGCAACAACTTAAAAGTTACACTCAGAGCTGATGCTGCTCAGCCCTCAGGCAGTGTCACCAGCACCCCCAGGGGTTGTGGCACTCGGGTACCAAGGGGCTCAGGGAGGGAGAAGAAGCCAGGAGCTTTGAAGGAGCAGCCAGACCCTGCTGTGCCACCGATTCCGAACCCTGTCCCCTCTGGCCCTGGCAAAAGACATTCCGGGTCATGTCGGGGTTTGACTATGTCCCTTGGTGGCCCTTGTGTCCCTGCAGAAGAGGTTCTGGGCCACGTCAGGGTTTGCCCATGTTGCTCTCTATCCCTGCACAAGACATTCAAGGCCACGTCACGGTTTGATCATTTGATCATCCCTTTTGTCCCATGTCAGGGGTGTGACCATGTCCGTTTCTGTCCCTTCTGTGTCCCTGCAGAAGACATTCAGGGCCGTGGCAGGGTTTGACCCTGTCCCTCTGTGTCCCTGAAGGCATTCTGGCCCCTGTCAAGCTTTGACCACGTCCCTTCTGTCCCCGCAGAAGACGTTCCGGGCCATGTACGACTACACGGCGGCCGACGCGGACGAGGTGTCCTTCAAGGACGGGGACACCATCGTGAACGTGCAGGCCATCGACGAGGGCTGGATGTACGGCACCGTGCAGAGGACCGGCAAGACCGGGATGCTCCCGGCCAACTACGTGGAGGCCGTGTGAGCCCAGCCCTGCCCCGGGGCCGGGACACTGCCCCCAGGGCCTCCCGTGAAATAACTGCAGAGCAAAATCCACCTGGAATATCTCACAACGATTTCAAAAGTCCCTCTAAGCACATCCCGGCTTGCTCCCGGTGCAAAAAAACTCCCAACTATTGTCTGGAATTTCAGACATTTCATCACACACCATAACAAGACCCTACACAACCCAGCCTCTCCAAAATTCTGTTACTAAAGACTAACGCACACATTGCTTTATTCGTTCTCCCCCAAAGAGAGAATTTTTCTGGGCTGTTCTAAAATGTTTGGATCTTTTCACTTTTCCATAAAAGCCATGTTTAAGCTTTGTATTTCAAACCAATATATCTGGGGAGGGGAAAGCAACCATCCCTCTCCTCCTGCTTGCCGAGCTCCCATGAATGTGTTGTCCTGCAACTGTTCTGGGGGCAAAAGCTGTGATTTTTTTGTAAATTAGTGATGAATAAAGCTGAGGTTTCTGCAGTATGGATGGATTCGCTGGTGCTGCAAGCAGGGATTGATCCCAAAACCTGGCTTTGCTCAGAAAACTGTGCTGAGGGAGGGAAGGACCTGGGTCTGGACAGGTTATTTCACACCTGAACATCATTTTTCGCTTCATCTACTGCAGCACCTGGTACCAGCCACTCCCCAGGAAAGAAGGGAATAAAAATCCCTGGATCCTGTGTCTCACAGAGACTAAATCCCAGTTAACAGCAGGAGCTGTAGCACTGCCCCTGGGGAATTCAGAGCTCAGAGGGAACTCCCAGCACAGCCGGCCTTGGAAGGGAAATGTCCCACCCCAAGGCAGGAGTCAGGACTGCCAGCACTGGGAGCTGGGATTAAAACCCCTTCCATGTGTGAGGAACGTCCTTACCTGTGCAGGGCAGGGGAGGTAAAGCTGAGCACTCCTCAGGAGGCAGATCTGGAACCAAAATAACTTCTCAGAAAAGCCAGAAAAGCCCCAGAGAACTGTTCCTGTCATAGCTCCAGGCTGTTTGTCCTGTCCCTTTTCTCCACGAGACACAAACAGGGCAAAAAATACTCCAGAGTTTCGCAGACCAGATCCCAGCCTGCCCTTGAGGATCTGCTCCCACCTCACAGCAGCACTGGTGGCATTCCGAGGTCCCTCCCAGCCTCGGGAATCCAAATCCGAGGGAAAGCTGAAGAGAGAAAAAGCCCAGAACCACCAAACCACGAGGCCATGACCAAGTTTGGGAACTATTTGCTCTTTTATTTGCCCATGTAAAAGTTCTAAAACCACCTGCAGCAGTTCCTTTCAATAAACTTCCATCTGGATAGCTACAGTACAATATATACAGATCAGAATTCCAGAGGAAAACCCGGGAATTCTGGCTGAAGGTTTCCAAGAAGCAGCAATGCAGTCCATGCAATTAAAACTCCATAAATTATTACCCAACATCTGCTGTGAGTCTGTACACAATATACAAAGAGCTCTTGTCCAATTCATCCATTTCCCCATGGAAAACCTTTCCACAGGGAGAACTGCTGCCAGCAAAGGACATGGGTCAAAGCCTGGGAGGCTTTGCAGAGTCTTTCTCCTGTACAAGCACATTTCATTAGCACTCTTTAGTCTGAGTTGTACAAAAATACATGGAAAAATAGATCCAGTACAAATCCCAGGCTCCTGCTGTAAGGAATTAAGCCCAGCTTACCTCACGTGTGCTGCCAGGGTTCCAGCAGCTCCAAAGGAGCTGGGGCAGGAGGGGAGCGGAGCTGCCAGCTCCAGCTTCCACCCCACAGCAAGAGTTTGCAGCACTAAGAACACTTTGGATTTGAAAAAATAATTTAATTACTCTGTTGGTTTGGTTTTCACAGTCTTTGCTATTGCACAGCTTTGTCAGGTTTTCTTTCACTGCCTGAAAGAAAGATGCATAGCAATCCCATACAAACACCTCTGCCAGGGAGGAAACAGTCCCACAAATTAGGGGGGAAAAAACAACCAACAACAAAAAAAAAAAGATAAAAAAAAAGAAAAAAAAACAACAAAAGAAAAGAGAATAAATTCATGGAGGTGTTAAAAAAAAATCTCCTATAGCACAAAATGCAGAGTTTAAGGAGTAACTGAGCAGTAAGGAAAACAAGTGGGGGGAAAAGTGTTGTGACAAACTCCTCCTTACTGAGCTGTGGGCAGCAGCTACTCGGGGCCCTCGCGGGGAGGGGACCGCCAGCGCGACTGCAGGTTCCTCAGGATGCACGAGGCCATCCCTGCCAGCTTCTCCTGCATCTCAAACAGCTGGCTGCCAGAATAGCCATGCAGATCCTCGGAGCTCAGCTGAGCAGCCAGAGCCTGGATCTGCCCCAGGAGATCCGTGGGGGGCTGCTCGCTGCTGGGGGTGGCGGCTGCGTCGACCAGATCTGAGGGGAGGAGGGAAAGGAGAGAAGTGGAGGAAGATCCAAGCAGAATTCCAGCTGCTTTTGTACAAAATAACATCCTCGAGCAGCCTACGGAGTATTTATTCCAGGGGAAACATTCCCAGCAAAGGCACTCCACCCTACCCTTGCTTAGGGTGAGTTGTGCAGGGTTTGATCGTGATTGTAACAATAAAACTAAACTCAAAACAATGAGAAAAGGATGAGGTGTTCCCAGCAGGAGAGAATGAAGACAGGACAGCAGAACCCTCCAAATCCCAAGCAAAAAGCCACCAGCAGGTACCTGCTGCAAGTTTTTCCTCATCTCCACAAAGAGATTTTTCCTCCACATCATTTCCAGGCTTTTCAGCATCTTCGAGCACCGTGCTTTCCTCCAACACTCGAGATTTTACCTGGGCATTTTTTGGGGAGGGAAAACATTTTCAAAGTGAAATAAACTCATTAGATTACAGGGTGAGATATATTTTAGCCTCATAATAAATCCAATCACTATTCCTGTTAATAATATAACCAAGTCATCTGTATCCTGAGTTTGTGGTACTGAGACAAGCAGGGATTAGGTTTTAAAGTGTTATTTTCAATGAAGGAAAAACCATGTCATTCCTCCTGCAGATTTAATTAGATCAATATTGGCTTCCTGGGTGCTAAAATTCAATTTTACCTGTTGCTCATGGTATCCTTTCAGAGCTCTTTTGACATTGGAGACTTTGGGAGAGCGGATGGGGAGAGTTTTGATTTCCAAAGCTGTCAGAGTGCTCAGGTCTCCCACGGTCTTGATGTTCTTGGCTCGGATGAGCTGCCCCAGGCCCCTGGCACTGCAGCAGAGGAGGGAAAATGGGTTATTGGCAGAGAATCAGGGAATATCCTGAGCTGGAAGGGACACACAGGATCACCAATCCTGGCCCTGCACAAAGTCTCCATCCCTGGGGAGCTTTTCAGTCACCACAAAAGTACCTGAAGAATTCCAAAACCAGTCAAGTCTCTTCATCACCCAACCAACCCCACTCCTCTTAAAAGAATTCTGGCTAAAATTCTGGTTTTGTAGGTTCAGTAAGAATTCAGTTTCTACTGAAATGTCACCATCAAAAGCAACAAGCCACTCACCAGATGTTGGATGTGATGTGAGGTAAAATGACATCCACGGGAGCTTTGCAGCCAGCCAAGGCAGGATACACAAACTCCGTAGGGCACGGCAGAGATTCCTTGGCCATTTCTGTGATCTGGGATAACACAGGGGAAGTATTAAATGAACTGTCACACACTGAATACTGGGGAAAAAAAAAATAGAAGAGAAACATGAACCAAAGCACTTCTTACTAAACACTTCTTTGAGCTCTTAAATTTAAGGGTACGAGATCCTGGGGACAGAAATCCTTTGGTTGGAGTGGTAATGTGCTGGGTAGAAAAAGAGGAAAAAAACATCTCAGGGTGGTAGGAATTCAGTTAATGGTAGGAATTCAGTTAACAGCAGGAATTCAGTTAATAGAGAGATTTTAGCCCCTGAAACCTCAGAGTTCACTTGAGTTCAGAGTCACAGAACGAGTCAGGCTAAAGCAGTTTTGTTTCTTACACTTCTGATCCTCAGCTCTTACACCTGTGTGTAAGTGGCTACAAACATGCACTAAAGCCATGCTAAATGATAAATACGGGAATGCTTGGGACACACAGAATATTGTCACAGAATTGACCCTGACCTGCATGTTAGAGAGGATTTTAAGACTTCTGGAAGAGGGTGAGGAATGGGATCTGATGACAGGACTCCTCCTGTCGATGTCATCTGCCAGGCCCTCCTGGAAGATGGGATTTGCAAAGGAGACTCGGCGGATCTGAGGAGGAGAGAAGGAGGTTTTAGAGTGGGAGCTCAACCCAGCACAGCCTGCTGAAGTCAGGCTGAGGAGACAAAAAAATTCAGTTTGGAATCACTGAAGTTCTTGAAGGACACAGGAAATGTTGCAGCCAAGGACAGACTGAGAGGATTCCCAAAGGAATCTCTATGTGCACGTGGATGACCCCGAGGATGCTGATCCTGGCTTTGCAGTGATCCAGGCAGCAGAACAGACTCCGGTGCTGTTTCAAAATAAAACCCCTCACCCGACCCCTCACAATGCAAATCCGTCAGTGCTGGCACATTCCAAACCCAAACCTCCCCTCTTCTGGAAGATTATTCCCAAAGGAAACCAGTAATTCCATATATTAGTTACCCATCCCAGTTGTGAACCGAGTCTCACGCAATTCCCGTGGGATACCTTATTAGCAGGTGACAGGGAATCATCCTCCTGGCTCCTTTTGACCCCTCTCTTCAGGATGCTGGTGGAGGGAGAGGCTGAAGGGGACCACGTGCAGCGGGCCTGGAGGCTGGTGGGGCTCTCAGTCACCTGCACAGAGGGGTTCCCTTCCGCCTTCAGAGGGGAATCCACACTCAAATTGTCCAAGGCCACGTTTTCAGGCACTTTTATTTCAGTTTCCAACGGTTCCTCCTTCATCTCTTGATCTGGAACAACACGAGTTTCTCCTGCAGAGTTCTCAGCTTCTCCTTTATCCTCCTCATTACCTTCTAGCTCCTCAATCTCTTTTTCCTCAGCTTTGCTGTCAACCATCAGTTCCTCAGGCACCTCTTCCAGCTGTGCATTTTGATTTATTTCTTCCTTTCCTGCAGCTGCTGGTTCTTCCCCTTGGTTCCCTGAGTCCAGGCAGCTCTCCCTGGGCTCTCCTGGAACACTCTCAGGCAGAACCTGTTCTGTTTGCTCCCGCTCAGCAGGTTCCTCCTTTATTTCCTCTACGGACTCGGTGGTTTCACCTGCTGAACACTCTGCATTCTCTGGGTTCTCCTCCAGCACCACACTGCTGCCCTGCAGCTTATCCAGAGACATTCCCTGGCTTTCCAAGCTGAAGGTGCTGGGCTCCTTGGGAGGGTGCAATGGAGTGCTCATTGCACAAGGAGCCAGGGCCAAGCTCTCCTCCAAATCTGAGTGACCAGAAACATTCCCAGGTGTCTCAGCTGGGGTAGTTTGGGGCTCCTCCAGCTCAGTTTTCTCCTTTTTTAACTCCGTGAACTTGGACTCAGTTACCTGCTGCCTTGGCTTTTTAAAGCAGCAATCACAGCTCTTGATTTTTTTCACCCTTTTGCTCCTCTTGCTCTGACACTCAGGGCTTTGCAGAGAGGAGGGCTCAGCACCTGAAACATTTGCTGCTGGTGCACAAATGTCCCCTGTGCCGGTTTGCTTCTCCTCCTGTTGGTTCTCCTCTGCTGCTCTCCCATCCTGGTCAGACACACAGGAGCTGCTCAGTGACTCCATGGACACATCACCCTTGTTTTGTTCCACGCTGGTGTCCTGCAGAGCCCCTGGATTCTCAGAGCTGCCAGACCCCACAGCTTCTCCAGCAGGAATTACCTGGCTTTCCAGGCCACCTGCTCCAGCTGGCACTGCAGCACCTGTGCTCACCTCGGGTTCATCTTTAGCTGCGTCCAGTGAATTCTTAGTTTCATTCCCCTGGGGAGACACCTCGAGGCTCTGGCTCCCTGGCTGTCCCTCCTTCCCTTTACGTTCAAGAGAATTGCTTCTATTCCTCACTTTCACGTGTTTTTTCTTCTTTGTGCTGCCCTCCTTGGCTTCAGAGCTGTCAGCCTCGGAGTTTTCAATGCTGGAGAGCAACCCTTGGGAAGATCTCCTGGTGTGGTACCGTGGGCGCTCCAGCACCTTCTGCCCTGCAGTGCCGAGGCTGGCCTGAGCTTCCCCCTCAGCCCTGGGGGAATCCTCTGCCCTCCTGCCCCCTCTGCTCCCCTCCTCATCCACACCCCGGGAAGCAGGAGAGCCCTTGGAGCTCCAGTCCTCTGCCATTCTCTCAGGCTGGCTGCTTTCTTTTGTGCTCTCTGCTGTTTTCCCAGGAATTCCTTTCTGCTTTTGGGATCCATCACCTTTACCCTGCGACAGCTTCTTCTGCCCAGCTTTCTCCTCCTCCTTCCTCCTGTCTCTCTTTGGGAGCCCATCCTCCTTCTCCTGGCTCCCTGAGGGGCTCTCCACACTCTCTGAGCGTCTCCTGGAGGAACGCCGAAGCTGCTTCTGGTGAGGGGACACTGGTGGCACCTGGCTGTCCTCCCCTGGGGCCTGCTCAGAGCAGCTGGTGGTGTCTGGGGGGGTGTTTTCCTTCGTGTCCGTGTCCAGTGCCCGGGCCTTTTCCATTTCCGCGATCGTATCCTCAGCTTTTTTGATGTCTGCTTCCGTGGACTGCAGAGCCTGGGACTGGCTCAGGAGGATGTGCTCCACGTCCTCCCCTGCAGGGCACAGCTCAGGGCTGCTTTCCAGGCTGTCAGAGGCCAGGGACTCCTCTGACCTGCTCAGGAGCTTGGATTTGTTCCCCTGCAGCTCCATCCTGCTCTGCCGGCGCGTCACCCTGCGGATCGCCGCAGCCCCCGCGTCAGGCTCGGGTTTTGGAGGGTTTTTATTTTCCTCTCCAGGTTTCTCTGCTTTAGCACTGGCCTTGCTGCCACTCGTGTTTTCCTGTGCCCCAGCAGCACTCCCAGGCAGCTCTAACGCAGAGTTCAGTGGGGCTGGGCTGAAGGGCCTGTTCTCTGCAGCCCCGAATTTCTCCAGGGTGATGAAGGACTGGCGCCGGCTCACGGGCTGGGGGGTGCCGGAGATGATGTCGCTGGAAGCTGAGCTGTTGCTGATGTTTGAGGTGTTCTCCTTCCCTTCCCCGGAAGCTGCTTCCACAGAACTTGTGTCCAATCCCTCTCCAACTGATGTTTCCTCTGGGATCATCTCAGCTGTCTCATTTTTTGGCTCCCCCTGGCTGTTGCTGACGTCCGAGGTGTTCTCCTTCCCTGCCGAGGCCTCCTCGGAAGCTGCTTCCACAGAACTTGTGTCCAATCCCTCTCCAACTGATGTTTCCTCTGGGATCATCTCAGCTGTCTCATTTTTGGACTCCCCCTCGCTGTTGCAGGCTGGGCTCTCCTCTGACTGACATCCTTCACTCCCTGTGTTTTCCTCCTGTCCCAAAAATATGAACAGCAAAATATTTGGCCCAGGAATATAATGAAATAGTTGTACTTGTCCTACAAACAGAATATTCAAATACAGTTCTGGTACAACAGAACAAAACACACTCACAACGTTTTTCTAACCACCCTTCCTCCAAATTATTTATTATCTATTGGTAATTATAAATAACACTTTTTAAAAAAAGACATTTAATCCCAAAACAAAGAACTCCAAAAATGTTTTAAGTTTTGCCAGAGATACTAATAAACTTTACTGTATTTCACCTGGTCTGATTGGGACTACAGTCAGCACAGCAGCTGTTCAGCCAATTCCTGTCCAGAAGGAATTTAGGGCTTGCAGTCTTGACCCGGATAAAATATTGGGACAGCACAGGCACGTGAGTGATCAGAAACTGCTCGTATCAATCCTCTCACTTTGAAATCAAATAGCCAGTGATTGGGCTGCCAGGTATAAATGATACAAAGCAGAACACAGCACTGCAATGGTGTTAAACTTCCTCTCACCTGGTGCTGAGAATGGCAAAAAGCCACAAAAGCTCTGATGTTATGGCAGAAAATCTGATACCTCAATCACCATCAGACAGTGGGAAATTACCTGAGGTTGGTTTGCAGTGTCTTCTTTGGCATTTTCTACCAAAGGTGGTACTTCCCTAAAAGAGAAGGACTGGAATCAGTGTTGCTGCCAAAGGAGACACCTTTAATGACTAGAACTGGGCACTTTCACTTACAAAGAATCTTCCTGGCTCTGGGTGTACTGGGAAAATGAGGTGGTGTCCTGGGAGGCATCCAAGTTGTTGTACATGGCAGGAATATCGGCTCTGCAACAGAACCAGGAACAGGAAGTCAGACTCTTGTTTGGAATTTATTATCTCCTTTATTTCATGGCCATTATTTTCAGCTGCATTAAAGCTTTATTTTTGGGGAATAAAAGCTGTGATTGGGATCCCAGTGAAAAAGAATTCACCACTACCTGACTACCCAGGCCAGAGGAGCTCGTGCCACTCAAGTCCTGCTTACGCTGCTGTTGCTGCCTAAGCACAAAAACCACTCCAATATTATTTCCTCACATTAAAAAGAGGATCATTCTAAAGATTCTTTTGCAATTAAGATAAGCCTTGGAAATATCCTAATTCCTGACATGCTGCTGACTCAAGATTTTTCTTTAAATTTAAAAGTCTTTTCCTCAGATTGTTTTACCCAAACCTTCAGTTTCCATGATTTATGAGAAATGACATCTTTTATTTCACACTGCGAGTCACGAGGCAAAAATCTCAACTCCAAATTCTCAAACTCCAAACAGACCACAGAGAGTGTATTTAATCAAAACAGGAAATGCAATTGCTAGAATAAATTGGTTGCTTTAAAACAGCAAAGCAAGGAGCCCTCCTAGCTTTAAACTTAATAACTTTTATGGAAGAACAAGACTCAATTACCTGTGGTAGTGTGAGAAACAGGAATTGAAGTTAAGTCAAGCTTAGCTACTCAATGAATGACATTTCACATTAAGTTTAAAACAGTAACAGACAGACCTCTTTGACCTAAGCACTTCTTTTTGATGTTCTGTCAGTATTCTTGGTTTTGTTTCGGGAGGAATAAACACAAAATCAACAGATTTCTCCTCTTCCAAAAGCATCTCATTTGTAGCCTTAGGAGATGAAAATTCTAGTTTCAACTGCAGAAAGATAAAAAACCCAAACCCTGTGTTAGGAACAAAGAGGAACTGAAAATCTGGAATTCCTGAAGGACGTGACCTGTCCCTGTGAGGGATCTGCCGACCCCAAAATCCAGCAAGACCCAAATCTGTCACAACCTCCAGCCAGAGCGGGGGCTGAGGTTTTTATCTGCCACCCTCCCACCCAGCCTGACCCCTCCCCAAAACTCAGCAGAGAATTCTGACAGGAATATTAAATCAAGAGTGTGCTGGGCAGCCTAAGTTGGAAAGAAAAAAATATTTCAGCATCCCCAAACTCATGATTTTGTCCTGAAGATGCTGGATTTGGTTCCAGGACACCTCTCTGGGAGCACTTTACCTTTGCAGGTGTTGCTTGCACGTTGCTGGACTTGTCTTTGCCATCGTTTTTTGGTTCACTCGTCTGTGCCAATATCGAATCTCGTTTCTGTCCCACCTTCACCTCCATCCCACTGATCTTTGCATCCAGCTGGGAGTTTTCCATCTATTCAAACAAAAACACACTGAATGCACTGTGTGAAGAAACTCCAAGCTCACAAACCCGCCCTGTGTTATTTTCTAGAATAAAACCATCCCTCGTTCCCAAATTTCCTCCAAATTATGTAGAGGACAACTTCAAAAATTAATTATTTCAAGTATATTCACAGAACCCAAAATTTACAATGCAGGAAGTGGTAAGAACCAGGTAATTCTTGACAGGACTAACCCAGCACAGTTTATTATTCTAAACATGAAGCCAGTGCAGGTCAATCACATTAAAAATCCCAACTGGCCTTTTACTCCCTGCTAAACAATTCCCATAAAGTCCCTGCTGGGGCAACAAAATATTTACCGTGTCAGAGAAGGGGCCAGTGCACTCCTCAGACATCTCAATGCTTTCAAAACCAGGCAGCAGCAGAGGGATTTTCTTTTTGGCTTGGCTTAACACAGACCTGCTCAACAAATTAAAAAAAAAAAAGAATTTTAAATTTATGGCAGAGGGAAAAGGTGCAGAAAAAGATCCCCCAGCTTGCACAAGGAACCAGAACGATACAACACAACTCGAGAGCTCTTCCTGTGAAGATATAAATCCTAAAAACCTGTTCCTTACTTTAATTCCTCGGGATAAGTCAGGGAGGAGGCCTTGGCAAAGGTGCAGTTCCAGAGCTGGGCGCACTGGTGGCGGATCTGTTTGCTCCTGTGCTGGAAGGCCACGCAGAGCACGGGGCAGAGCTGCTGCAGGAGCTCGGTGTCACAGGAGCCCGGGCAGTGACACTGCAGGCACTGCAGGATCTCTGCCAGCAGCTTCTCAAGCTCAGGGAGAACAAAAAAAAACCAGGGGTTTTAATCGAAATGTTCACATAAAAATCTGCAATGTTTGAATTGAAAGCTTCTTTTAAAACTTTATTGTTGTAGCCTGAACGAACAACTTCAAATGTCACGGCACATAAAGAGCTGAGTGCTCCTCCCATCCAAAATAAAGAATTTAAAAATTAAATCTCTACCCTCCATCACATTTTGTAATATTTTTTAACACAGGAGGAATGGCAGAGCTCTGGTGTCCCCCATTTTCCCCAAGCCCAGGGATTGCTGCAGCAGATTTACCTTGCTGTTAAGGTTGCTGTAGACTTTGGGTACCTCAGGGAGCCTGCCAAAACAAATTAAATAAATTCATATTCTGCTGTTTCATTTATCCCAAGCCCCACAATTTTACACACAATAAATTCAAGCACTGCACACTTGTTTTAGTGAGCAACCTGATGGAATCACGTTGTGAAACGAGCCTCAGCTGGGGCATTAAACAATTTCCTGCTGGAGTTTCCCAGATTATCCTATCAATTCCGTGGATATGCCGAGTTCAGGAGAAATTAACGGAAAAATTAGTAGTAATTAGTACAAACTTATAATTAAAGCTTTAACTTTTAATTTCTAATTGCATTCTTAACGCTCTCCTTAAACACATTTCCCAGGCCCCATAAATATTTGCATAAAAAGCTGAAATATTTGCATTAAAAAGCTGAAATATCACTAAGCAATTCCATATAAATAAATCCTTAGGTACAATTATCCAGAAAAATGTGAGGAAACTGCATTCAGTAACTTTGTTTCATAAACCTGTGTCCTCCAAGCTGAAGAGGTTCCCAAATTTTTATCTGCTCCCACGTGTTTTCCTTCAAAAATATTTACCCAGCTTCTCCTTTCTCAGGAATAAATCTTTAAAAAAAGATACTCAGGAAAAAAAACCTTTCCATTTTAGTGAATAAAACCAAGAAAAACAATGCTCAGGAAAAAAGCACCAAGCCAAGTTTTTCTCAGTATTTCCTTCTGCTTAAAAAATTTTTTGTGACTTGAGGGTGCATCAAGTAATTATCATTTATTTCCTACAAAATTTCATGCAGTGCCCACTAGAAAACGAATTTCTTTTAAGAAATATCTTCACTGCAGGGAAAATTCCCAGCAGGTGGAAACCAAACCTTTAAGCCTTGCAGAGATGCCACCAGAGTGGCATTTTTATCTCTCTGAAGAGAGAAAAATCTGAAATACGGAGCTTTTTTTAAAGCCCTGCAAACCCCTGAGCTCCATCCCACGCAAGTACAGAGCACCCAAGAGTTTCCCCCCACCCCAAATTCTCACCCAGCCAAAACTCACTTGGTTTTTTCATAAAACACCGCCAAGGGCTTGGAAAAAATGGCAAACGTGGTGCCAATGACTGAAGGCAGCGAGATGTGGCTGATGATGGTGTGGAGAGCGGCCAGCAGGGAAGGCCCCAAGGAAATCAGGGATTCCCAATGCGTTTCTTTGGAGCTGAACTCGTGGAAAGAGTTCAGGAGCATCAGCAGGAGTTTGAAGAGAGAGGCAAGCTTGCCAAGGGGCTCCTTCTTCTTCTTAGCCCAGTCTGTGGGTGTCTGGGGAGCTGATGTTCAAAAATTCAGTTAAAAAAAAAAAAAAAAAAAAAAANTTTTTTTCCCATTAACCAACAAAACACAGCAGAACATCGAGTCTGCACGAGAGGCAGAGCTTTGATTCCCAAACTGTATCTACATAGAAATGGTTATAAAATTGCTGTAACAAATTAAACACGTTTTTAATGCATAATTTTATCTGATTTCTATTCTTCTGATTTGTATTTATGGCTGGTCAGACTCTGCTTTTAAGGTTTTAATGAAAATAAACAACCACTCCTCAGATACCTCCTGATACACAAATTCTGGAACAGGTGAACAGGAAGGAAGGAGAAATAGAAATTTTTGCTAGTTTATTTATTTCTAAGTCAAGTTTACCTTATGTTTTCCCTCATCAACATTTTCAATTAAAACATTTCATTCCTTCAACAGCCCAACACTGCATTTTACCACTTTAACAAATTCCCATGAGGCAGATAAATTTTAACTACGTTTTTACTGAACTATGCTTCTTTGTAAATTATTTCTTCAGTTTGGGCAGTTTTAAGGGGGAACAGGAAACAAAACAAAGAATATTTTACACACAACGACCCTTTGTCTTCTGTTAAACTCTAATTTTTAACCAACTCTTGAAGCCACACATAGAAACCCCCAAATCCAAGTATTTCCTTACATCTAGTTTTTGGCTGGAATTTAGTCCCATAGGGTGCAAAGTTGATGCAGTCAACCATGACTGACACAAGGTGGGTGAGACCTTCCAGCATGGAAAGCATCTGAGGAGGAAACAGAGGTCCATCAGCAACAGAAATCAACCAGCAAAACCAAAAATCAACCAGCAGAAACAAAAAACCAACCCTCAGAAACAAAAACCAACCCTCAGCAGAGCTCAAAAGAGCAACAATGACAGAAAAAACCACGTTGGGTGTTCAGGACAACAAAGAAACAACTTTTAATTAAAGGTGGATGAAATTGTTCTGCACGGTCAGACTGATGAAATTCCATTTTAAATACATTCACACTGCTGAGGATGAGCTTCCCATTCTAATAAATAAGATACAAATACAGTGTCTAAAGCAGCAAAACAGTGACAGACAGCTGGGAGAAGGGGTCAGATTTAGGATAAATCAGTAAAATTCAGGTTGAAGGGTCACTGTGTGCTCAAGGACAAAGCCTGGTTACCAGAAAAGTCACTGCAGGCACAACAATTAAGTTGTCATTAACAATCAAAGAATAATTAATTTTTAGTGCATAGAAAAAGATGATCAAAGTTGCTTTTTTCCCCTCCTCAATCCATCCAAATCCTCCTACATAAGGCCAAACTTGCTGTACACTGATATTGTGAGCTACAAGAAGTTTCAATACAACTTCACACCGAACTTTTAAATTGTTTTAAGTTTGGCTTGTTTTGTAATTACTGATTTTTGAAAGGGATATTCATTATCAGCAGCAGCATCCAAGGTAAGTCATAATAATGCAATCCTCTGAATTCCAGGTTTCAAATTCCATTTTTTTGGTTCTTTTTCCAAAGTGAACTTTAAGCATGAAGGATTTTATACCCCAAAGTTAATGTTCATCCCCCTCCCCTCGTGGTGTGGGTTTTGGAACAGGCAATTCAGATAACAAAAAGGCTGATTCTTTCACAATCTTCCTCTTTTATATCACAATCTTCCTCTTTTATATAGCTTTGGAAGTAAAATCACTAAATTTTAGTGTTCAAGGCTGATGGTTCCATGTTTCTCCTCTTTCCTAACTGCAGTGCCTGGGTTTGTGGTATTTGTTAATCCCCCCTATAAACACATTTCACGTGGACAAATCCCATCTACCGCCATGCTGACACTCATTAACCATTATTATTAATTAGTTAGAAGACAAATCTAAAGTCTGCTTAACTATTCGAATATTTAAAGCTTTATAATTATTTTTACTCCCTTCTTTCATTTCTCTACCAACTCCTGTCAGCAAAAAAAGTTCTTGAAGCTTTAAGTCTCACCCAAACCACCCCACGCTACAGAAACCACTACATCAGAATGTACAACACATTCTTATATCTCATTTAAAAGAGATCTGCTAAATTATATGTTTTATACTCACTACTGGAGTTTCACCTTCTAGCCCAGATATTATTTTGGCACAAAGTTCTTCACAGCACAGGTTTTCTTCTGCTGTTGCAACCAGAGCAGCACAGCGAGCGAAAGCTCGGTACAGGTCTGACCACGTGCGCAACAAGGATTTCAAAGTTGGCTTTAACAACAGAGAGAAAAAGTTCATCAGCATCAGTATCTGTGCACAGAGAAAAGCTGGTTTATGTTTTCTTCTTCTGTCAAAACCTAAGTCGTTCTTTAAGGGTTTAAGCTGGAGGTTTAGGGTTTTAAATCTGGTGCAATGCAGGTATGTGATGGTAGCAACGTCAGCTCTGAGAGTTCAGAGATTTTATAAACCCCACGTTGTTTTTAATTAATTTTATGCATTTGGTGTTACCTGTGGGAATCCCTGAGCGGGGAAAATGTGGGATACTGGCAGCAACAAAGCACTGTACACAGCACTGAAGTTGTGCTCCAGGGCATCCCCCTGGTTCACCTCGTTAGTCTGCAACAAGAAGAGTTTTCTGATTAACAAAGCTGCAGAGTTGGGAGGACAAACAAGGCTGTTCCTGATTCGTTGCAATAAGCACACTTTGGAATCAGATATTCTGTCCAACAGGATCCTGCTACCAAAGGATAAAAAGCTCTGTTTCTAAATGCCAAAGTAACTTCATTCCAAGAATAAACCCGATTTCTGTTAGGAAATGTCGTTTGTATTTTCACTTATTTCAGCTGCAGTACGTGATGACAGCACTTGGGAGAGTTATGGAATGGTTTGGGCTGGAAGGGATCTTAAAGCCCATCTCATTCCACACCTCCCACTGTCCCAGGGTGCTCCAAGCCCCATCCAGCCTGGCTTTGGGCACTGCCAGGGATCCAGGGGCAGCCACAGCTTCTCTGGGAATTCCATCTCAGCCCCTCCCCACCCTCCCAGCCAGGAATTCCCAATTCCCAATATCCCACCCATCCCTGCCCTCTGCCAGTGGGAAGCCATTCCCTGGGTCCTGGCACTACTCGCTGCTGTAAACAGTCACAGCACCTAAAACGTTCTTCATAAATTCTGTGATTTTTTAGGTCTAATGACTAATGAGGATTGATTAATTCAGCAACTCCTACATTACAGCCAATGTATTTCTAGTAAATAAGCTGCAAAACCTCTTAAATATTACAGTTTCTATGGCTCTCACGACACTAAACATGTCTACCACGAGTAAAACTCTGGTATAATTACATCCTGAACATCCCAGTCTGGGATTTATTTGATTTTCACACCAAGCAAACAAACCCATGGTATTCAGAAGTTAACAGTTCCTGGAGGGAAGCCTTCCATGTTTTTTAACAGCAGGATTACGGCAAGCTATCAAATTTCACTATCACTTCAAGACATGTAATTCCTAAAAAAACCATTAAGATAAATGCTCAGCACGAAGTTTTCCTGTGGGGTTTTGGGGGTGGGGAAGAGAACAAAAAGCCACTAACTAATTAATTAATTAATTACCTGATTAATCCACTCAGTCAGAGGATTAACAACAATACTCCACATTCTCCAGAGGTGCTCCTTGTTCCCCACCTGCTTTGCACTCTGGTCAATGACACAGAGCACAGACTCACTGAAAGCCAGGGCAGAGGTGGGCCCAGACAGGACATAACCCACCAGAGCTTCCAGAATCCCAAAGAATCTGCGGAAGGAAATTCCACAGGTAAGAGATTTTCTTTTTTTCCAGCTGAAATTAGAGGAAAAAACCCAACTTGTGTGGTATTTTCTAAAGGGATGCTTTAATACACACAAAGCTCCACGTACCTCTCATCTGTCACACAGCATTCCAAGAGGTTATTGTGGAAAGGCAGCTGGATCAAGAATAAAGCTGGAGTTCCCTTGGAAGAGAAATTGAAGAGGTTCAAACAACACTGATCACATGAAACAGCTGCCTCGGTCACACAAGTATCTATAAACTCTATTTAACTCTGGGGCAGAAATTCACAATTATTAACAGCTGCCAAAAATTCTCCATTCTAACACTTCAAAATCAAAATGAGAGGGAAAGCTGGAAACCTGAAGCTGCTGCCAGATCCTGGGATTTGCTGATTTCCAGGCTGCAGCAAGAGATCTTTTGGACAACTTCTGTTCAAATCCCTCACAAATATTTCATGTTTGCTAATGTTAAGAGTATTTAACAAAATGTATTTATTATCTGCCAATTAAAACTTCAACTGGGAGCACACTCCTTGCTACGCAGTCTGCTCCTCTCTCCAAACAAAAATCCCCCAAAATTCAGCATCATTTCAGCTTTTTTTCACAGCGTTATTCTTGTGATTATTTTCTAGATATTTCATTATCTGTCCCTCCCTTCTGATGCAGCACACAGCACATGATATTCACTAATGAATATCAGCCCTTTTTCTGCAGTAATTTCAGGGTTCAGTTCATTAATTAAACACAGTTAAATTACTCCTCAGAAGTGAGGCCTGGAAACAAAGTCTGCACTCCGAAACATGAAATAATTTGACTTTCCAATACCTTTCAGCATTAATAAAGTCCCAGAATTCATTCAGACTTACATTTAAAAGATCCATATCAGCAACCTGATAAGCTGGTGACCCCAATACTTTTGGAGGCAACTCCTTGACAGTGATATCAATGAGGGACTAAGTAGGGGAAAAGAAAAAAAAAAAATACATGTAAATACATTTTTTCTGAGGATTGAAATATTTTAAGCAACACCACAAATAAAAGCAAAAATGAAACAATTCCCTGCAGCGAAAAACCAAATAAAAACTCCATCAAGAAAGTTTCCCAGCTGTTTTTTGAAGCATAGGAGAACCATGCACCCAATTCTGTTGCTAAATCTGAAAATGATTTTAAGGAAAAACTTACCAGTATTTTCTGCACAGGGAGAGAATTTGATCTCACAGTGTTTTTTAAGGCCTGGAGTAACATGGTCAGTATTTCTGAGCCTTGCTTTTCTTTTTTATTTCCTGCAATAAAGAACATTTCCAGTCAGAGCAGAACAAAGCAATGGCCACTCTGAGCATCATTAGAACTTCCAGTGCAAGAGCAAAAAATTCTGCCTAGATTTGTAAACATCTACCAAATACTTCAGAGATTCAGGTTGCTCCTAACATAACTGAAATTCTAAAGTTCAAATAAAACCCTCCACGTTTAATTGGTAAATGGAAACATCTTTGTTTCATTAAGGACTTGAATTTTGATACAGTTGAAGTTGTGGAATTTTGTATTCATCCAAAGAACACCTCTTCATTTTCATTTTATATCTTCAATACAAAAGTTTTCACTATTAAGAATATTCTGGACTCTCAAAGCCTTTTGGATAAAGGACATTTTTTATCTAGGAAACAACTTTTCTACATCTGTAGACAGTACAGTTTATTATGGAACAGAATTTCAATGAAGAAAAAATAGGCACCAGAGCCAAAAACGTTACATTAATTTGAGTAATCCACTGAATGTTTCCATTTCTCAATACTAAAGACTTGAGGTGGGGGTGTTTTTATTTTGAAATTGCTTTAAAATGAAACACAATTATTGGTTCAGACTAAACCCAAGCAATGAAGCATCAACAATTTATGGTCTAGTTTTAAAAAAAAATCACCTCTGACTGGTGAGCAACGACAAATTAAAGAAAATGACACTTTTTACCTGCTTCAATTGCTGTTTTTACATATCCATTTATGTCCTTCCAGATAACATTCAGCAAACAATCTGCAAGTTAACAATGGTTTTATTTGGTTTGCAATAAAAATATTCAACAAGATTTCAGCTAAAACACGGATTGTGTTAAAGGACAGATTGTGATTTAAGCCAAAACTCGAGTTTTCAATGCAAGTCAGACCAGTTCTACTTCATAGAACATCAGGATATTACACAAAGTGCTGATTTATGTTTCCCTTGCCCACTTGATTTCCCAGCAAATATTTCAGTTTCATCACTGAATTCTTACCAGGAACTTCTTTTCCAATTGCAATAAAGCCATCCTGAACAGCATTTATCAGAGTGCTGGCATGCTTACAAAAAAAAGAAGGGCTACTGATCAGTGGGTACTGGAGAGGCTCTACAAGAACAAAAAAACATATTCCATAAACCTGTTACTTTGCAGTTTACTGGGAAAATAAGCCTTAAAAATCATCAAGTATTTGTGTACTTACAGCATTTAACATCAAAATCTCTTCAAGATGACAAGAGTTTTAAATGTTTAAATCATTTCATTCCAATACGAAAAATTTGAGATTATGGAAGTATTTTTGGAAAAAAAAAAATAACATATAAAACTCATATACCTAAACTGAGTACAAGTTTGTTTTGCTTAGCAAAATCCACAACTTGTGGTCCCATGAGGAAGTGGAGCAGCATTTCAATTCCCAGGAGCTGGATGGAAGGGAACAGCACCACCCCTGCTGTGCTGGTGTTCAGGGCCATCCTGGGCGTGCCTGGGCTCACCAACGGGAAGGGACCTGAGGGAGGGACAGAAGGCACAAGAGTTTCTCACATTCCAGGGAAAAGGGAACATCCACCAGCTCCACATCTCCCAGGAAAAGGATAAATCATGGAGTGGTGCTGGCTGAAAGGCACCTCTGGCAGCCAAGTATCTCAGGTTAGTGGGGTTTTCCAAGTTATAAATATCTTCCCGAAACTGCAAACTCTGGGACACCAAACTTTATTTTGGTGACAGGAATCTCCATGGAAGCTGTGGTTACACGGTCACTCAACACCTGTTATATAAATCTGCTGCTACAAAACAGTTCCCATTGGAAATTATCACCTGGAACACAAATTTAAGAGGCCTTGGCAAAACATTTTGACCAATTCGGTTGTGATCTCACAGGACTAAGATGAACTCTTTAAAGAAGGGAACACAGGAAACTCCTCACATCCAGGACATCCCTGAGGCCCCTAATTACCCCAGTCTAGAATGGCACAAGCCATGAATGCCAGGCTTCCATAAAGGGAAGAAAAAGCAGGAGTTCCTCATCAGATATTTAGATGAAAAGCTCAAATACATGTGGTTTCACATGTAGTTAAAGTACTAAAATTACTGATGGATCACCATCACTGGGTAGGTTTAGGTGGGATATTGGGAAGGAATTCCTGGCTTGGGAGGGTGGGGAGGCCCTGGCACAGGGTGCCCATCCCTGGCAGTGCCCAAGGCCAGGCTGGATGGGGCTTGGAGCAGCCTGGGATAGTGGGAGGTGTCCCTGCCCGTGGCAGGGGGTGGATTGGGATGAGCTTTAAGCTCCTCTCCACCCCAAACCATTCCAAGATTTGATTCTATTCAGGCAGAAACTAAAAATGCTACAGCAATAAAACGGCACATATAAATAGCACATGCATGAATATATGAAAAAAGAAATGTCAATCCAAAGCTCCCTTGCAACAGAGAACACAATTCAGGACACTGAAAGTGGTCCTCACACTGTGACTGGCACAATTTTAAAAACTTGAAATAATGACTGCAACAGCCTCATTTTACCCAATATAAATCCCTGCCTCTGAGCCCTGCAGTGACCATGCAGAAAAATCACTGTTTTCAAGAATAATAATTATAAATCAAAAAGTATAAACAGCATAAACAGAACAGATGAGTCTCTGCATCTGAAATGCAGCTGGAAACTTCAACAGGTTGATGTTTCAATACCTGATTTCTGCCCAGGAGTTGCTGAGCCCAGGCTGGGGGTGTTTGGCAGGCGTGAGGGCGTTCCTGGGAATGCTGCAGCAGGATCCACACTCAGGGTACTCTGGATTAATGGGACACAAACCTGCAAAGAGATCCCAGCTCAGGGCAAACAGCTCCAACACATGCAAGCCATAAACCACACATTTCAAATATCACAGACTGGGCTCTGTTCAAATCAAGAGTTTCTGGGTATTTATAATGAATTAGAAATGGCTAATTAAACAAAAATTCCTGTTAGATGCAATACATTTGGATCGTCCTAAGAAAATACTTTTCCCTCCCTTTACTCCCATCTTGAAGATTAATTTAATGAAATCCAGTTGTGGAATAGAAACATGTTCGTTCCACTTACAATGTGACTAGAAATGAAATACCTGGATCATTTTTCTTTCTATCTTCCTAAATATTTATGGTCTTTTCATCAGTTTTCCTACGGCAGCCTTTTCCAAGCCCACACTTTCTTGGTGGAAGGACAAAGCAGCCCTTATTTAACGTGTTTATAATCCCTGACTGCACTCAGTGGAGATTTTCAGAGATGCTCACAGGACAATCCCACAGGCTCTCCCCTATTTTGGGGCTATAACTCCCAAAATATTCCTTCTATACAACCTGTAAGTCACACCCAAGTGAAAACCGGTTCCTTGAGGCAGTTTTTATTTCAGTAACAGAGCAGATGAGGGTGAAGCAGGGACTGAGCTGCACACCCTGCCCAGGCTGAGGGATCAGGGCTGCCCTCAGCTGTGTTACCTGTTCGAAGTTGGAAGGCAGGTGAGGTCCCAGTCTCATCAGTAAATACCACCACACCTCCAGTTTGGTGAGTGCCAGAGCCTCTGTCCTCACGTGGATGGAGCTCAGGGGCTGCATCAGCAGTTTCAGCCTTTTAGCACTGCACAGGATGTCTGCGAGACCAAAAAGGTGCATTTTAATTCATATAAATAATTAAATCGCAGGACAGCAGAATTTGATTAAACCATGATGCTTTTTTCGAATATATTTTAGCTTCAAGTTCAATTAATGGCAGTTTGCAAAACTCAAACACAGCAACATTTCAGACTCTCTTGCTGCTCTAATTATTATCTAGAACAACTCTGGAAAAATCAACTATTTCTTTTCAATACCAAGACTGAAATTAAACTTTCTGAATTCCAACCTGACCCTGCTTGAGCAGGGAGGTTGGGCCAGGTGGCCCAACCTGACCCATTTGGGGATTCTGGGATGAACAGGAAGAAATTCCCTCCTGCTTGCTCTGCTGGCTCCCATCTGCCCCAGGGAAAGGAAAACCAAAGAGTTTTCTCTTCGGAACACAGAGAAGCACAAGCAAGACAAAAAATATTGTTCTGACACAGGCTAGACTTAAAACTTGTCCAGATCTAGGTTACAACTTTTTTTAACACCTCTGGAATGCTGAAGTGTTGCCTTTGTCTAGTTAATCCACACCATCCAAAATAAAATACACGGAACGTTTTATTCTCTATTTCATTGCTGTTTGGATCAGTTAAAGCAATACAAAACATGATTCACTAATTTTATTCTATTTCTAGCAGTCTCAGCAGAAAAATTAGGATAGACCAAATGATCAAACTATCACCTTGCCTTAACAAGAAAACAAAACAAGAAAAAAACCAACCAAAAACCCCCCCAAACCTTGAATTTTATCTGTTTATACACACCAAGTATTTGTACACACCAACATTACGTGGATATCCAGTGGTACCTACCAGAGCACTGACCACTAATAGAATATTTTTTTCCAGTTATGTATTAAAGCAGGCAAAACGATTCAGGGTAATTTTTTTTTTTTTTTTTTAATCTACCTGGATTTAGAGCAAAATTATCAATGAGGCTCTTCCATGCAATGAAGGCGATTTTCTTCACCACTGGGGAGCCGCTGCGGAATCCCAGCTCCTCCAGCTGCAGCAGGGAGTTGATGAAGCTGCCGCTGCGATGCAGAGTCTGAGGAGGAAGAAATCCAGAATTAAAAAGATTTCTGCTGGTAAAAACTCCTCTTCTAAAGATTCTCTGTTCCCTTTCCGCTTACCTTTCCGAGCAATCTGACAAACAGGGGCCACAGTTTTAACACAAAGGTCTCGTTTTTTGCAGAAAACAATTTCTGAAGTTCGGAAATTAATTTCTGCAGGCAGAAAGAAACAGAATTTCTACAAGAAATATAGTTAAAATATTCTAAAAACTTGAGGCACAATCAACCTGGAACTCTGCTGTTGCTACATCAGAAGGATTTCACTCTGTGCCACACAGCATTTGCTACCACCAGATTCTCTTTTCAGCTGAAATCTGTGGTTGTTATTCTGATAGTGGCAACCAACAAATCAAAATCCATTTCCTTAAATGTTTGCATTTCCTCCAGCTCTTAAATCAAAACATACTCTGACCCCAAACACCACCTTATTTGTTTGTGTTTTTTGGTTTTCCAGCAGGGAAAAAGGCAAAATAAATAAGCCAAGCAAGTCCATAGTCCTGGAAGTGCAGGGGAACACGAAAAGCCTCATCAAAAACTGAAAAGCTTCATCAAAACCAGCGAGGGGCTGCTGCTGAGCAGGACGGGGAATGTTAATGGGTATGGAAAATGCTGAGTATCCTTTGCTTTCTCGTCTCCATCTCCACTCTTAGGCCTCCCAATTCTGTCCCCTACCATCTTTATTGCTGGGCACACCTTTTTGCAGTGGTCCTATATTACATTTCCATTCATTTTTTCCATTAAAACTTTACTCTGGCATCAAGAAGCTGCTGTCAATTCACAGGAACTCCAATTAATGCCCCTCACCCACCCAACCCTCCCCCCCTAATTCCTCCTGCTGCTGCCCCTGGCCCAAAGGCCCAGCTCTGCCACTCACTGTGGTCATCAGGTGCTCGGTGACTGCTGCCACCTCCTGCTGCTTCTGCAGGAGCAGTGGCATTCCCATCTCCAGGGCAGTGGCACCTCTTAACTGCACTTTGTGAGCTGAGTGGACAACCAGAGGGATGATCAGCTTTGCCCACCTCACAGCCTCTTCTCCCATCTGGGCTGGAGTTTGCTCCATTAAGCTGGATCCAAAAGAAACCCCAACAAAAATAAGGATTAAGATCTCCAACAGACTGCTCAGGCACTCAAATTATCTTCATATCATCAACAAATGCTCTAATTCAATCTGTAATTTCTAGGAAACCATCCCAAACTTTTTTATCAATTGTATTTTGACATTTTATTAAAACTGCAAAGCTCAAGTGTTATTTCAGATAAACCTGTCCAAAAGCACAACAGACTGACTTCAGAGCTGTCCTTTCTGTTTAATCACACAACAAGTTGGGCAGAGGAGCTGAGAGCCTGACAGGAATGCGCCATGCCCAAGGAAAAGTTTGCACAGGAACCATCCCTGGGTGTTCCCAGCAGCCCAGACAGCTCCCACCTGGTTTGGAAACTTCTCAAGCCAGGTTTGCACAGACTCCATGGACACTGGCCTGCTCAGAGCTCTGGTTTTATCCTCCTATTCCTGAGCTGCTGGAGCACACCACGACAAACAATTCCACGTTTTTTCACCATCTCACACACACCAAAAAAAAACCTGGCAGAAATGGGAATACTTGGCATCTATTCAAACTAGCCTGTATCCAGAAATCCATGGATTTTGTCAAGTGTCCCCTTTGACCCAGGAAAGTCAAAGCCCCATCCCTACAGTTTATGGAGAATTTGCTGTACCAAGGAAAACTGCTGCCTTTCAAGTCATTTTATTAAAGCCAGAAGACAAGCACTGTCTAAAGGAACTATTCCACTTCAAAATGGATTTGCAGTTCAAACCAGATGCCAAAACTTTTAAGAGAATACTTAAATAAGAGTAAGGATACAAGCTCAATGTATTTCCTAACACAGAAATTAGTGAAGATAAAATTTGAGTATTTTAGTTCTGCTGACCAGAACAATGCACTCTCAGTGATGGTCCTAAAAAGTCACCTTTGGAATTAAACAGGAATTTCAACAGTGTTATGGGAAACATTGCTCTAAAATGTGTTGCTGAGGGGATATTTTTAAATAAACCCCCAAATAATGGCAGAGAACTTCTCAACCAGGCAGGTTCTGGAAACAAAATAACAACATGGCTTGGGAAGCACAAGTGAGACTTGGGAAATAATTCCGAATAAACCACTAAAAATGAAAGCAAATTTCATCTGAATATTGTCTAATTTCTGCATCAGAATTGTTGTATTACCGTTAAGGTAACCTTTTGCAATTAAAACTGACAAAACAAGCGGTGCACAGTGCAGCTGCTCCCACACACTGCCCAGCAGCTCCCCAGTTCCCATCTGGGCACGATGCCATATTCCAGGGAATATCCCCCGGTCAGTTGGCATCAGCTGTCCCAGCTGTGTCCCCTCCCAGCTCCTGTGTCCCCACTGGTGAGGTGAGAAGCTGCCAAGACCTTGACTTAAAGCAAACACTGCTCAGCAATAACTGAAACACAAACTAATGTTGTGTTATCAACATTATTCCCATCCCAAATCCAAACCACAGCGCTCAGCAATCACCTCTAGCCCAGTCAAAACCAGGACAACACTGGAGGAAAACAATCCTTAACATATTAAACAACTCAAGGAGCGTGAATTTTTTTTTCTTTACTATATTTAGTGCCACTGAGGTTTTGTATGAGGAGATTCCCCCTCAAATTAAGGATGACAAGTGAAATATTGCAGAGCACTCACTGTATAATGACATTAAGTGCTTCATATTCAACCACAACAGACTGAACTTCTCCTTTAGTCAGGATTGTTTCCAGGGTGGAGAGAATATTGGACACCTGAGGAAACAAGAGAACAGCAGAGTGAGCACCTAGATACAAATAATTCCATTATTTCGTTTTCCAGGACTGTGTTTGGATTATGCCAGGTCTCGTTTTAAACTGGAATATTCATAACCTTTCTCCCCTGTGCTGTTTCACTGCTTTCTAATAGAATTGCTCACCTTGCAGCTTCCCTCTCAAGGAAAGCAGTAATTTCTGGCTCAATTTTTCCAAGAATTCATACTTGGCTGTCAGATTTGATGGGAAATAACCTTCAGATTCAAAAGCTACTGAGTGGAGAGTGATCCAGAATTTGCCTCGGTCACCAGAATGAAAAATGAAGAAACTCACCTCCTTTTTAATAATTTCTGAAGCCTCCTCTCTGTGAGAAATGAGGTCACAAAATGAAAAACAAACTCACCTCCTTTTTAACAACTTCTGGAGGAAATGCCTGCTTAGAGATGACCCAAAGTGCCCGAGTTCGAGTGTTTTTGTCTGAGGATTTCACAGCAACGCTGTTCACTGCTGACAGCAGGTCCTGGGTTTCAGTGGCTGAAAGCAGAACACACAAACCCTCAAACCCTGTTCCTCACAGTCCAGGTCATTCTGCTCACTTAAGAATGCCCAGAATCCATTCAGCTGCAAGTCCCAATGATTTATTGTCTTCAGCATTACTTTGGAGCAGTTTCTCTCCCACTAAAGTAGCCAAAAAGCTGAAAATGTATGAATATACAAATACTAACAACGTTGTACATTTGGATTACCTTTATAAGAATCCACAAAAGTAGAAGACAACTTCAGTTAAATATACCTGGGCTAAAGATTAAGTATTTAATTATTCAAAGCTTCTACAATTTTAAGTGAGTTTGGCAGCGCTTTGGTCAATCTCACTGCTATATTGACATAAATAAATTTATTTTAGGGCTTACAAGAGGTTTTGTTATTAAAGGTGGTAAAATTGTAGCACATTACATAAAAATCAACGATGTTAATATAGGACTTACATCCAGCTAGGAACATAGATGGAAAAATCACGTGTTCCTTTAAAGTTCAAGGGTAATAAGTCTGATTTACCACAAATCTGCCCTTTGTGGGTGAATGATCTCACAGTCAGAGAAATGTAAGGACACACTCACTCCTCTCCCTCAATCCCAAGTACACACAAAGGTACAGGAGCTGCTTGTCCTCCCTCTCTCCCTGACTCTCCATTGTTTTCAGGGCTTTGTGATTTCTGGAGCCTGACATTCTGTAACAAAACTTACTGCAATTTATCAGCTGATTAAAAAAATGAGTTATTGGGAGGGAAAAAAAAAAAGACACCACAGAGACATTATTAGAGATGCCTCATTCCCACAGGAAATCAGTGGAAACTTTGTATAATAGGAAAGCAGAGGACATTGAAAAAATTGAGTGGAAGAATCAAAAGAACCAATTTCAAACAAGAAAAACGCCCTCTCCCCTGTTACCAAAACCCTGTGGGTTTTACCTTGAGACAAAGCCTCAAGCTTTTAGCAACAAAACCTTTTGTGAAAGGGATTTAGCACTTTCTAGGAATGCAGGTCATAAGATTTTGGACTACTTTAGATTAATTTGAAATATTTGGGGCTGGACTAATGACCTTTAATGGTCTCTTCCAACTCAAACCACTCCACGATTTGATGGAACTACCAGAAATATCCAAGTAAAAGCTGGAATACATGGAAAAGCACTACTGTGCACCCCCAAATCCTACAAATAGGTTCTTCACTCTTTTCCCACGTGAATATATATTTCTGATCACTAATTCCACACAACTAATTACTGTGCTAATTGCTATCAAAGTATTTAATGAAACTAGGAGTTAGTAAAACAGAATCAGTGCGAGAGTACGAAAATTATCACCATACTTGTGTACAAGATGTAATTAATGAACTGATTACACTGCTCACATTAAAGACAAAACCTGGTCAAAACTGAAATAAATGCTAAGAAAGGCATAAAGAAAGAACTCTGATGTATATATTTATACTCACAGCTTGGTTTGCTTACCAGATAATTCAGCTATGTTATTTGAATTAAAAGTGCAGAATCCCAAGGCCTGCAATGCTGCATTACTGAGCTCCAAGTTTGGACTAGAAATGTGTGCCTGGAAAAAAAAAGAAAACAAAACCCACAGAATCTCAGGTTAGAAAAGCACCTGAGAAATACTGAGTCTATTGTCTGAACACCAACACTGCTGGGAAGCTGACAAAAGCAAACACCGAGTGAAAAATGCACCCATGTAGGAAACCCTTCCTGAATTCCACCCACACCAAATCAATAAAACAACGTGAGGTGCTGAAGGCATTTTCGCTCTCTGTAATTCAGATATCTTCACTGAAATAAATCCTAAACATCCCGAGTCCTTCACTCTGGCTGTGTATATTATGTTCTACCACTTGACTCTCCAATCGTTTTTAAGCTTCTAAAACAGAAGGGAAAAACGGCTAAGAACAATCTTTACATTAAGCCTTAAAAACCCTTGACATTAACTGCATATTCTGAATCTGAGGTGTTTCTAAGGCAGCCACAACACACTGTCTCTTCTGGCTGGAAGGTTAGACTGTGTGTGCTGCCTGAACACATCCAAGACCCTGCATTTTATTCTTTCCTGCAGCAATTCCTCATCACATGGAAGATCCAAAACCCCCCTTCCTGCTCTGGCACTACCCTGCATTCCAAGTAAAGGTTGGACTCCATGATCTCAGAGGTCTTTTCCAAACTTAATGATTCTGTGACTCTGTAAATGAACTTAAACCTGAGTCTTTCAATGCCCACTGACCTTGCCCACCTGAATGTAACTTTGTTCACTGAAGTGCAGAGGACTGAGTGGAAAAACCATACCTTAAACACCTTGCAGAGCTGAGGGAAGTGTTTCCTGACATCTGCAGCGAATGCTTTGCCTCCTTCACCGGTCAAGCGACTGTAAGGAGAGGAAGGGGAAACAAGCAATATTTAAACACATTGTAAATGACTTAACTTTCAATTTCTGACACACAGCGGTGCATTTTCTTGAAGGAAATTGACGCAACACTGAAGGAGTTGAAGAGCAAAAATGCCACCACATGGTCTGACCCAGCAGTAAAATCCTGTGTTACAGTACAAGGTGAGTAATGACTCATTTTCTGCTTATAGAACATTTATAAAAACATTAAGGGCTTTCATTTTTTTGGTCAGCTTCTATAAAATATTAAAAGCTAACAGGCAAGCTTTAAATGGCTGCTGAAAATCGGATAAACAGAAACACAGGAGCTGAAAAAGCACGCTCCTCATAAGCAGTTGCAGAATGCAGGCTCCCCACTGCAGGAAGATCCCGGTTTGACAACCAGCAAGGATGACTTTGCACATATGCGAGGAACATCCTTGCAGGAAAGCTGTAATTATCCCATAAAACATTAATCATCAGTTTCTCACAGCAAAACCCGAACCGTGCTAAGTTCAGTCATCCAGGGATAACCTGAGAAACCTGTTGCTGCTTAATAGTTACATCAGGACTTTTTTTTCTGCTGCCAGTTATTTCTAGAAACCTGTAAAATCCGGTATCTGAATAGTTACAGCTTTAAAAGTCACTGCAGAACTAAGGGCAGGAACTCAAGGGAGACGCTGAGAGAGATCGTGCCTTTGCCCATGATAAAAATGGGAAAGATGCAGGTAAAGGCACAATCTCATGGGGAAAAAGCACCCTCCAGAAAGAAATGCAATTAAAACAAGGCACGATCGCTCCAAAACCCGAAAAACACAACTAGAAACTTCAGGCTTCCAATCATAAAGCTGCAACGCAGTTCCCTTTTTTTTGGTCATTAAAAGAAAGTTATTATTTCCCAGCACTCCTTCAGCCACCTCTGATGATTCCCCAAGAAATCCAAGAGGGGAGGGAGGCTCTGGGATGCGCAGACCCTACACAGATGCACTCCTTCCTCCCTCCTCTTCCTCTCCTTCCTTCCCTCACTCCTCCCTCCCTCCCTTCCCTCCTCCTTCCTCCTCTCCCTCCCCCCAGACCCTCGTGTCTCCCCCGCGGCCACGCCGTCCCCAGCCCTGCCTCCCTGATCCCAGCCGGAGCAGCACCTTCCCGCTCCGATCGCCCTCCCGGCTCTCTCCCTCTCCATGCCCGGCCCG
>VXBT01000309.1:545202-568525 GCA_013400235.1 Oriolus oriolus | reverse complement strand
GATTAATTTTCCTGACAAAACCAGCACAGGTTCACGTACAGGGGAGAGGAGTGACGAAAGCTGAAATTTTTCTACAGTAAAAAGGCATCATTTGAAATATTTTTCCTCTCGCCCTTTTTGGGCACTTCACTGATTCAGTTGAGACATGAGAGATCCAGTTCTGAAAAGATACTTAGGTTACCCATCCCACAGCTCTCCCCTAAGAGACCTCAAATCATAACACAAGGTTTAGAACCACAGTAGCTGGCAGGACACAGCCCTGCCCAAACCACCAGCTGGTTGAAATGCAAATCACACATATATATATATATAAAATACATATATATATGCACACATGGAGATGTATATAAAAAGCTGGAATCATCGCTGTGAGCGATGCAAAGGAAATACATGATACAAATCAAATTAAAAAATAAATATACTCTGTGCACAGAAAAGCTTCTGTGCAAAGGTGGCATCTTGTAGGTCAAGTACTTTTTTTTGAAGCTCTGTAAATAAGGCAAAAGCAATGTTTTCTGTATCACTTTTTCTCTTTTGCCTACCAAACAGCTGCCACATCCACTGCTCCCACAGCAGGAGGGAAAGCAGGAATCTCTCCTCCTGGCCAGACTCCCAGTACAGAGTGTAGGCTCTACATCAGCATCCTTTACGCTACAATAACTGTTACAGTTTGGTTTATTCAAAAAATGTAGAATTATTTAGAAAAAATATGGACATAAACAACACTTCTACTTTTGTCCAGTGGTTCCCTGGAGTCTGACAACGTCGTCTCCCGCTGGGCACACTCTCACAGAAGTCCATTTTTATAATTCCATAGAAAGAGTTCACCGGCAAAGAGTTACATTGGATCTAGACCGTGCATACTAGAGCTGCAAAGAGGTCCAGTGTCAACAAGTCTCTTCAGTTTTTCTAGGAATGAGAAGCCAGGGGACTCCCTCCCTCTAGAAGCTTACCATATATGGGATTCACAGTGTGTCATTTTGATAACCCCCACACCTCCGCCCAGCCGCCGGTAGTTCATCCCGCCGTACAACCTGCGGAGACAACATTCCAAGGTCACACACTGGGTCACATCCTCCATGGGGACACTGACCCTTGGGACCTGCCATGGGAAAGACTGAACCAGCCCATGTAAGCACAACTAGACCATCATTAATGTCTGCTTAAAGCGGGCTGTGAAGAAGTGTAACACCCATCTCACACACTTCAGAAGTAAACAGCTGTATTTGCTCATGCCTTTCTCTCTCAGAACAGAAACTGCTGCTCATTTTGACACCAAATTTCTGTTACTCAAATAAATACTTCCTTCTCCCTCTCTGGTAATGTGCAAGATAGAAAAAAACTTTGTAGGCAGTAGCTGACCTTAGGCTACATTTTGGGTAACACAGGACTAGGCTTAGTCCTCACAATTCAACTAATTTAATTTATATTTCTAAACCCCTACATTCAGCTGATCCAACCAAGATATAACACATCCCATGCACCATCTGTTGACTACAATGGTGTTTGCATTTCATAGCGATATCAGATCCCTTCAGACTCCAGCTGCATATTCCCCTCTGTGACACTGGAGTCTGCTGGCACAAACAGGAGAAGCAAGTTCTCCAAACAGCTTCTACCTGTGCAATTTGTTAAAGCCAAATTGTGTCAGAATTGTTTCCCAGTCAAGCTGCACAAATAAAAAATATCTTCATAGGGCAAGAAACAAAAGAAAGGGAAGACCACAGAAGCTGGTCAGCTATACTGAATTCAGTGGAGAAGAAACCCCACAAGCTAACAATACCTTGAATAACCTCCCAAACTATATGAACGCCTGCCAGGCAGTAACTCCTAACTCTGGACATCCCATTACTGTCACAGGGAGTAGCTGAAACCATCACACTAAGGAATCTGATGTACGTACTAGTCTCTACTCAACTGGTTTCCTCAGCAGTTCAAAAGATCCTGTTGATCCATGGCTCACCAAACAAGGGGAAATTCCTCCACTGCTGCTCATGACAGCTTTTCTTATCAGCAGAAGGGTTAAACTACTACTATCACTGGCAAGAATATGGACATTAATTTCTTTCTATTCCCCACCCTTGCCAGATTACCACAGCAGGAACAATAGCCACAGGAGCTTGATATTTTATGCTAATTACATTTGGGAATAAACATACAAGCAATTGTTTTTAAGTATAGTTATGACTAGAAAAGCTATTTTTCATCTTTCTTTTCTGCTCAGTATATATTTTGATCAGCAATTTCATTTTATTTGTCTCAGCTTGGACATTCTTCCAGTGGCTGAATCTTGCTGATTTCAAGGGGAATAACATCATATGCTTGAAGTGCTTCAGCTCCTCCAAAAGGATTCAGAAATCATTGCCTCAGCTTGAAAGCAAGAAGTGAACAGGCCAAATTCTACATAGTGGCTGTGAGTTCCTCCTGCTAAAGACAGGCTCAGTTTTATTGGGAAGCAGGAGAGACTCAGCCCAAAATTAACAGAAGTGGCATACTGGGATATTTTTCAAAATGTGATTCTTTCTTACACTTTCATGCAAGGCAACAAGCCACTAAGTGAGTGTTGTGATGGTTCTACCCCACCCGAGTTCTCTGTTACGGTGTGTACCACATTCCTAATTTGCCTGGGACAGCTCCAGCTGGATTTCACTATTTGATTGTCTCCCAAATTCAAGTTACCTCCATGTGTTAGCATCTGGATCAAACACCTCAATGGTCTTCAGGTACGTTGTGCCATCAAAGCCCCCCACTGCCATCAGCTGTCCATTCACCACAGCCAGGCCAACCTGCAAAACAGCCATCAGACAGTAGCTACTTAGCTGGGATGGCCTGAAAACAAGGCTTATAATGAAAATATTAATGAAAGGATTTAGTAACCATGTTTGGTGAAGGGCAGTCTGCAGGAAAGGTTGGGGTTTTTTTTCTTTAGGGCGTGGCACAAATAAAATGCCCTAAAAAATGAGACATGGGAAGTTAAATATGTATCTCAGAATAGAGAATCTCTCAAGGAAAAACAGGAGGTTGCCCTTATTGACAGCTACAAGAAGCAGAACCATTTGAATTATGATAAATACATGAGAATCTAAACCTTTTTCATACAAAAACTTATGTTCTGGACTGAAATTCTTCCCCAAGTGTGACATGTATGCACCAGTATATCTACCAGCCCACAATACTTGGCCAAAGGAGCAGAACCACAGGTAAGCCCCCAGTCCCAAATCTCTCAGGCTGGGGCTTGGACCATCTGTAAGCACCTTGGCCTCCAGACTTTCCATTTAGCCTTTCTGGAGAAGCACAAAAACACTGGAGCATCAAAACCATGATCACTTCCAGTGGAAAACATGGGGTATAACAGAGAAAAGGGAAGGTACACAATGTAAAATGGTCCTTGTTTTGGCTTTGAGGAAGTCAGAAGACTCAGAAGGGCTACAGATACAGCTGCATGTGTTTAGCAGTTTCAACAGAAAGCAAATACAGAAACAGCTGATAAAAAGTCAATGTCTAATCAGAAACTGAAGTGGACAGTGTTGGACAGCATACTCTGTGCTTGGAGAACAGAAATAAATACGTGATCTCTGCCTCCAAAACCAGTAGGTGCTCAAACTGTGATTCATACTTGCCTCACCAGACACTAAAACAGCTAATACACAGATAGAACTAATCCTCTCTTTACTATATAATCCAGTATCCAATAACAAACATTCATATAATTTGCATCTGCCCAAACACGATGACACCCGACAACACTGCAGTAATCTGCTGTTCACAAGAAACCACCACGATCAGCAGTTGATGGGAACATGCTGCCACTCACAGGATTCACTGAGGAGAGGCAACAGCCTAAGTGAAAGCCCAGGAACCCTGTTCCCACACACACCTCACGGCAATGAGAGTCTGCTGGAAATATGTATCTAAACACGCGCTAACCCAGTTTCCCAGCTTTTTCCTCTCAGCAAGTGGGCGTTTTCAACTCCTAATTCATCCAGAGAGATCCAGGTACTAATTTTGATAGCATTCTTTAATGGTATCTCACACCAAATACGACTATGTCACCTAAAAGTTCCTCTGCTTCAGGCTTAGTTGACTGCGTGTAAGAGGCCAAAAACATTTAATAATATCCTCAAATGACTCATTTCCCCATCCTAAACAGCTGTCTGTGGCATGGCTTGACTATCTCTTCATCCTCTAGTCTTGCTAGAGAGCTTTTGCAAACTTCTTCCCTCACAGAAAAGAGGTGAAGATGCAGAGAAAGCAGGAGAGCCTCATAAGAAGACTGACACTCTGCCCTGTGCTCTCCCCACCAGACTGACAATGACACCCTGCCCTGTGCTTTCCCCACAAGCACACTGACAGTCACTCCACCCTGTGCTCTCCCCACATGGTGACGTGTGGCACGGACGAGCCCACCAAGCCCCACTCACTCCGCTCCGCCGGGATGTCATGGCCACCACGGGAGACCACTGGTTGGTGCGTGGGTTGTACCTCTCAGCACTGCTGAGCTCTGTGGTGTCATCCCTGCCTCCTACAGCGTAGATCATGTCCTGGTACACAGCACAGCCCAGGTGCTTTCTCCTCGTGCCCATGGGGGCAATCGTGTGCCAGCGGTTCTCCTGGGGGTTGTAGCGTTCCACTGTAGAGGAAAGGAAGGTCTTTGGTCGACAGGGTTGGCAGGCAGTGGGTACAGCACTTTTGGACCCCATTTCCACACACCAAAAATGCCATGAACCTGTTTGTTCTCTCTTTTTTTCCAAAGAACTCTTGCTAGTCTCTCTCCTGTCTCCAGCCCTACACAACCAACCACATTCAGATCTGCACTCAAGAGGGAGCTGGCAGTGCTACAAATTGACCTGCAGCAGTATTACCTTTGGCACCTTCCTTCCTACAGCAGAAAATGGCTGCTGCAGGAATTTAAAAAAAAAATGTGCTTGCAACTACTACGCAAACGATCAAAGCCTTGCATTTGGGACATACTGCCAAATGCAGCAGTGAGAAAGTAGAAGTATGACACACAACCCGGTAACAGGGACTCACAAACCTGGAGAGTGAATTACTGTATGGCAAAACAATATTTAAAGAAAAAAACTCCACAAACTGATCACCAAGATATTCAACAGCCATCTGGGAACATGAAGGGCTCCCAAGACCAGGACAAGCGCTGACTGGAATTAAGGGACAGCAAAAGGCATACCAGTATTGAGAGGAGATGTTCCATCAGAGCCTCCCACGGCATAGAGGAAGCCTCCCAGCACAGCCACTGCCACTCCCAGGCGCCGGGTGCTCATGGAAGCCACTCGAGTCCACTTGTTTTCTTTTGGATCATACCTGGCAAAAAAATAAACACCAGAGCTTGCTGAAGTGCTGACATCTTCACAAAGGGGCAGGAAGACTGACTTTATTCTCTCCGAACAAAAATCCCTTCAAGACTTGTACAGTTCCTATCTTCTCTCCAGCTTGTCTGCATCAGCTGCACCCTCTAAGAGACCCTCTTTCTCACTGTGCCCCACTTTTTTTTTTTTTCTTTTTGTAATTAAAAAGTACCTTTCCACGATGTTTAGACAAGAGACACCATCCTGGCCACCCACAGCATAGAGGTAACCCCCAAGAACTGCGACTCCAACACTGGTCCTGCAGGTGCTGGTGGGAGCCACATCACTGCTCCACTGATTGGTCTTTGGATCATACCTGGAAAAACACATCAAACAGCACAAATTACCTGCCTAGGTCCACTTCAGACTCTCCCATGCTTGGGAGCTACTAAGGCTGTGAAACTTGCCTATCCTCAGCTTCAAGTGCAACACAGCTCTTTGTAAGTTGGATAAAAGCCCTGAAGTGATATAATGCATCCAGTACATGTTATTCCAGGGATGTTCAAACTGCAGGTTGGGATGAATCAAGCTGAAGATCAAAGGTGCACGTTCCTGACAGAGACTGGCTGGCATGTGGTAACTTGCAGCAAAGAGCAGCAGCCAGAGTTAACTCTGCTCTGTTCCCTGCAGTTCACACAGGAACTCAGCCAGCACTGGGACCCACACTTCCAGATAAAATATGAAGGAACCAGAGGGACTTGGGAATCCAGAGACAAAGAAATATGTGCATAGCAAGGAAGTGAAGGACGTGGGAGATATAAGGCTAGGGTCATGACTTGTGAAGTTGGGAGCATTCAAGGAGATAGGTGGGAAGAACAGGAGGCTCAAGGTGGGAGGAGGTATTTGTACAGTTCACTGGATTTGTTATAGGGCCAGGATTCAGAGTAGTAGGAGAGCCTGAGTCATGTGGCTTTCAGGCATGGGAATTGCCCTACACAGCTCCCAGAAACAGGAAGCTTGGTAAAACTTGTTTGACTTTAATCTTTCACAGGCCTAAAACTGACCTATTTTCCTTCTTCTGTCTAAATGCCAAGGTTCCTTAATTCTCCAGTTGCCACTTCACAATAAAATCCCAGGATCTTTCCCTCAGCATCTAAGAAATGCTCACTATAACCTCACCTTCCTCAACAACACTAAAAACAAATCCGCAACTGCAAAGAAGGTTAACCAGGATTACAACTCCTCCCGGCAATTACACCCAGAACCATCTCCTAGAGATTCCTGCCTTATATCAGAGGCTTTGGCTTGTGCCATTAAGCTGGGGATAATGTGACACAGTGTTTTGCACCAGGGGTGTGCAAGGCAGGAGGAAATGAGAACACACTTGGTGAAATGAACTCATTCCCAAGAGGCTGCACCCAGGTTTAAACATTCAGAGCTAAAATTCTGCAGAACAGCCTTATGGAGACCTACCTTTCCACACTGTTAAGATAAGAGGAGCCGTCATGGCCTCCCACAGCGTAGAGGAGGTCATCCAGGACGCTGACTCCGACACCACAGCGCCTCTTGCTCATGGAAGCCACCATCCTCCACTCATTGGTTTGGGGGTCGTAGCGCTCCACGCTGGAAATCGCATCCCCGCTGCACCAGCCCCCCACTACAGCCAAACACAAAAGACAGGGTCACAAAAACACTCATCAAGCTCACAAACTGCGTGTGCTCCTGGCACAAATCACCCCTTCAGACTCTGCCAGCCTCAACCCATCTCTAAGTCACTCCTTCTGAGGTTTGTAATCACAAAACAGAATGAGATTTTCAAGAGCATTAACTGAAGTTTGGAAATACTGTGGCATTCACAGCACCAAAGAAATCACGCCAGCAAGGAAGTGTACTTTAACTCAAACTTTCAAATATTAATGCACAGGTCACATCAGAAATAGGTTGTGAAGACTGGCTTTATGAGAATACCACCACCAGAAAATCCTGCCTGGAGTCTCCTGGCCTAAGCTGGTGGGAAAAATACACAGAATCAGAATATGCTGAGTTGGAAGGCTCAAAGTCCAACTCCCGGCCCTGCACAGCACCAGCCCCAAGAATCCCACCATGTGCCTGGGAGTGTTGTCCAAATGCTTCTTGAGCTCTGTCAGGCTTGTTGCTGTGACTGCTGCCCTGGGGAGTCAGTTCCAGTGCCAGACTCTGCTCTGGTTGAAGAACCTTTACCTAATATCCAACTTAAGCCTCCCCTGACACAGCTTCAGGCCATTCCCTCGGGTTCTATTGCTAGTTACCAGAGAGCCGAGATCAGTGTCAGCCCCTCCTCCTCCCTTCACGAGGAAGCTGCAAACCGTGATGAGCTCTCCTCTCAGTCTCTTCTTCGGGCAGAACAGACTAAGTGACCTCAGCCACTCCTCATATGGCCCCTCTAGACCCTCCACCATCTCCCGTTGACACCACACACACGCCTGCAGTGACACACACCTGCAAAGAGCACCTCTCCACAGCGGATGGGTTTGCGTGGCCTCGTTCGTGGTCCCTGCATCAGGGGCCGCTCTTGGGGCAGCAGCAGGTAGTTTTTGGCTTCATCCACCAGATCCCTGTGCGAGACAGAAAAATATTAACCCCCAGAGCTCAGTCTCAGGAGAAGGGGTGAATCAGAACTGATGGGAAGAGCAGCCAACACTAGTCATGCATCTCAGGTATTCACAAGTCACATGAGAACAGCATGAACAGCTCTGGTTAAATGCATACTGTCACCTAAATTCATTGGTTGTTTACAAGCCACTGACACAGTGACAGCAGCAAATCAGTACCAGTACTTGGCCAGAGTTAATAATAGATATAGCTTGCTATAAAAAGACTGATTAAAAAAAATTGTGACAAGAGATTTGTCAGGCTTACTGTGCAGAAAAGAGAAACCCAGTCTGCCTCAAGCTAAAACTTAACAGTCAGTGGTTTTGCCTCGCAACAGAACAGGAGTTGGAAAGCACACAAATACATAATACACACACAACCAATAGATGGAGATAGTACCCTTCTGCTGAAAATTTTCTCCATCAGCTCTGGCCAGCTCACACTGTCCATCCATTCATGACTTGCCACCTGGACTAATTCTAATATTCCAAACCCTTGAATAAAACAAAAAAGAACAAAAAAGTCCTCCTTCCCTCTACAAATGTGGAATTCCCCCAATATGAATGCTTATTCAAGAAGAGAACAATTTAGCCTATGCCCTCAACTTCTTTACAATATGCACAAGATAAATCATGTGCTTTGTGGATGATACAGAACTCTGTAGAACCAGAAAGGCGAGACTCATACCATAAGAGGAGGAAATTACAACTTCCCTGCGTTATCCTTGTGGGAAAGAGCAGACTCTAATCCCAGAGTCCAATTCAGTTCTCAAAGTGCAGACATTCTACACAGAAAAACTACTTTAGATCCCACTGAGATCATCATGAAAGCCATGCAAGAGCTAAGCTGCAATAAAAGGCCATGACTAGAGAGGGGAAAAAAAAGGCAAAATGAGAATCAATACACTGAAAGGTCTTTTACCAACATTCAAACTGCACACTCAAAGTTTGCTATTTCACTGAAAACTTGGAAGAACAAAACCACTTCTAGGGCACACCAGTGACTATTATGCAAATAGAAAACAATTTTTCTTGCTTTTCCTATCCTCCCACTTGCCAAAGATGAAATTTTGAGGCATCACCCATTTACCAGTGACAAATGAGCAATTTCAGAGAACAACATAATCCATTTCTGTAAATGGCTGAGGAGATTTACCTGCATTCCTCATCGCTCTTAATGAGTGGATCAGAACCCACTGTACCCACAAGAAACTTGGGACTCAGCAGGGGCAGACGGACGTGCTGCAGGACCTAAGACACAAACCAGAACACCTATGGTAAACCACAGATACCCACAGAGATGCAAGAAGCCACATGGAAAACAACAGAATTTTAGTTAAATGCAGCTTGTCTCACAGCACATTAGCCTTTTCAATATCCCAGTTTAGACACCCTGATTTTTAGCAGAAAATCAGTCTTTGAAAAGGGACAATCCATGGGATCTATTAACAGCTGAAAACAAGGCCACAACTGGAAACCTTTAGAAAATGACATATGTCAACACATCTGCCTGAACACTAATTAAGTTAGTGGTTTTATCAACCATTTAGCTCACTTAAACCTGAGCGGTATTGCAGAGTAAATGAACAGTAAGAAACAACACGTCTTTCACAAGGGTTTAGAATTTGAAAGCCCAAGCACATACAGACAGATGCAAGCTGTTACAAAAACAGAAAAGCCACCTTGAGAAGAGCAGGTTTTTCCAGTTTGGTTTGTTTGCTTAAAACCATTTTCAAAAGCTTTCCACTAAATAAAGTTGCATTTAATGTCTCTTTCCAAAGCAGAAACACCAAGGCAGGCAGATGCTCACCTCTTTTGATCAGCCAGCCCAAGACTTCAGAGGCTTTGGGGCTGACAGCTTTGTCAGAATGGGTTCTGCTCTGTGAAACGCCTCAGCTTAGATGAAGCATCACATTCCAGCAAAACCATTCTGACAAGCTCCACTGTAACATCATGAGGACTGAGGCACAAATCAAGCAGCAGAGCTTAAAGAAGCACCGCAAAGCAAGACAAGCTTTTTCTTCTCTGCGGTTTTGATACGACTCTCAAAGCAGTGCAGGCAGGTTTGTCTGGACAGACTGCTGGAGTGAGCTCGTTTGGCAAGTCCTACCTGGGAAAAATCCAACAAAGCCCCTAATGAAGGCTCTGGCCAGTGCAGCTTCCAGCCTAGATGAAGGGACAGTGCAAGCCACCTAGTACAAGTGGGAGTCAGAGAATTTTGGTGGCTTTACACCATTCAGAAGTGCTGTGGCACCGCCCTACCATCCCTCATTCCTCTCCCCCTGGATAAAGCAGCCTGGAATGTCACTGTGCCCAAGATTACCTGTGGCAGCTGGGGTCTTCTCTCCTGAATGCTGTATTTCACCCAGGCCATCACAGCGTTGAAAACCTGCTCTTCGCTGCGCACATTTAACTCGTCACTGGATATGATGTCTATGAGCTGGTTGGCAGGAAGCAGCATGAACTCCTCACTCTCCATCACCTGGGAAAAGCAGAGGAAAAAGGAAGAGAGTAAGGACAAAACATCAGAGCCATTCACCACTCCAGCACTTCATGGACTGACCCAGTAAAAAGCCAAATCCCCATCAATTCCAACACCAACACACGTGAAGGGTTTGCCGCACAGGCAGAACGCAGCCCCCAGCAACACAAAGACATTTCCAGACAGGCATGCAAGTGAAGAGAGTTTTACACCTTTTAATACTTTTAAAGGGTTAAACCACAGAAGACACTGATTGGGTTTCAAAACTCAGGAAAAAGAAAGCCTTTCTTTAAAATCAGCCTCCTCATCTGCTGTGTCTAATGTATAAAGCAAAAATAAAATCACGATAAATATGTGACTAAAAAACCAGCACTGGAGTACAGAGATTCACAAGGAAACCAAAACAGAGCACAAAAATAAGAGTGTCAAACAAGTTACCAGAGGCATTGCAGAGAACACAGAAAGCCTGATTGGTGGCAGAACAGAAAATATTTCAGGAGACTCATCTGATCCTGCCTCTTTCATTTGCTCTAAATATACACATGGAGTATGCAATAGTCGAGATGCAGTAAAGAGGGAATCAGAGCCTCCAGGGCCTCTAAGGACTGATCTCTTGTGAAAGTCAAGCCACTGACAAAAACATTAATTCCTTCAGCATCCAAGATAGCAACCAAGTTTCTCAGGAGGCCTTGGCTGCTTCTGGAGGACTGCTCACACAGCATGAGTCAGACTGCCCTGGGAGCTCACACACCACCACAGCTCCTGCACAGACACCAGGTAAGATGGGAAAGGTGCAAGAATCAAAATTAAAACTGCAGAAACGGCCTGACTGATAACTGCCAGCTCACCTTCCCTACAAGCATCCCCAGTCAGTAGCCTGTAAGTTCCAAAAGGTTCAGGGACAGAAAATAACTGAATGTTGGCTTGTCCTTACCATCTGCAACCACATTAGAATGCCATGACGTCTTTCATTATTTGCTCCATAAATTAAAGAAAAACACTCTTTGACATGATCATCTCAACAGCAGTCAGCTGTGCAGTCCTTTAAATTACCTGAAGAAGTTATTTAAGAGCACTGAACAAATACGTAGGGATTGCAAAGCTACTGACAACAGAAAATATTGTTAAAAAAGAACAGAGCAGACAATGAGATCAGTTACCAGACTTGGTCCTTGGGTCCCCTGAGCTTTCGGGGACAGTAAAGGCCACAACAAGGTTGGCCCACACACTCCTTCACCCTTCAAGTAGGAACTGGGTTGTTCATTAAAGATCTTCATCAGCTTTTTTCCATAGTCTCCCTCCCTCCTACAAAGACAAGCTTATGTGTAAACTTTAGTCTGACAGTTTGTAAACGCAGCTTCAGAGTCTGAAAACAGTTGTGGAAATTCTTGAGTTAAAGATGCTCATCCAGTCTCTCCCTTTGACCCTTGGGACATCCAGTTGCATTGATGGCCTCACAAAATTCAAAGCACTCGAAGCACTTCTTTAAATCAAATTCTTACTACTATGTAACTTGTTAGTTTACATAGTAAAACAAATCATTATTTAAAATGCTTTGGCTTATTTCAGCTTAATTATCAGGACACTCCTAATTACTTGACTAATATTAATGATCTATTTGACTGACTTGCTTAGTGGACAAGAAGTGGCTGGATTTCATTTCCTCTGCAGCATTCCTGTACATCAGTACTTTTACAAACAGAGAGAATAATGTCAGACTACACAATATGGAGTGCAATTTTTGTCTGGTGATAAAAGCACAAGTTGTCCTCCCATAAATATAATTTTTCCCTTCATACAAATGTCAATAGAAAAAAAAAAATATATAGGCCACTCTTGTACAGTGGAGCTGTTAGTAGAACCATTTCACATCACATGCATAAGATCCATGAGGGGTTTTAGGCAACAAATTAAATTGGGAGGAATGGAAAAGAATGGAAAAACATTTAACCAAGAAGTTAATGATGTAATGCAGCAACACATGTAAAAATTATTAGAAGTAGAGGTTAGCACAGCAGAGGACATGAAGCAATTCAAACTGCATTCAAAGTAACTGCATGGGTTGGCCTGGTGCCTACTGCTTAATATTTCCCATTGCCATCCACGAAATTTTCAGCTCACGTTCCTTTCTGCCAGCTTGGAGGAACAATGACCACACAGCCTCAGCACAGGAAGGCAAATTTTTCATCAGTTTTCAACCTCCACAGTGGAGGATGGTTAAATAGCCAAGTCCCTGGCTTCCCCCAGGGATCACCCATCCACTCTCCAGATGGAAAATACGGCCACAATGGAATACATTCCCAACCAGCAGCACCACTGGCGTCTGCAGAGAAACAGTGGATGCAAAAGGAGTTATTATTAAGGATGAAGAGCTGCAAAACTCCTGGGGCACTGAAATGGACACCAAAACCTGCCCAGGCCAAAGAAATAGTGCTGTAATCTAATGTTTTCCAGAGGCTGTGATTAAGTTCAGTCAATTATAATTTGCTTCATCTTTGAGGAGAAGTGCTCTCTTTTGCCTTCGTGTGCTTTAACAGGGATAAGGAAGACAAAAAGTTGTCTACAGGGGACTGCAAAAGAAAAGAAGACCATAGCAAGCAGCTCTTAACAGTCAGCTGCATGTATTAATGCTAAAACATTTTAAAACAAAACTGTCAAGCTGTTAAAATGTTATTTAGAGACTTGTAAGCACGCCCTACTCAAGTAATAACACGATCTAATAACTAGTAAAACAACCAAGCACTGAAAATAAACAACTATCTGGATAGCATCTTGCTCCCCCAAAAAAACCTAGAAGTGCAAAGCAAGCACAGAGCACATGAAGTGGCCAGCTAAAATGTAAGGGTTTGGGAAACCACCAAGTTCTACAAAAAACAAACTCATCTTAAACAGCAAATTCTATTTGGTTAGAAAAAATGTATTTAATTGCAGCTTTTGGGGTAAACTGATGTTGTGTGCACAGTTAGATACCAAGAATTCTCTTCACTGTATCCAGCAGTCCTGTTCTGTTGCATTGCTTCTGCTCAGATTTTTCTTAAGTACCAGCTGACTGAAATGAATACAATTCTAATCTGCTTCTTGCATGTCAGAAGAAAAAAAAAAAGACGAGCTGCCATCACTCACAGCACTTCCATACTGCTGCTTCTCTGGGAAAATAAATTAGCACCAGGAGTTCCTGGAGCTCCTCCCTTTGGAAAAAGGATCTCCCTGTGAAGCTGGTGGGAAGAGGAGATTTCTCTGCAGTAGGCTACCTGTTCCAAGGGAGAGCAGAGTGCAGTTTCTGCAAGAGGCAAGAGAAGAATCTCTCTAGCAGGGAACCAGACCTTCACACTGAGCATGCTCCTACACTGCTCCCACACAGCAGCTGCTTCCAAAATACACACAAATTCCTGCCCTTCCAAGCAGGGCTCAGGAAAGACACTGCTTAAAAGGGTTGAGCTCCTTCCTGCAATAGTTCAGTAAAGACCCACTCTTCTCTGACACTTGCTCACACAATCCTTAATTATTATGCTGATCCTTCTCTGAACCAGCTGCTGGCATTTTTTTCCCCAAAAAATCATCTAGGCAGAATTAACAAAAGATGAGAAACTTGACTTTATAAAGGTCAGCTGCAATATTACACATCTGAATTACTTTCAGACATATTCTGCTGAATAACTAGATGCAAAACCCTAGTTCTGCTACAAGGGATTTGAAGGCTCCCCTGAGGCAGCCTCGTGCTCCCCCCAAACACCTGCTTTTCCAATCCCAGAGCTCAGCATTAAATTTTTTTAGTTCTTTTGATGTGCTGTCTTTACTTTTAACACCTGCCACCTCTCCAATCTTGTGGAATCCAGAATATTTCTGAAAGAGGAGTGGCATGTCATACCATTGTACAGGCACAACAGATTCACCGCCAAATCCAACTGCACCCATGACCTTGTCTCTCACATAGCACTCATCACACCTTTCAGGGAAGAAATGCTGTGGATCATATACAAACCACTGGTACAACACAGTCCTGCCAGTACCTCCTTCCTGTTTCTTCCCCACTTAACATCTGGCACCCATCACATCAGGGCACAGAGCAGGTATAAACACAGGATTTGGAAAGAAGGACAAAATGAGAGTTGCTCAAAGCTCTCACAGGCCATGTTGACACATTTTACATCCCAGTTCCAGCATGCCAGCTCCTTACCTCCTGGAAGTTGTGCTGTGTGAATTTGTCAGCAATCCTCAGCAGTTCACGGCAAGAGTGAGTGTCAGCAAAAGCCCGGATTCCCAGGCAATTGGAAGGGTCCAACTGTCTCTTGAGGAACTCGCAGCAGGCCTCCTGGATCTCGGCCAGCTGGAGAAGGCAAGCAGCTGGCAACAAGGTCTGGACATTTCCCTCTTCCACAGTGATCTGAGAGGTGTAGGCAAAATCGATGAGCAGCTCCATGGCCCGTTCGTCGATGTCCCTGATCACGACCTCTGTCTGCCGCGACTCTGCCAGCTCCCCGGTGAACATGGCTCGGAAGTAGGGGCTGCAGGCTGACAGGATCACCCTGTGGGCGTAGATCTTCTTGGCCCCCACTACCAGCACCACATCGCAGAGCTCCCGGTGCTTCCGCAGCAGGTTGATGACCTCCAGGGTCTGCCGCGGGTGCTTGTCGGAGATGTAGGGCATGCGCGCGGGCTGCGGCACCCCTTCAGGCAGCTTGTTGGGATCTCCGAGGGTGCAGCGGCTGGTCACGTCCATTCCGGTCTCTCCTGGGCGAGTACTGGTACACCTGCAGTGCAGGAGATAATAATACAGGACCATGATCAGGGATCCCACCGCCAGCTGCGCTCCAAAGCTCCACAGCTCGCACCAAGCATGAGCGCAAGCAGCGTCCGTAAGTCCATGCTGAGACGTGAAAACAAGCACGTGACCACATGAAAGAGGAATCCATCTCCAACCAAAGCCTGCTTAGAAGTAAACAAATGCCAACTTGCAGCAGGCTTCTATTTATTGCTATTTTTATATGCTTTCTATGACACACAGCTGTAATATCCAGCTACACATACATATTTATGAGCTGAACTGCACCGTAGCCTTGTGTGGTAAAGGCACATTATGCCCATTTCACAGAGTGACTCAAAGCACAGATTAGTTGACTTGCCCGCTGTCAAGCGCTGGAGTTTTCTTTGACAGAGCTGGAGACAGATTTCCACTGCAAAGAACTCCAGCTCCGTGATTTAACCAAACTTCTCTGGTTTTCTACCTACGTTTTTAATGGGGTCACTCATCACTGTAATGTCTGAACACACTAAACTGTCACACAGACTTCAGGAGCTCAAGATGGCCTGCAGACTACCATGAGCATCTTTCAGGTTCACAGAATACCCATTTAATTCACCTCTTCAGTTATTTTTGAGTTACGGAGGCTCCTGACTCAATCCACCCTCCCTGACACACGTCCAAAGAAGGTTAATCTTCCCCAACAAAGGCATACTAAGGACTGAAGAAAGCAAGTGAAACCAAATCAAACCAAACAGGAAAAAGTTAAAACAATCCAAGTATCCACCACTATCAACCTACCAAAAAAAGGAAGAACATAAACTCAGGATGGAGACTTTAGAGGTGAAGAATCTCTTAAGAATACATAAGCTAAGTTACTGGTGCAGAGAGGAAACATAGTATCTTCCCAGTTCCATGTGCAATTAAAGAAAAATCCGGAAACTGCTGCCTCTTCCCACATCAAAGGAAAACCATCACTTAGAGAAGTTAAAGCATATTGAGCAAAATACCAGAACATTGATGGTTTATGGCCATTGGAGATGTACTGAAAGACCCAAAACATGCTGTCCACTACCAGTTCTTCCCCGGTGCACTGGCATTTGTGAACTGTCACTACCTCACTGTTCACATTAAGAATTAAAAAGAAATCAAGCTTGGCTTTGCCATGGCTCAATGTAATTTGCAACAGGCTTGAAGGAAAGAATTAGAAAAAAAAAAACTCACATCTTTTCCCCTCATTATTATGTCAAATGCACTTTCTAAGGACTGGGAAACCAGTCTCTTTGCAGCAATTCAAATTATTCGCTTGCATCTTAGCCTGTTTTCCCATTCCTTTCCACATCCTCTCCTTGATCATCATATTCAGATGTTCTAGACCATTACTTCTTCTTCCTATCTTAGTTACATAGATCCAGCTGGGATTTTGCTGCTTGCTCCTGCTCAGCCTCTGCACCTTAAACACCTTGGGTTTTTATCCCTACTCCATCTTTTTTACATCCATCACCATTCTGCTTTCCTGACACCTCTGATAAATCCTTCTGCTGTTACACTGCCTCTCACTCTCCTCCACCCACTCCTGTCCCTCACAACCCAAATTCACCTTTGAGGGGTTTGACAATTCTCAAAGCTCTGCCAAGCTCCTCACAAACAATGAATAAACTAAGTTCCCCTTGCAGCAATACACACAAACCACAATTAATGGTACCCCTACAAAAACCTCTAGAAACCTTGGCTGAAGATTAATTTACCTAATTGGCTTATTTTCACAGTCCTGAGCAGCCAAGGCTAGAAGGTAAGTAATTTAATCCCTCCACCAAAAGATGGAGAAAGGTGATGACAAACACTCCCCTGCAGAGTTTGGCTCTTGCTAAGCAAGCTAAGTCGATTTTATTGTGCATTAAGTGTTTTGAACTATGTCAAACCAACCCTTGGAAGGAAAAAAAGAACACAGTAAGAGCTCTTTTAAGACACATACTACTACAATTCTGGACAGTTTGTCTTGACCAGTCTGTCAGTCAAAGCACAGAAGAAGCATTCTTCAAATTAGAACCCATTTCATGTACCTACAGATCAGAAGAGATGGTGCACATCCAGGACAGGACATCTTTTTGGAAAGCACACAACCCCTCTGTCACACCTGTAGGTTTTCCTCAAAGACTAAAAGCAGCCCTAAAGCAGATCGCAGAGTGGCAAAGGCTCTAAGTACAGACAGATTAGATTAAGGCTATGCTGCCAGAAGGAATACACAATATTCCTGCCAACCAACTAGAATATTGGAATACACAATATTCCACCACCCAAGACTCCCTGCCAACACAGGGCAATGGGATGCACCATTTTATGCCATGGGATTACTTGGTCAGATTTAAGCAGTAGCCCTAATCTTCGGTAGCCAGTGCAGAACAGGATTTTTCTGCCCAAATGAGGCAGAAACACAGCTATAATTCACTGAAAAGGAGTCTGCTTAGCAAAAATTGGAATCATTCCTGCATTGTTCCCACCAGCATTCATCTGAGACCCTGCACTGTACCCAGCCTCCTTCCTCCTGGAGAGAAAATGCTGGTTAATGATTAAAGAAGACTGGAAGAAGATGGAAAAGAGAGTAACAACCAAACGAGTGTTCCTGATTCATACAAAACTTATCTCCAGGTGATGCAGAAGCCAGTGATCAATTGGTTTAGGAATTTCCACCCAGACACTTGATGTGAAGCTTGGTGGGTTGCTGCTACACACAGGCACGGAAGCGTGAATTTAAAGGACATGTCTGATGGCTTGTGTCTCCATGAGGATCATAATTCCACTGCATTATGTGTGCATTATGCATATATATGCATAGAGAATGAAATGATGAGTCAGTAGCTTAGAGGTGTGAAAGACAGAAGGCAGCACTTGATTCTCACATGGCAGGGGAGCTGCCTCCCCCCTCCCCCAGAACTCAGAGCTGTTCCTGAATACCCAAGGTGATTAGGGAGGGCTGAGGATCCAGAGGAAACGTGTGTGTGTGTGGATAAAACATTCACACCCAGCTATGTAGATATTCTGGGATTAGCTTCCATCAAAATGCAGGGCTGGGGAAATCAGCACGTACAACGGGATTAAGAAAGGGCTGACAAAGGATCGGTTTTTGTAGCACACTGCTGAGAAGTACAAATGGGAACACAAGCAGTCTGCAACACTAAGTCAGCTTAATAAACAGGCTGCTCTGCCTCCATTTTATTCCACTATGCCAGTGCCCAAAACTTCATTCATTAACAGGGGCATCTATGAGACATCCATCCTTACAGCAGCTCCTTCCAAAGTTCAAAGAAATACTTAATAACACACACCTAAGGAAAATTCTTTCCTATAGGGCTGTCATAGGGCACCTTAACTTTCAAATCTGCATTTTTTTTAAGATAATGTGTTTTAGCATGGGTTTATAAACAGGCTTTAGCACAGTTCAGCAGAAAACAACAGGCTGACCTAAGGCTTATGAAACACAAGTCTCAGGCTAAAAACATCAACTGAAATCCTAAAATCATATATTGTGGCAGTGGATTTCATTAGCAAGAGATTTTAGTAGCAAATAAAAAACCAAATTCATAGTGATTTCTGTCAATGCCTTGATTTGAAATTAAGAAATATTTCCTATACTCATTATACACCTGCAAGAACAAGGGCCATTGATTTGGCCCAGCCTTTGGCAACAGAAGTCACCACCACAACATGCCAACCAAGTGAACGGAAATGCTTTATTGTGGCAACTGGTACTCTAGGAATTAAGTTACTAAAAGTCTGATTATCAGGAAAAATACCACTGATTCATTTTCTTGCCTAGCAAGCAAGGTTTCAGTAAGCTTTCCCAACAAAGTTGAGTTATGCAGACAAGCAGATAAACCTGACTGAAATACTATTTTACATCACACAAAAGGAAAACAGCAAGGATCCAGTGCATTTACCCCTACTTACATTGTTTAGTTTGATTTTCACTGACCAAGCCCAGAAAACTCAGTTTCACCCATGACAGTGCCCATGCTCCGAAAGAGGAGGTCATTACTGGAGTCTTCCAAAACCTTCCTGAGCATTTCGTAGTTTGTTTTGGGCAAGAGGTACATCCACGTAGTTGGATAAGCTCCCGAGTTCACAATCAGGATCTGAAGCCTCCTTCCTCCAGTGGGGCCTGGCTGCTCAAGCCTGCTCTGATACAGCACTGCTGTAACCTAGGAAAAGGCTGCCAGGAAAAGCTGGGTGAGACAGAGCTGGGAGAGCTCCCCCAGTTTGTTTGGGAGCTGCTCAAGCCCTCATGCCTGAGCTATATTAAAGACATGTCAGCACCTGACTGTGCACCCACGGATTTCCAGCTGCTGACTTCCTTGCTTCCTTCCTCAACCCCACATAGCTGCCCGAGGAGTACAGGACTCCTGACTGGCCCTGGCCATCAGGTCTTCTCTGTCCTCCTTGTCTGGGTGCTGTGGGACCATGCCCTTCACTGAGAGGTCCCTGCTTGTTGCTGCCTTGTTTTTTCCTTCAGCAAAGTCACATTCTCTTGCTTCTCCCTGACAGTGAGCAAGAACAGCCTGCCCCAACTACCCCTTCATTCCCAATGCAGGGTAAATCCTGTTTGCAGCAGGATACAGCAGTGCATATTCCCTACTATAATCTTGACAGGAATAGCTGGAATTCCTTGTCTGTTCAAGCTGTTCCTCCTCCCCGCTGAATGCAGTACACATTTGATACCACCTCACTGTGTTTATTAACCCACTACTGGCCAAGCCCCCCCTCCCTTTGTGCAGGACCTACCACAACTCTCATGTGGGGTGTTAAATTGGCTTCAGAGCCTTGAGTAAAGGGATAAAAGAAAGTGCTCTGCCATCTACTTAGCTGGAGTTCATAGGAAGATCTGTGCCCAAAGTCCAATCAGGAACCTTTTATCATTTTCTGCTAAGACAGGCAATAGAACAAACAAAAATTTTAACAACCCACACTGAGGGCCTTAAAACAGGCAAGTGTATTCAAGAACTGAAGTCCACAGCTCACAGCAGAGATGTGCTTGCCAGGCTAGGCTGCAGCAATAATAAAAAACCTCTACTTCTTCAGCTCTGTGCTGCTGCCCACCACTAAAACTAAAACTGTCCGAGTGGCAGACAGAACTTCCATAACAGCAAGTCCAAGGCCACAAACCCACAAACAGATACACAAACCCCAGCACGTGAATTCTCTGCCTCAGTGCGACACACAGAAAAGAGCAGGCATGGAAATGAGTTTAGAACCTCCATTTCCCCATTAGGAACACAAAAAGTAGGAAGGAAACAAGAACACAAACCAAGCTAGTAACTAATTTTATGTCATTTGCAAAAACATCTTGAACCTGAAAAGCTGTGGGTTTATGTTGGTTAAGATTTAAACAACCTCCACTGAAGAAGACTGGTGAAAGAGAGCTCATCTGCTATTTAATCCATCTTGGAGGAAAAGGAATTCACTGTAAAAGTCACATTCAGCTCCTCATTGACCAATCTTGGCAAAAATGCAGCACAATACCCAGGCTCAGCAATGCCCCTATCATGTCCCAGGTTTACTCATTACTGAACTGCAGCGGCACCAGCCTTTTCTGCTGTGCTTGAGAAGTTCGTTTAATTAAAACAACATCGTGCCATTCTTCAAGGGTTTAAGTGACTATTCTCACCTCCTTACATAGAACCCAGGCTCATGGTTTCTGTAGCCAAAAATGCTCTATATATTCATCTATGGTTAAAAGCCTTGCCTTCTCTTACACAAGTGTTTACAGAATTACCCACAATAAAGTTTTCTGTCTTTCAACATCCCAAAGAGCACAAACAGGCCAAGTAAGCTGCAGGAGTTCTCTTCAATTCATTTAGAAGTGAAGAACTTCAGGCAACTTCACTTCCATACAGCCTGTATCATGTACAGAAATATATGTGCTGTTAAATTTTGCCATGGGATTGCCATCAAACAGGGAAAATTAACAAGAACTAGCAGGAAACCGTGTTTGCAAACCTGTAATCATGCTGAATTACTGTGACAACTTTTTCTCTATATGAGAATGTTTTTGACACAACCACAGCAAGAACTCCCCTGAATTATACTTCAGCTGCATCTTCAGCTCATTAGAACTGAAGCAGCTGGCATCCATAATTAGAAAAGGAAATCTCCTTTTCACCCAAGACCTCACCAAATTCCTTTCTTTAAGGGAAAAATAATGCCCCTTGGAAATCAAGTTTAAATTTATTCCCAGGCAGTCTATTTTACACAATTTGAATACCTAAGTAATTGAATATTGAATTTTAAATACGACAGTAAATGGGGGAAGTGGAAAAGGGGATGTAAAATTACAGTAACTTATCTTCCATACTCTTCCTGAAAGACATCTGGTCTTGTAAATACTGAAAACTAAACACATTTAAGAAAGGACTAAAGAGGAATGATTTATTTCCCAATTCCCCATAGCCAAGCTTTTTTAAAAAATCCAAAAGCACGCAACGTTTTACAGTCCAGGCACGTACAAAACGAACTCACATGATTTATCCTATCTGGGGAAGAGAAGAACAATTGTTTTTGTGTCTTACCTGCGCATTGGCTTTCCGTCCATGCACTGTGAAGAGAAACCTTCACCCTACACTTCAAGACCTGATCCAACAGGAAAAAAAAAAAAAAAAGAGAGAAAAAAAGGTGATTTCTGAAGCAAGAGAACCTTCTTTCTCCCTCTAAGAGAACAGAGCTGCCCACAACCATGTACTAATATGCCTTCAAGCTCTTAACTCAGTTACAAATTCACAGCCCAGATTAACAACATCCGGATTGCAGAGAACAAAGCAGAAGAAAACATCATCAACATTAAAAATATTTTCACCACAGCTGCACAAAGATTCCTTACCAAACAGAACACACACACTATAAAGTCAGCAAACTGCCTGCCTCCCTGAATCCTTAAAACTATTCTACCAAAGGAAAAAATGTCTGAAGTAACAGGGTGCTCACTCTAGCTCCTTGCTTGGAGCCAAGAGGTATCTCTCCCTCCCACATTTAGCAGAGATTTAAGGCAGGCTGACACCTAATAAACAGCACAGCACTGCTCACCAGCTACACTGCAGAGCCAGAATTTGATAGAAGATAAAACTTGTGTCTGGAAATCAAAGATAACTGTGCCCCAGAGGTAAGAGGGATGCTAATAATGCTACTACGTCTTCAAAGATGAACGATGCTGCCTAATGCTCACTACACTTCCACTCCAAATATTCATTGTCTGAGAGTAATAACAGTTGCAAACTGCACAGGCCTTTCATATTCAACCACTAACTTCTAATTCTAATGTAAATTAACCCTTTTTAAAAGGGCAGGCCTAAATTTCATTTTCGAGAGCTATTCACTTAGGATTACATTTAATCCAATTATTATTCAAAGCAATAAGCCTAACTTTTTGTAAAAAAAATAAAAATTCTATTAAAAGAACAGAAAGGTGTTCTGCTTCCACACTGATAGTCACAGGCTTCTACCCTTCCAGAAACAGAGTGAGAAACGGGAAACCACTGAACTATGGGAAAAGCAATGACAGAATAAGAATGAATTAAACCTTAAAATAAACACATGCAGCATTTAAAAGATTAAAAAATTAAATTTAGGAAGAATAAGATCATTTTTGGAAGACTGAGACTGTCAGATTAGAGCCCTGCATTCAAGAAGAAGCAAAATATTTTTGGCACAATTTAAATTAAACTCCAGAACGGTTATAGCTCTATTTGGCTACGTGAAGAAGAACCTTATTTTACATGCAACACTCTCTAGGAGCATTATCCCAGACACACAAGCGGAGCAGTTCGCCAGCTAATGAAGAATAAGCTCAGATTTGCTTGTCTGCCACACTTGCAAATTACTCAGGTTCACAGCTCCCTGCAAATAAAGAAAGGCAAATCCTCCCGGTTAGGGCACCGCATACCAATTCCAATGCGAGCCCTGGCTGCCCAGCCTCCTCCCGGCCCCCGGGAGACCGCGCATCCCCGCATCCCGCTGCAGGGACCGCCGGCTGTCCCGCTGCAGGGCCACCGCCGCCCGTGTGCCAGCAGCACGGAGCAGCCCCTCGGAACACTTTGCACATGCAAGGGAGCGTGGACAAGGCTATTCTTAGGCCCCTGATTGCATCAGATTTAATCCCCTTAAACCCACATTAAAA
>VXBT01000309.1:519988-544730 GCA_013400235.1 Oriolus oriolus | reverse complement strand
CAGCGGAGCGCCTCTGCCCCGCACAGCGGGAAGCGGATGCCCAGCCCCACCGAAGTCCCACCCGGTGAGCAGTGGTGTGGCCGTGTCCTGGAGCCCGTGTCCCAGCGAGGGGGCAGAGCCGCCGCATGCACAGGGTCCCGTGGGTCCTGTCGTAGAATTATAGAATCGTCAAGGTTGGAAGAGACTTTTAAGATTATACCAAGTGAAATCGTCCACCCAGCGCTGCCACTGGAACCACTAAACCACATCACTCAGCGCCAGATCCAGACGCCTGTTAAACACCTCCGGGGATCATCACTCCAACACCTCCCTGGGCAGCCCTGGCATTCCAATGCCTGACCACTCTTGACAGTGGATTTTTTTTTTCCTAATAACTAATCTGAATCTCCCCTCAGAATGGTCTCAGCTGGGCCATTTCCTCTCGTCCTCCCACTGCAGGCCCGGCAGAAGAGACCGACCCCACCTGGCTACAGCCTGCTGTCAGGTGGTTGCAGGTAGCGATGAGGGCCCCCCTGAGCCTCCTCCAGGCTAAACACCCCCAGCTCCCTCAGCCCCTCCTCACGTGTTTTTTTAGACCCTTCACAAGCCTTGTTGCCCTTCGCTGGACACACTCCAGCATCTCAATGTCCTTTTTAAAGTGAGGGGCCCAGAACTGAATGCAGCACTTGAGGTGGAGCCTCACCAATGCTGAGTACAAAGGGATGATCACTCCCTTAGTCCCCCTATCCCTCCATAATTCCAGATTAATGGCACTTCTCATTCTCAAGGGGTAATGCATTTCTCAGTGTGCCTGAACTTGGCACATGGGTGTGATTCTTGGGCTGTCCTGTGCACGAGACGTCATTAACGTGTATAAATATCTAAAGGGGAGATGCCAAGATGATGGAGCCAGGCTCTTCTCAGTGGTGCCAACTACTGGGATGAGATACATGGGAAGTTCCACCTGAATACAAGGAAGAACTTTACTATGCAGTGATCAAGCACTGGAACAGATTGCCCAGAGAGGTTGTGGAGTCTTCCTCACGGGAGATACCCCAGACCTGCCTGGATACAATGCAATGCCATGTTCTGGGATGGCCGTGCTTGAGCAGGGAGGTGGGACCAGATGACCTGCTGTGCTGCCTTCCAACCTGACCCATTCTGTGGTTCTGTGCAGGGCCAGAAGTTGGATTTGGATGATCCTTGTGGATCCATTCCAACTCAGGATATTCTATGATTCTATGAACTTCTTGCTTTCCTCTTACATGGGTGACCATTTTGCTCATGTGTCCCTGTAAAATGGCAGTGCTCAGTGCCTGCCCATGGCCCATTGGGTTCCTTAGTCCTTAGAACCTCCAAGGCTGGTGTGATTGCAACATTGCACCTGGAAGAGGAGCAGGTGTTTGGAAGTGGCTGGATAACAATGCCAACTGGAGTGTTTTCATACAGACGGCAGTGAATTCCCTCCAGGATGACAACCAGTCACAAGGTGCCTCAGCCCACCAAAGGCTCCTGTGGTAGGGGCTCCTCCACTGCCTGTGCTCTCTTCCTCTTTGCCTATCCCTTTTGCCACCCTCCCAAAGGGGTTCCCAGGGCCCACAGGCATCCCAAAGGCCAGGGCTCCATCTTCCCAAATATGGCAGTCAGAGCATGCCCGTGGATCAGACATGTCTGTGAAATTCGGCAAAATTCCTGCTGAAAGCAGCCGACTTTCGAAATCTTCTTGCAAGGTTCATATCAATGAAGTTTATTGTTCCTGTGGCACGTGTCCTTTCAGCACCAAGGGCATCCAGGGAAGGGGCAATGTGGAAGGCAGGGGTGTCAGCCAGGCTGCTGCATGTGAGCTTTCAGAATGTGTGCTCTCGGAGACATGGGAGAATTGGGGTGGGAGAGAGCAGGCATCTATGGCTGGGAGGGACCCCACAGGTGCCACATTCCAGGAGGAGGCCGTTGTTCCTGGGGCACAAGAAAACCACTCCTTGTCGTGGAGAGCATGGCCTCTGACCTGCCCTACCCTCTGGGACAGCTTTGGGACTACCTTGGCCAGATGGACATGTCCTGGCTGCTCTGCAGGGCCTGGCAAACCGTGGGCATGCTGGGCCTGGCTCATATTGCCCTCAGCTTCTGCAGAAATGTGCAGAAAAAACAGTTATGAGCAAGCAATTGAAGCCAGTCACACAGGAAGGCATGGGTTTGTGGGGTGCAGGTAAGGCCTGGCCCTCTCATTTCCAGGGATGAGGACAGACTGCTAGGCAAAGTGCACCTTCCTATGTTCCCAAGTGTACAAGATGAGGGACAGAACCATGTTGATGCTTGGGGCCACCAGGCTTTTGCATCACCTTTACCTGCAAGAGTTCCAGCATCAGCACTACCAGAGGAAGGTGGCAGAAAGAGTTTGGAAGTCCTCTTGAGGAGGGACATGGCTTAGAGCCAAGCTCAGGAGAAGGGATAAATCTGGCACCAGCTTCTCTCCCAGATGAACCATGAGATTTTAAAATCTTTCAAATTCACACACTGGCTGAGGCCGGGAGGCTCCTGGCAGCTCAGTTTGTCCAAGCCCATGCTCAGGTGGCGTTGTCTCAAACCAGTTGCCCATGAACGTCTGCAGTTTTAGTATCTCCAAGAAAGAGACTCCACAACACCTCTGAACAAGCTGTGCCAGTGCTCCATTTCTCTCCCAGCAGATGTTTCCTGATGTTCAGAGGGAACCCCTTCTTTTTCAGGTTGTGTCCATGTCCAAACACTGGCTCTGTCTTTTCACTCTCCCTCCTGCTATTTATATACATTAATAAGATTCCCCCTCAGCCTCCTCCAGTCTGAACAATCCCACATCTCTTAATCTTTCCCCACAGGAGAGATGTTCCAATCCCTACATCCTCTTCACGACTCTTCAATGGACTCTCACCAGTAACTCCTGTACTGGAGAGCCCAGAACTGGACAGAGCATTCAGGTGTGGCCTCACCTGAGCGGAGGGGAAGGATCACCCTAACCCAACACTTCCCCCAAAGCAGCCCAGGATACCATTAGCCCTCTGCTCTCGGGCTCCTGGACAACCAGGACCCCCACAGCCTTCTCTGTGCGTTCCAGATGTCCCAGTATGCAATTCCCTTTGCTGAACATCAAAGCATTCTATCACCCCATTTCTCCATCATGCAGATCTTCAGAGATGAAGATGTCAGAGGGGCTGGACCTAGTCACACAAATTACTGGTCTTAACCAGACCTCATACCACTAATCACCACACTCTGGGACCAGTCATTCAGCCAGTTTTCCATCTACCTCTGGTTTTATCCAGCCCATACATCAACACTATGAGGACGTTACAAGAGATCCTATCGAATGCCTGACTCATGCCAGGGTAGACGACATGCTCTGCTCTTCCCTCACCTACCAAGGCCCTCATTTCTTCACAGGGTTATCAGGTTGTTTAAGCCTGACTTCCTCTTTGTGCATCCATGCTGACATCAAGTGTTTTGCCACAAGCTGATTTACCCCTTTGCTAAAAGCAGTCCCCCTGCCTTGCCTGACACCCCACTGGTGCTAATGCCACCCTGCCTGTGAGATCTTTTGATGAAACCCACTTGACTGTCATTTATTCAAGATACTTACTGGCAAGAGATGAACTTCTCCACCTCTGCTGTTCTGAGAGGAGAGGGGTTTCACAACAGTACCCCAAGCCACATGTGCATCAGGACTTGCTGAGAGTGGGTGTGAAAGTTTGATGTCTCGAGATGTTTTGGGGTGCATGTGTGTGGGGGAAGGGGCAGGTCAGGCCTTGCCCTGGTGAGGTAATGCCTTGCTGTGCACATCCCCCATCCCTAGGCTGTATCCCAGCCCTGCAGTGGCTGCCAATCCCTAGCACATCAGAGGCAATGCTCCACACCTGCCCCTGGAGCCCCTAACCAAGCTCCCAAGTGGCCAAATGACTGGAAAACCCATCTGGGGCAAGGGCCCAGGAAGGCTAAGGAGTAGTTAAAACTGAACTTGAGGTGAGCACAGGTCTTCACCCTACCTCCTCCTGGAGATCCCATCAGATGAAACACCCCTGGAACCCAGCAGGGGGTAGCTATATGTGTCCTTTTCTGTATCTTTTCTTTCTTTCTTCTTCCTACAATTCCCTCTTCTCAGAATTCATTAATAACTTAAAACGAAATGGGCTTAAAGTTTGTGAAGTTGAATGGGCCAGTTTAATGCTCTGGTGTTTTATGCTGACTGAATGCTGCTCTAAATCTTTTGCCAAAGTTCTTTGATTTTCTAAATTTGCCAGTAAGGTCTTTTTGGTTGTTTTGACTTCTTGAGAGTATCTTGTCAGTATTTCTCCTGTGCATCTAACGCAGAGCACACAAACAACTGAGCCCTTTTAAAAGCCTCATCAAGCAAGTTTTTTGGGCCTTACAGTGGGTGGGACCAGCCAAAAGCCAGGGCTGCTGCCTCCTTCCTCACCAAAGCACTGATCTGTGCCAGCAGCTTTGCTCCAGGTCTGGCTTAGACTTGCAGAACTAAGACAAAGTTGGCCAATTCTGCTTCCATCCTGGGACTGCAATCAGCACCATGCAGCACCAAACAGGAGACAACACCAGCATCCATTTACTCTGTCTTTATTCACCAGGGAGAGGAATGTCTTCTGCATAAGCCCTGAGAAGCCTCACCAGTTCTGCAGGGCTTTGGTCCCTTAGGCAGTGCCAGCCCTTGGTCACGGCAAAGCCGATGTGCCTGGAGGAGTGCTGGCAGACAGGGAGGGGGATAAAAGGCTGCCTCAGCACAGAGCAAGAAGGAATGAGTCTGCTCCAGCAGCAGTCACTGTGGGGAGGTGTTTCCTTTCTTGTTCTCTCAAAGACCAAAGCTTGTCCCAGCTCACATCAGACTGGAGAGCAATGGAGCATGGTCTGTTAAACTCTTAACCACAGAGCAAATCCAATGCTCTGGAAAGACTGGAAATGCCATGAGGGAGCAAGGCTAAGGGTCCCTGCTCCAGGCTTTGTGGGAGGTCTGTAAAATTTTGGGTTTGGTAGTGCAAGTCAGTCTTAGCAGCACTGGCCAAAGGATCTTTCCTGGCTACCAAACCAAACGCCCTCCACTGGCTCCCACCAAGCTCCTGTCCCAGCCAAACTGCCCCACCTTGCAGGGGGCCTCTCCAGGCATCCCTAACCCCACCAGGCCTCTCTGGGCACAGCTGTTGTAGCACTACCAGGTTAGAGGAGACTAAGTCTCACCCTAGGCAAGGAAGGGTACTTGGGACACTGTCCTCCCCCAGGACAGTGAAAGGGACACAGGACAGGCAAGAGCATGCTCTGAAAACAGGGAGCAGAGGACTGCTGGGCACCCAGTTTCCCACTACCCAGATGGGACCTGTGGGTGTCCCACATGGGGATGTGAGGCAGCCCAGGGACCACTACACTGTTGAGCCCTTCAGACAGGCAGCTCAGCAGCTGCCTTTTATCAGCCATTGCCCCTTTCTTTTACAAGAGGCTAGTTCTCCCTTAACCATACCTCATAAATCCCAAAATCCCACATGAAAGAGCAAAACTGATCCAAGTGAGGAATGAGACACACCTCTGACCTGCAAGCCAACCTCCAGGCAGGTCAGCCCAGGGTCAACCAACAGTGCCACCAGACATAGCCACCAAGCTCCAGAGGGGCTGAAGGTATCTGTGTGTTGCCCCCACACAAGCCAGGCACTGAGACTGCTAAAAAGGCCGTGTTTATATGGCCACATACATAGCACCACCTTCCAGGTCCTCAGTGGAGGGTGTGACAGCAGCCCCACACCTGTGGTGGGAAGGGGTGTCAGGCACAGAATGGGATGCTGTTGAAAGGCTGAGACTTGGAGCTGCGGAGTCAGGGGGAGATACTCCACATCATTCTCCCAGCTGCCAGAGGCATTGTGAAGCACCTGCCAGCCAAAACCAGGCTGCTCAGACCTGAATAGCAATGGCAGGAAGAGACAACCCCAGCCCAGGTGTAACACTCAGGCCACACTCAAGCTGCCACTGCCCTTCCCCAGGATGGACACCACAGTGATACCAAAGCAGCTGTTGAATGCTCTTCCTTCCTTTGAAGTGAAGATCCTGACACCAACATCTCTCAGGACCCCCTTTCCCAGTCCCTCTCAGCAACACTGAGCCTGGCAAATACCTTACGGCAAGTAACTTTACGTTATTCTGCATTTACACAAAAATAGAGCAATTCTATATTTATAGAGATTTATAGCCGGTTCCGTGCTGGAGGAGTTATTGAGCAAGGCTGGGAGCTGAGGGTGGTCCAGGCTCCCGAGCAACCGGCTGCTTCTCATTCGGCAATTCAAACATACAAAATTAAAGGCATTCGTCTCCGTCTGGTTTCTTAAATAGATAAGGGGAGAATGAGTGGACAGTATGTACAGAGGGGCCGTGGCAGGGCCCGGTGGCCTGGCCGTGGCCTCACACCTCTGCCCGGGTCAGTGGGGCCGGCTGCTGGACTCTGAGGGCTGCCGCTGGCGTGGGGGAGTGTAGCCATTCAGGTACCCGTTGCTCTGGCGTTTGCTGAGTCCTCCGTTAAGAATGTCCTGGATGTGCTGCACTATCAGGTTTATGGCCACTGTGAGTAAAAGGGGAAGAGACAATGTTAGGATCGCTGCAAATCAACCAGAGCTGGTGCCCCTGCTGTCCCCCTCACTGCTCTCCCTTCCTATCCCAACCTTGCTGGAAGCAGCTGCCCCCCCAGAATGTGATTGCTTTGCCCCACAAGCCAGTATGGTCAGGCCGATTCCAGCCAGGTGGAGACGTGGCTGTCCTAGTTGGACATTCCCTTTTCTGTGGCATGAACCAAGAGTTTGTTTGGAGCCACTGCACATAGGTGGGCTCTCAGGCTTGATCAGAGGAACACAAACTCCCAGTCACTAATGCTCCAAGCAGGACCACAGGGAACAGGCTCATCTTAGCACACCTGTGGTAGCAGCGCTCTCTCAGGTGGCAGTGGCCTGAGTCCCCTCTGTGGGAGCTCTTGCTACCTCCAGCCTAACTCCACTGCAACAGCAATAGCCCAAAGCTGGCTGCCAGGGCAGAACAGCAGGGTCTGGGTCCTTACCTTCATTATCTGCTCCTCTGGGAATGATCACATCAGCGTATTTCTTGGTCTGGGAGGAGACAGAGCACTGTGTTACAGGGAAAGTGGAGAGACACCTGGCTGGAGCATTGTCCCTGCTCCCTGTGGCAGGTCCTTGCCCTCCCCTTGCCAAACCCAAACCCCCCTAGGAGGTATGTCATTGCTGATGATACATTTTGGATGCTCTTATTTGTGTTCTGCTCCGTGTTTCAAGGGCCATGCTTTGTGCCCTGACTCCATTTGCATGAGCTCACACAGAAACCAGTAAGAGGCAACCTAGCAAAACCTGCAATTAAGAACATAATCGCAAGACTCCAGCAGCTGATGCTCTTGGGAACATCCTTCACCCCTGAATCCATCCAGACTTGCTACAAGAGCACAAGTTGGCATGCCTGGGCACAGCCACGAGACCTGCCTGGGAAGAGGGGAGAACTCCTCACCATATCACTTGCAAAGAAGGTGTGATTCAGGACACCAGTCTTGACCTAGTTTCACTTGCAGGTGCCAGTCTCAGTTTCCTCCCCATTTGTGTCAGTTTTACAGCTGACAGCCAAGCTCCACCAAGCCAGATGGGGTGATGGGTGTCACCTGACACCTCCAAGTGCTTCCAGACATATCAAAAATCACCAGGATATGCCGGACCATTTGAGTACTGGACCACTTGGCCCAGAGCTGTTTTAGGAGTCAAATAACAGCAACAGAGGGTGCTGAGCCTGCAGTTGCTCTGCAGCTGAGCCAGCCACTAGGTTGGAAGTGAGAGCAGACCATTGCAAAGCTGTGGATAGAAACAAGGCAGTTTTGTGCCCTCCTTGTTTCACACTTCATTCTCCTACAGACTCTTCATCAGAAGAGCCTGATGCAGCATCTGCTGCTTTGAAAAACTGTGGATTTATCTCACTGGGGATTTGCAAGAAGAGGAGCCTTGCAAGCTGAACCTGCCTCTTGGGAAAAGCCTTTCTGGACTTAGGAGTTGGTCCCCAGAGCCACAGCTGAGTGAGACTGAAAAAAGGGAGCCATGCAAAAGCAAGGAAAAGATGTTGCAGCACAGAATCAGTCCCTCATAAGGTAAAGGGCAGAGCTGACCAGATAGACAGGCATAGGGATGCTCCTGAGCTGGGAGGCACAGTTTCATTCCTGCCTGTGGTGCTGGCCAGCAGTTCCCAGGTTTCAGGACTCTGCTGGCTCACTTCCTCCAGAATAAAAAAAAATCCTCATGTGACTACTGCATCTGCTTGAAAAGCCTTGAGAATCAAGGCACAGGCTCCTCTCCATGAGAGCCAGGAAAGGTGTACAATGGCTGATCTTGCAAACGTGCTATTTCCATGCAAGTCTGCAGGACTGCAGTAGATTCCCTCACACACAGTCCCTGTCTGCCAGGGAGCCTTGCCTCTGTTACGAGCTCCTGAAGGAACTTTCTTTCTCCAGGCAGGCCTTGTCACCCTGGCCACTCACCAGCCAGGAAATGCAACCTGCAAAGCCACATCCCACTGTACAGAGAGAAGGAAGAGGCTTCCTTGCTCTCCCAAGCATGAAGCCAGCAGCACTGCAGTGTGAAAAGGGCAGGCAGGATAGCCCAAAAGAGGAGGCCGACACAGCAAACACTGCCTGGGGGCAGTGACGTCCTATTCCCCAGCTAAATACAGCCAAGGATCTTCCCTCCCAGGCTGAGCTGCCCAGTGGTGTGTCAGCCCCGGCACAGGGAGGGATTTCTCTGGCCATGCTGCCTTCCAGAAGGGAAGGGTGATCTCACCAGGAAGGCAGTGGCTGTATAAATAGTCCCCATCACACTCTGCCTTGGCCAGCACTGGCACCCCTGCCTTGGCCAGAGCCTGCAGGGGGGGAGAAAGGCACAGAAGGCTGATCTGAGCTCTGGGCACAAAGTGCTCCTGTCTGAGGAGATGAGGTACTTTCAGCACTCACACGGGCATCACTCCTCTCACTTACCGGCAAGCAGAACTCCTCGAAGGCAGGCTTGACAAAGGTGATGTACTGAGATAGGATTTGTTCCAGGTCCCTGCCTCGCTCACTGATGTCTCGTAGCACTGAGGGGAAGATGTAGGGCACAGTCAGGAGCTGAGGCACAAATCTCTCCACCCGCTTTACCTTCAGTACAGCCTTTGGCCAATCATATTTTGCTTGAGATCTCCATTTCTGGAAGCTGCTGCCCATATGTCTGAGCACATCCCAGTCCAGCTACATGCTTTTAACCTGCTTCCAAGTTTTCCTGGGAGCCAAGGGCTGGCTGACCTGACCAGGGGTTTTCTTGGCCTCCCGCTCTTCTCAGCTCTGCATGCACATTCCAGCTGTAACCAGTGCCAGCCCAATCCTGAGTGTTCCCAGCCTCAGCCTTTGCCTCCCTCCTGTCACTGTGTCCTGCCTGACTGGGCATTCTCTCAGTCATTCCAGTGCAGAGGTGCCCAAAGAATAGAAAAGCAGTGGGGTTCACACACACACACATTAAGGCACAGTTTAACTCAGGTCTGCAGAGGTGAGGAGAGTAAAACTCCCCCACCTGCACAGCTCTGCCAGGCTCCTTGTGCTGTCCCCAGCCGAGCAGGCGAACCAGAGGCTGAGGGAGTGCTTGGGGCAGGTCAGCTCAGGAGGAAGCCTGAAGGCAGGAGAGCAAACTGGCCTCCTGCTTGTTCTGTCACTCAGGCCTTTCACCCTGTTTGCATGACATATTTGGGCCAGTGCCATCTCCAGTCTGAGGCCACTTCAGTGTGGACAAGTGCCCCAGCTCAGCAGGAATTCAGTCTGTGAGGAAGAGCCAAAACAGCCCTGTGGCTGAGCAGATGGCTCTTGGCTGTCACCAAGGGGCTGCTGGCTTTTCCCCAGCATGCAAGTGCCTGGCACTGGGTTTGGAGTGAGCCTTCCCCCATGTCCCAGGCAGAGCCAAGGCATGGCACTACCAGCCTGTATGACCTGCTCAGCAGCCACTGCCTGTGTGCTCTTGGGGCCAGGACACTGCAGGTCTGGCACTGTCTCCATGGCTCTGTTTGCCCTGGGCCAGCAGCTTCACAGCGTGGCCTTTCACAGCCCTGCATGGGGGAAGTGATGGGGCAAAAGGGCTGGCAGCAGGATGGGTGCCAGCTCCCTGCCTGCTGCAGGAACCAGGCTGCTCTAGCCAGCTTCTCCAGAGAGCAGGAGTGAGCCTCAGCTCAAACAATACAGAAAAAGAGGCAGGGGAAAAAACCCGCTTTTGTTTCCCAAGTCCCACACCTTATTTGTTGGCCACTCCAGGGTGCAGGAGGCCTGTGAGCTGTGCAGGGGCTAGTTTTGACAGGGCAAAGCCCTTCTGCCTCTTCCCAGGGCACACCACAGCAGGACAATCATCCCACACACAAACACAAGTCAAACACCTGCTGTCTTGTACCTGCCCCCAAAGCAGCAGGTCCCAACAGCCCAGGCTAAGACCACACACCCTATCCAGAAGGATTGCTTGCAGGGCAGGCAAATATCCCAAGGGCAGATTAGCACCCCTTTGAAGCCAGCAGGTCCAGACTCAAAATGGACCCAAAACACGCATGTGACACTGGAACTGGTCTCTGTTTTAGGGAAATGGGCCAAGGACAGGGCAGTGAGGGAACTTAGCCAGAATCAGGTCCCTGATCCCCATGGATCCCTGTTTGAGGTACCTAGCAGACCTTGCCCCTTGCACTCTGCTAGCAGAATTTCTGGGGAGAGGTGCTGAGATGGGTACAGTGTGAGTTGCACATACTGAACCCCAGCACTACTGATTAACTGAGCTGTCAGCTGCACTTCCAGGAACCTCATCTCCTGCTGCTGCCCAGCTGAAAACCCAATTGCTTCAACCCTTTAGGACTTCTGGGATGGAAAGACGATTCAGGGCCACATCACAATGCAAGATTCCAACTTTGTTATGAGCTGCCTCCAGCTACATCCCAGGGACGTGATTATACCTTTTGGCACCTCATACACAGGCTTTCCTTTCCCAGAAAGGACAGGCAGACATACAGTAAAACAGATTTGGTGCTGCAGTGGTCCTACCAACTGCTGATGGCAGGGAAATAGCCAGATTCCCACCAGCAAAATGATGAGCTGCAGTTACTAGGAGACACCAGCACCTCAATCAGCAAAGCTGCCATTTTGCAAGTGATTGATGGTGGATGGGAGAAGTACAAGCCTTTTAAGAAGTAGTGTGAGTGAGCAGTGGGGTGAGCAGTGACCCAGTAACTCCACACCACCTTCTCCCATCCAGAACAAGCACCAGAACAGATGGAGCCCAAAGTCAGGGACTAAATTAACTCAGTGGACACTTGGAAGATGTGTTACAGGGGTGGTCCATAAAATAGGGGCTTGATATATGTGTGTTACACTAAAAGATGAGAAGAGGAGTGGTGGGTAATGAGAATGTACTGGATAGTGTGGGACCTGAGCATCATGTAAGTGGTTTGGAATAAGGGGTAGAGAATGTGCTGGATTTGGTTGGGATAGAGTTAATTTTCTTCACAGTGGCTGGTATGGGGCTGTGTTTTGGATTTGTGCTAAAAACAGCATTGATAACACAGGAATGTTTTTGTTATTGTTGAGCAGTGCTTACACAGATCCAAGGCCTTTGCTGCTCCTCACCCCACCCCACCAGTGGGGGGAGGGGACACAGCTGAGACAGCTGACCCCAACTGACCCAAGGGATGTTCCATACCGTACACATGATATAAAGCTGGGGGAAGAAGGAGGAAGGCAAGACATTCAAAGTGATGGCATTTGTCTTCCCACACAACCATTACACATGATGGAGCCCTGCTTTCCTGGAGATGGCTGAACACCTGCCCACGGGAACTGGAGAAAAATTCCTCATTTTGCTTGGTTTGTGGCTTTTGCTTTACTTATTAAACTGTCTTTGTCTCAACTCATGAGTTTTCTCACTCTTACCCTTCTGATTCTCTCCCACCAGGGGAGGTTGAGCAAGGAGCTGTGTGGGACTGAGTTGCTGGCTGGGGTCACACCACAACAATGTCCTATCCCGTGGCCAGGTGTGGCCCCAAACTCTCACACAGCACCGTTTAAGGGATTAGGGCTCACATTTCAGGATCTTGTAAGTGTGTATCTGTGACCTGCTAATACATCTCCCTGCAATGACTGTGCTGTCACCTCCCTGGATGAGTCATACAAGAACAGTGGGCAGGGTCAAGAGGGATTTTTAAAAAGGAGATGTTAATCAGTGCTGATGACATCCCAGCAGCTGAGGAGGTTCTGGATGTGTCTGACAGCAGGAGGGCAGGCAAGACCAGCTCCACTGCAGAGTGGAACAGTCCCATGCACACAACGGTCCCAGACTGATGCACTGAGATGTGCTCCCCTTGTGACAGCGAGGAGCTCTGGAAGGAACTGCTCCTCTAAGTCATCTTCTGCATCCCCAGGCACCCTCCGGAGCCTGACAGAGCCAGGCAGGGGTAGGAATAGTTCAGACAGAAGTGAATTCTGCCCCAAGAGTCCCCAAATGGTTTTTTAGTCACCCAGGAGATGCTACATCAGTGACCCCACTCCTCAAGGCTGCTTTGAAATGAAGGGCATCTCAAGTCATGCAGGCCCTGCAGAGTGGATGCCCCTCCCATGTCAACTGGCAACCCACAGCCAAGCCAGCAGGACATGGGGAGTCCTAGAGAGGGATACTCTGGTTTCCTAGGGCTCTTTGCCCCCAAACCATCACCCCAGTGCCAGCTACCACATAAAGGCTCCACACTGGGTTGCACAAACATACAACTGGACTTCCCATCTACACCACCCATGGTGGACACCACGGCCCAGATGCCATCATCGGAGCACATCTAGACCCCAGGTCCTGCGTGGATCTATCAGGCACTGCCTTCTGACTGAACTGTCCAGATGCTCTGCCTTGCCCACTGCACCCTTCCCTGCTGGCATCTGCTGACTGGCAGCAGCTGCTGCTCAGCTGCTGGCACTGGGCTGGTGCCGTGGGGCCATGCAAGGACACGGCATGCTCAGTAGTCACACTGCTGCGTATATCAAAGGAGGAATCCCAACCAAGGCAGCAAAAATCCCACTGAATCCCAAGAGACACGGAGCAAGGTGCTCTCCCACTGCCACAAGCTGCCCTAGTGACACTCTGCACTGCAGAGGAAAAGCTCCTCAGCTCTTCACAGCTTTGTGCCAGCTCCAGTTCTGCTCTGGTCACTGTCACCTGCCTCTGTGACCAGCTGCCCAGATCAGTTAAGGGGTATTTCAGTCCCTGCCTCACCTCTGCGGGACAGCCGGGTGTCTGCATCCGTGTCCACAAAGAGCTTCATGCGGAAGAGATCCCGCACCTCCTGGCTGTAGAAGGCCAGAATGCCTTCGAAGAGCACCACGTCGGCAGGGTACACGGTCACCGTCTCCTCTTTCCTGGCAGGGGGAAGCACAGTCAAAATGTGCTGGGGGAGGGTGGGGAACAAAAATGAGGTGGGGGGGGAAACAGCAGTGCTCCTAAGCACTGCTCCAACCCTGGGACACCACTGCTGCACCAGGGGGGTGACCAAGGAGAGGGCAGACCTACCCCACCGCCGTGAAGGGAATCCAAGGCATACGTACGCTTCCTGAAAGGATAAACAGCAAAGCAGGAAGCACACTAGCCCTTCTCCCCCTACCTCGGCCGGCTGCTGCTCGCAAGTGTTATGTGCCAAGCCAGAAAACCCAGGAAAGCCTATGCACAGGAACCTGCATGGCCAGTTCTGCTTCCCTGGGAACCAGGCAACACTTCCCTGACAGCACAGTGCTTTTGTGGGAAACAGAGCAGAGCCACACCATCCACGAACAAAACAGGCATGCAAAAACAAGCTGAACACATGCAAGGGGAGTGTTACAGGAGCAAGAACTGTTGTCCTCCTCCTTTCCTGCCTGGGTGTTTGAGGCTGGAGTACTTGTTAAATCTGCAGATGCTGAGTTTATGGGGAGAGGAGGCACAGATGGGGGGAAGAGAAGGGGGGTCCTAACGCCCCTGCACTGATGCCTGGATGTTGCTGGATGTCAGTGCATGGCTACGCATCTTTCCAGACCCTCAGCTTGTGCCTGTATCTGCCTGGAATGCTCTAACCCAGGGGCTGGAGGAGTTAGGATGGAAACTTTGTGCTGGCAGGTTAGGCACCCAAGCAGAGGGCAGGGCTGTGTGTGGTGCCATGGGGCGTTAGCAGAGGCATGGCAAGGCAGGAGCAGCTGTTAGACCTGGAGTGGGAGACAAAGTCATAGACAGGAATCTGGACCGTCTTCCCTTCTGTGATCTCTTTGAGCGTTTTCACGATCAGCTCGTTGTCAAAGGCATCTGAGGAGAGAGGAAACGTTACCAAGGCAGCTTTGCAACCTCTTCCACCCACCAGATGCTGAGCTTCGCCCAAGCCAGTCATTGGCACCTCATGCTGGAGACAGACAGACAGATGCAAACTTTGGAGGAAAGCCCTGCACCTCCCCAGGGACGAGGCAAGGCCCAGCTCTCCTGGAGCCACAGGGCTCCATGGCGCTGCACCAGCCTGGGATGTGGCCTGCAGAGATCAATACTGTCCTTGTACAGCAGTGCTGACAGCCCAGGCACAGGAAGGCATCTCCTCCAGGGCTCCAGCCCTTGGAGAGACTGAAGCAGTGTTCCAGCACTGGGCTGCCAGACAGACAAGGCTCTGTTTGCTCAGTGCTCACTGCCTCTGGCCATTGTCCTCGTGCGGACGAAAGGACAGCAGCTCTGGAATCTCCCTACCAAGCCTGGAGATGGTTCAAAGAGCCCCTGTAGTAGTAACAGGGCAGGGCCTCCAGCGTGGAAGGGTTTGCAGAGCAGCTGCACAGCTGGTTCCCTCCTTGAAGGAGGGACACAGAGCTGCTGGCTCCAGGGACTCTGCCAGGCCAGATCTCTCTGGGCCTGACTCAGCTGCACCAAAAACCAATCTGCTCCTTTGCAGCCTGCTTTAGTGAAGGGTATTGGAACAAGATGACCTTTAAGGTCCCTTGTAACCCAAACTATTTGATGATTCTATGATTCTATGAAAACCATGTTCAAACTGGGGGATGTTTTTGCAGGAAGAGGAGGGTCTTAAGGAGTTTGAGGGTTTATAACCTGCTCTTTCTCATCCCAGACACTCCACCCTATTTCTTTCCCATGAGAGATTGCAGGGGGGACACAGGTGGTGCCCAGTCACCCCACCAGGGATGCATCCAGCTCCACAAGAGCTTAACTAAGCCACCCACTCCTGTCCCATGCGTATTCAGAGTCCCAGTGTCCACGCAGGCTCTTTGCTGCTGAAACTGGGGGACCCACTCCAGCCCTCTCCCCACAGTGCATGGCAGAGCCCCAGTGCTGTTCTCCATTCACCTGGGTGGTCAAAATTGAACTGGCCTTTGAGTGCTTTGGATTTCTGCTCTGAGGTGAGGACCCGGTAGAAGCTGTCTTGGCTCACGATCACCACCTGCTTCTGGCGATAGTCCACCTCGTTCTGGCCCAGCAGCTGGACAATCTTGGAGCACACTGATGACTGGGAAAGGAATAGCAAAGGAAGCACATCAGCAGCAAGTTACATCTAAGTAACACAGGGAGGATGTCCCCAGGTAACATCCACTCCTGCTTGCTGGACCTCCAGCCAAGAGTCTGTGGTCTTCCCAAAGGCACAGCCCAAAGCCACTGAGGAAAAAGTGCTCCACAGGCATCCCCATGGTACCCTTTAGTGTGACAGCTGCACCAAGTTTGCTGCCTGCCACCCTCTCCTCTGCCCCTGTAGCCTGCCCACAGTTCCTATTCTGGGCACAAGTGGCAGAAGAAAAACAGTCAGCTCCTGCCTGGGTTCAGCCACATGCCCAAGGGCTCCAGGCACTCCAGCCTGCCAGGCAGCTCCCTGGGGAGCAGAGCTGCATGGGGCACTAGGGCTGAGCCTCCTCCCAGAGAAAGCAGCCTTGGTTCGCCCAGCTCTGGTGCAGTCCAGAAACCCCACCACAGCATGAGAGAGTCCTCAGAGAAGAGCAAGCAAAGCCCAGGATGAGAAGACATGAGGAAGAGAGCCTTGGGACTTTATCAGGGATCTCTGCCACAGCTGCCAAGGCTGGGAGGAGTAAGCATATCCTGCTGCCTGTTGGCACAATGAGGCTCAGGGCACTGCGGAGTCAGCAGCTGAGGAGCCACGTGGCCCTGGCTGCCAAATGCGGCTGGCACAAGGACCGGGCACCTTGCACTCCACATGGAGCAGGCTGGGAGAGGGTGGCTGGCACCGGCTCTGCTGGCACCGGCCACGTGGCCACCATTGCACCATGACCCAGAGCACAGCTTGGGGGACAAATCCCAAAGCCTGCTCCAGCCCCTTCTCCTTAGTCATGGGAGTCCTTGGCCGCTGTGCAATGCACTGGTGGTAACTGCATCACTGCCTGGCAGCCAGCACTGCCCCAGCCAGTGACAGCAAGGCCAGGCCAGCTGGGGAGTGTTCTGCTACTGCCCCATGGCATCCAGTGCTTGGGGCAAAGCAGCTATTCGTGGTGCCAAAGTGAGCTGCTCTGACTCAAGGGAATCACACTGCCTGCAGATGCCCAGCTGAGCTGCTCCTGGCCCCAGTCACCACAAATGCTCTGCTGAGCCCTCTGCCTTGCAAAGGGCAGCATGCTTGCCCCAACCTGCCTACCCCAGCCTGCCAGTGGCTCGTTTCCATGCTCCCACCTCCTGGATGGCTCAACCAGCTGCTCCATACTTGGCTGGCAACCTCCAGCTGCAGAGCTGAAGACAGCACTGGTGAGAGGGAACAGGGAGGGGAACGCATGCCTGGCAGAGGAGGTCACCCCAGCAGGCAGAGGGCAAGGCTGTTCGCCTGGAAGATTTGACAGCATTCCTGTCTCCAGAGACCATCTCTTCTCTCCAGGCCAGGCTGACCTGACTTGGCTGTGACCACTGGGCTGTGAGTCATCCCAAGCCTGGCTGGAGAAGCTCACACACAGCTCTGCTGCAGAGAGAACCGGTTCCAGCTCACCCACAGCAGTCCAGGTGGCCCTGAACACCACTTTGGGTTTTGGGTCAGGGATGGGGTCTCCTTGATGCCAGGAGCATCCCACCTTCTTCTCCTGCCTCTCCCACCTGGCAAGTCGTGCTTTCTGAGCCATGCTGGCAGCCCTGCCCTGCAGCAAGCTGCTCCCACTCAGAACAAAGCCCTGCAAGTCCGTGCCGGTCACTTGCCCTTTGGCACAAGCAGACAAAGCCGGAGCCCGCTCTCCGTTTCCTCTGTTTTCCCACTCCCCACGTACTTCTCTGGCCTGCATCAGCCCTGCTGCTTATCCAGCTGTATCCCATAGGTTTCGCAAAACCACAGTGTGTTCCGTGCCTCTCTTCCACTTTTCCTGCCCGCCCACTCCCGCAGACACCACTGCTTTCCCGTGCAACAGGGTTCAGCCTCGGCCACAGCTGCCGAGGACACCAAACTTCCCAGGTCCTTTGCCATTAGGAATAAACCACCTTTCAGCACGCCCACCCAGACAGGTCCACAGGTTCCATGTGGATCTGCACCAGAAACTGCTTTCCCCAGCCCAGGGGAGGGACTCCTTTCATTTGGGTCAGTGAAAGCAACGGATCTGCATTCGCTCTCTCCCCTTGGACCTCGGCATGTGTATTGGCAGTAAAATCATTTGAGAGCATCAGACAAATGGTGCCAGTCCTCCTTCTGCCTTACGCACACTAATCTCTGGTCTGTGCATTCTGGAAGGTGGAGAAGAGCCTCCACCAGCTCTGAAAATCACCCTCTAGCTCCATACCTCACAATTTGAGGCACCTCATGGTGAAAAAAACCCAAGGAGAAAGTACCCCAAAGCACCGCTGGAGACAGGAACACATCCTCCTTCCAGGTTTCTAGATGAGGAACTGATTGTAACCCAGCTGCATTTGCCATCGAGGGCTCTGGGGCGGATGGCAACTCTTGGAAAAAGCAACCTGGCAGACACTATGGACCCTCCCTTTTCCCTGGTGGGCTCCGGAGAGCTGGCAGAAGTGGTGGAGAAAGACAACCACAAGGACACCCTGCTCTGAGGACCAAGCTCAGTTTCAGCGTACCACACTGCCTGGGTGAGCAGAGATGTCACCTCCCAGCTCTGGGAAGAGACACACATGTCACCTTGGTCCTGCAGGCACTGTTCACATATTATACCTGCATTAAGTGCAGCAGAACATAGGGACAGTGGGGGACAGCACATGTTCAGCTCGCCTTAGTCCATTCCAGGGCTGTGTTCAGCCTTCCTTAGCACGGTAGGGGACCTCAGCGAGGTCCAAGAGAAGGTTTTTCCTTTTCTCACTATCATTTGTGATAGAAACAGCAATGTCTCATGAGGGGCAGTCCTTGATGCCAATCTGAACAACTCCTACAGCTGGACAGGCAGTTTTCCCCCTTGGTTGATAAACACCCACTGTTAAAGAGGAAGAAAAACCAGAAACACATAACTTGGAAACTCCCCTACACAATGGGAACAGAAACTCCCAGCTTCAGGAAGTGTCCCCCCAAATAAATGACATATTCCCTCCTTAAACCCTTTTCTCCCAAAGCAGTACAGCATACATATGTGACTGTGAAAGATCCACAAATAACTGGAAATTAGCATAGCCAGGTTTTGGGGAGACCACAGATGCCCAGTAAGAGCAAGAACAGAGCATGACAGAGAAAGTACTGTGCCTATGTGCACCAGTCTGGATGCAGGGGACACATGCTGACAACATGCACTTAGCACCCAACTTGAAGGGGCAGCCTGGGCTCAGATTCCCTCTTTTGCCAATTCCTAACTGCTTCTCCCAGGGAAGAAGACACACATTTCTTCACCAAGAAGCCCAGGAGTGCAGAGGATGATTTGAGAAAGGTGATGTGATCCCAGTATACAAGCTCTAGGATTTGAACCCCATCACTAGCTATGCCTTACATGACAACTCATCTGCAGGAATACAAGAGCTATGCCAGAGCTCCTTATCTCTGCTCAGCCCCTTCTCCATACCCACCTCATCCGTGCACACCTTGCCACAAGTCAAAGTGAACACTGACGGTGATTCAGCTGCAGTGAACTCCCAGAAACAGGATGCTTTCTCAAGCAAAAGCCTTCCCCTCCTCCAGAACGTGGTTAAAACTAAATATAGCCAGGACCCAGCAGCCTCTGAGCCTCCATGGTTGCCAAGCAGACCTTTCCCATGGTAGCCACATGGAACTGAAGCAGGACTTTCCAAGCATGCAGGCAGAGAGAGGCCCTGGCTCCTGCTATCGGTCATGATTTGCCCCCACACTGCAGTGAGGGGAACTCAGCTCCAGGTTGGAGCAAACCCCCAGAGCTGCACTCCCCCAGGCTTTGTGCTCAAGCTGCTCCCTGGGAAAGCTGTGCAAACCAACCCACACCTCATGGAGAGGAAGGTATCAGCACAGCACCACGCGAGTGAGAGCTCCAAGAGGTTATTCCTGAACAGAAGCGGCTGCAGCTCCCCTTGTAGGACTCCTCCTCTGAGCCAAGCACACAAACAGCCAGTGTTCAAGGAAGAAGTACAGCTTTATTCCGCTGGGAAAATGCAGAGGGCACCTGGGGAGGAAATCCAACATATTTTCTCAAAAGGAGAGAGGTGGTACACAGGGAAAGAAACTCAACAGATGGGTGTTTGAGGCCTACCCCTAACATTTATTTGGAATATATTAATTACACATTTAATTCACATTCACTCATGGCCTATAGCCAGCTGCTCAGATATTCCTCAGGAGTTGACTAATTCCCTGACATTATTATGCAGATTATCCTGCAATCCCTCTTGGGTAGCTCTGATCAGACAGTGAATAACGACTTCCAATGAGTATTAAGGAGAAAGCTGATGGACAGTGCCACAATCAACCACCAGGAACCACCAGGAGAAGGGGCCAGGCAGGACACAGCCGATGCCTCCAGCCCCAGGTTTGCTGTGGCAGTGCTTCTGCCCCTGGAGGGCAAGGCCTGTCCTGGGCTAGCAGGAACTCCTAAGCCTTGTGCAGGTGGATATGCTAAAACCCACATGCTGAGAGCAGTCTGTCCATCCCCAAGGAACTGGGCACTGCAGAGAGATGTTCAAGTTCCCATTCCAACTGCAGGGAGGACCTCCCATTTTCCCAGGGACTCTAGGTGAGACACCTAGCAAAAGTGACTTAGCCAGATCAAGTGATTCCAGCCCTAAAGAAACACTGAAGCTGCCAGAGCCCTCAGGAGGAGAAAAAGGGTTGCGCCAAACAAAAGGAGAGGCACATGCTGGGCTCCAGTGTTGAAAAAGGCACAGCCTTCTGCCACCACAGCAGGCTGCTTGCCCCAAGCCAAGCTGCTGCTCATGAGGACAGTCCTCCCCAACAGAGTAATGCCCTTAGCTCACAGCACAACCAGGAGCAAGGACAGGCTGCAGCAGTCACATCCCACCAGGGAGAGGAGCCCAGAGGTTACCTCCAGGGACACCACTGCCATAACACCCTTCCAGTAGGATGTGATTGTGAGCAGGCTTGGCAGGAGCTAGCAGTGGCTTTGCATCTGCAGCAGCCTGGTTGGGGTGTCCTCATCACACCTTTGCGGATGAAACAGTCTCCAGTTTTGTGGTCTGACAGGATTTTCCCTCATCAAACATAAGGAACAATCGTAACTATTAGTTTCATTTCTCTGCTGTCCTCTATAGCATGCTGCCCTTATCTCCAGCTTATTTTTTGCAGCACATGAGTTACAGATGTTGGTCTCTTCCTGAAGGTTATGGTAATTATAAAGTACCAGGAAGTGCTTGGACTGGGATGAGACACAGAAGAGACACCAAACTGGGAAGGGTCCCAGAGCATCTATTAAATGTCTGCCTACATCTGCAGACAGCCAGTGCATGACCCACACCATCCTTTCCAGTCCTAATGGGAGCACACACGTATGGCAATACTGGGACTGGAAACTTACTGTTCTTGAACCAAAAGCCTGGGCCTCCACCCAGAGCATTCCCAGGCAGGTTCACCATCCCCACCTTTCCCTTTGTGAGGCACAGGCCAACCAGTGCAGGAGCGGGATAGCCAGGTTTCTATTGACTCACCCTGGGACACTGTGCATGTGATCAGCAGTCCTGGGCTGGAGCATAAACAGGCACACACAGAGGCTCTAAACACAGATTACACACAGGGAGAAAAACAAACCCTCTAACACAATCCCTCCCAATCCTCTGGTTTTAGGCACAGGATATTCTTCTCGAGCCCCTGCTGCAAACTCCACAGCCCAGAGCTGGCTGAGCCCACAGGACTATGGTAAGCAGGATCCATAATGAGCACATATTCCATCAGTAACAGGAAACGGCTGACCCATCAAAATGTCCTGTAGATCAGTCTGATTGGGGCTGGCACAGAACAATGTTCTACTAGAAAGTTTGACGAGTCTCTAGCACACGTTGACACCAGCGTTTAACAAGTCAGACCTTGTGATGCAGTGCTCCTGCCAGCCGTGAACGAACGTCACCAGGAAATGGAGCTGAACCGGCACAGAGCTGCTGCAATTCCTGTAAGTCCCACTCCTGTGGGGGAGACATTCCCAGATCTCCCTGAGCTTCTTTGCCAGCCATCCAGGTGATGACATTGTGGCAGTGACCCCCAGGCTGCTGTGGTAGACAGCTGAGCTCTGTCACAAAAGAAGTTCCATGCAGAGATGGAACTGCCTCATGCAGCTCAGAGCACTCCTTTCCTGGGGGCCAACACTGGCTGTCCCACCCTGGCTGGGCAATTCCAGCCTCCTGGCTGGCTCCCTCTTCCAGCCTCAGCCAGCCTTCCCACTGTTCAAAGTGCCTAGTGGAGTAAGTGAAGAGCACACCTGGCTGAACACAGGCTGCAATCTTGGTGCTCTGCAGGCTGGAAACTTTGAGGCTGCATGTTCAAACAGACATTGGGAACTTGATGTGCTAACTCAAGATCCAAATGATGTAACTACAGGGCTGCAGTGGCACCCATATTCAGCCCTCACTATAATTTGAGGGATGAGCAGCCAACCAAAGCAATCAGCTCTTTGAAAATCTGTCTTTTCTTACAAGCTCCTGTTGGAAGGCAGCGATCAGCACTTCACTTGATGTGAGGACAACAATTAATGCTTCAGCCTGAGCTCAAAGAGCTCTCCCCACCCCTGCAGCCACCCCAGCACCAGATGCCACCAACTGCTGCTGGGAGCAAGCTGCTCCAGCACTGCTGGCAGAGCTGCAAGGTCCCAGCAGCTAAGCTGAAGTGAGGATACAGAAAAACTTAAGGAGGTATCCCAGCAGTTCCCAGCTCATCTCAGCAGTCAGTTTGCTGAACTTTCCTCCAGCCCACAGCCTGGTTGCCTTTGTACAACTGCAGAGTCCTTGGTAGTCGGGAATCGCTTGCAGGAGCAAGGGAAGAAGCTGTTAGCACAAAGGCCATGGGTGTAAGAGGGAAAGAAGAACTCTAGCAGAACACTTGAGAACAGATAGGATAAAAGAAAATGCGACAACCAGCCTTGGGAATCCCCCTGAGGAAATGAGGCAGTTGCAGTCCTCTTCAGGTTTGACACAGGATGGGGGTCTTAATGCCAAGTCATCTCCACCCCAGGAAACTGCAGCAAACTTTGTCCAGGCCACACAGTGCTGGATTTCAGGGGACAGCAAGCTTTTGTGAAGAGCCTGTTCCAGCTGAGCTGACTCAAAACAGCCACTGTGCAGCTTGCACTGCCCTTGCAGAGGGTGCGGCATCCCAGACTCTCCAGGACCTCTGCAGCTCCCCAGTTGTGCTCCCAACACAGTCCAGATTTCGTTCCAGAGCCAAAACCCAGGAGAGCACTCAGGGTTCTACCGCTATTTGACTGGCCAAAGTTGCTCAAGCCTCTTCTGCTCACTAGGGAAGAGCACCCAGCCTTTGAACTTGAGTTTTCACAGATTTACCTTTAAGGAACATCAGCCAAAAACCCCCCAGCTCTTTGGGAAGGCTGGCCACTTCCAACACCAGCTTCCCCAGGGCACCACACGACACAATTTGTGGCAAGCTGCAAACCACAATCCCATCCTTCTAGAGCCTGACCATGCTGGTACACCAAGAGGGATGGAGGGGACCGTAGAGCCTATTATCCCCACATCAGACCCAAAAACAGCACTGGGAGGAGCTGAGGGGGAGCCTTAGAAAGCAAATTCCCTCTGTTATCTTTGGGCTGGTGCACTGCCAAAGGGATGTGTTGTGACAACAACCCTCAACTGGTGTCAAGGCAGGTTGGATGGATTTGTCACTTTCCCAGTGGGAAAGGTGCCTGCTTCACTTTCCTGCTAGCACTCAGTTTTCACCCAGAACCAGCACAGTAGCCCCTGGACTGGACTTTGGCTGCAGGCAAGCCCTTAGCTAAGCAAACCACGTCAGCCCCACCGCTGCTTTCCTGGAGCGTGCTGCGGCACCCAGCACAGGGCGCTGTCACCAGTCAGGTGAGGGACAGCCCCCCACACCCCTGCCTTGCAGCTGCACCAAATATGAATCTGAGGGGCTGTAGGCACAAGTCCCAGGTCCTTTTTTCCTGGTGCTTGGGGGTTTTTTGCCAGCATATTTCTTGCAGCATTTTCCCACCAACTTTGTAGTGATCTGCTGGAGTCCCTTCAACAAGCAGCATTGCACAGAGGTTTTTCAGCAGCCAGCAGTCACTGGAGGGGGGACAATCAAAGCTGAGACAGGAAAAGCCAGTTAGTACATCTCCCTTGCTAGAAAGGGCCATTTTCCTATTTTTTTTCCTAAGACAGCCTGCTGCTCTCAAGTATTTTCACCTTGAAGTTGAGAACCACTGTGGTGTATTGTACTGTAATCACTGCTTTTACCTTGTGGGCCTGAAACACAGTGTTCAGAGACATAACAGTTCAGCAGTGCCAGACACGATGTTATTGGGACAACTACAGAGAGGCAGACCCACGCATCAGAGAACAGACAAACCCAGCGTTTGAGTCACCAGGAGCTGTATTGCAAGAACAATCCAGCTTTGGTTACCACTGGAGGAGATTGCATCCTGTCTCTCCATCCCTCTCCTGTTACAGCTGGATTTTCCCCCCTTGCAGCAGCAACAGCAGTCCAATAATCAATAGGGTACTCAGAGACATGCTTAAAACACTGGGCTGAGGTACAGCAGTTGGGTTATGCCATTCTTCAAGAGAAAAAGGGATCTCCCTCCAAACACAGATCAACCCGGAGATCTAAGGTTCATCCTTCTCCTGTGCCAGCCCACATTCAGTTTCCTTAGCAAGAAATATTTCACAGGTATAGCTACTTCCAAATACATTCATCCTCTTCAAAACGCCTCTTAAAAACACAGGGAGAATGTGCTGCCCTGCATACGAGCGGTGATGAGCTGTGGAGCTGGTTTTACTGCTCTTAAATAAGAAGGGGGGGAAAAAAAAGCAATTTTCTTTCCTATTAATAAAGAAAGTGACCTAGCGAGGTTAAACAAATACAGACAGACACACTGTACGAAACAACTGAAATAAAACGCTGAAAAGCCGTAAGGCTGCCTGCGCTGCAGTTTGGGTGTAGCAGCCTGCCGGAAACACCCGCATTGTCCCGGCGGGCGGCTGCCCCGTCCCCGCAGCTCTCGCCCCGCTCCGCTCCCACCTGCCGCTGCCAAGGGCCAGCCCCTCCCGGCACAACAGCCAGGAGGTCGTTCTGCCACTGTGAGTCAGCATTTGCTGCAGAATTCCCGCTCCTGCTACCCTAAAGTTGGGCGCAGAAGCGCACCCCCATGCACCAC
>VXBT01000309.1:467501-510952 GCA_013400235.1 Oriolus oriolus | reverse complement strand
AAAAGGTAAAGCTGAATAAGGAGTCAGTAAAAATTCAGCTTTGCTTTTTTCCATTCCCCTCTTGTGCTGAGGACAGCTGGCTGACCTGAGGGCTTACAGCTTGCCAAGTGGACCACTTGAGCCACACCTTTCAACTGTTACCTAACACATCTGAAACAGGAAAAAACACATTTGAGATCTTCAAGCTCTCCCATGAGAGTCGTAGCGATCCTTAGGATTTGCAAAAACAAAGGGGCTGAGTAGTGTGCTTGAACAGACATTGTTGCTCCTTAGTTTCATCTCTTCCTGTCCTCTCCTTGCTAGGGAGAGGCTCAGCGTTGTCTGAGGATTGTTCTGGGTAAATGTGGGAGTAAATTTGCAAGGCTGAAGGCTGTCCCTGGAATTTCTGATGTGTTGACATGAATGTTCCCACTGACAGGCTTTAGAGGCTGCCCGACAGTCCTAAGGGAATTGGGGTTGGGAGTTCCTCGGGGGTTGGCATAAGGCTTGATAGCGTTGTCTAGAGTTTAGAGCTGGGGCCGTGGGGTTATGTGGACCAGGGAGGATGGACTGATCAGGTTTCCCCAGCTGGATTTGGCATAAGGAAGGTTATGGAGACAGTGTTGTGTGAGCACTGGGTACATTGTGTTATCTGACACCTCTCTCCAGTATTCCCAAGGGACACAAGCTCCCTGTTTTCCTCCCTGTGCTAGCCTGCCCTCTAGAGATACTTTCTTTGGGAAAAGCAATTGTGTCTCACTCCATTGCCATGGAGGGATGATGTTCAGGAGACTTGTCTGGGCTGGTGTGATTTTCTGAGCAGTTGTTACTGACGCACTGGCATTTCACAAGGCAGCACTACAGATCCTGGTGTGGCTTGGAAGGTTGGCTGTCTTCATTTCCTCTGTGCTTTGAAATCAGGACTGGAAGCTCTGTGCTGAGCTGTTGATTCATGAGGGAGAGGAGCCCTAGCACTCAGGTATCTGTGAGCTAACAATGAGCCAAGACTCTTTGTTGGAGTAGATATGGTACGTGCAGTCTGCATAAATGAAGAGAGTTTAAAGTAAAAAAGGGCTGCTGTCTGTTGTTAGACCATGGTCATGCTTCATCATCCTTGCTTCTTGGAGTACTCTTGTTATAGGTCTTGAATAAAAATGTCTCTTGCTTCCTGAAAAAGCTCTTTTTGCCTGTCCCAGAACCTCATTTGAAGCTGAGCAGCACATTTACTGTGTTCCCAGTTCCCTGTGCTGGCTCTGTTAGCCTGGTTTTCTGCAGTGATGGTTGGTTGCAGGTGCTTGGTGCATGTCTGATTTGGGGTTTTAGTACCTTTGAACTTAGGCTCCTACTTTAAAATATTGGAAATATTTCAGTACTAATTAATTGAAGAATGGAAAAGCTGTGGCTGACTGCTTGGACAGCATTTCCCCTGAGAATGCCTGTCTGTGAAGAAGGGATGTACAAGAACACAGGCTTTCCTGTATTCTGCTTCCCACTGCTGATAATCAGGAGCAGAGCTTGCCACAAAGCTCTTTTCATTCCACTTGCTGAATCAAAAGTACTGTGTAATACTAATGACAAATCAGCAAGGGTCAGTTGAGCCAAAATTGTCCCCAGGCTGTTCAGTCCACAGTGTAATGGGCTCTTGACAGAGTTCAAAATTAACCCTTTAAATATGTTTGTATGTTATCCAGGGTTTTGTTTTTTAAATTATAGTTTTTAAGTGATTGGTGTAATCAGCCGTGGTAGTTGATAATTTATTGATTCTGAATATGTTCTTAGTCATACTTAGCTGCCTTTTGTGCCCCTGTTCTGCAAAGGAATTAAATGTTTTGTTTGGTGTGTGGAAAAGGAGTGGTGGTATCACTGTGCCGAAATGATGGAATATCTTTTCATTTTGCAGTGGAAAAGAAGAAGGAAACGATAACTGAGTCAGCAGGCCGACAGCAGAAAAAGAAGATAGGTAAGACTGGTGCCTCAAAAATGGTGGAAAGTTGAGAAACTGATGGAAGCAATTTTCCTTCCTTTTAAGGCTATTTATTCATTTGCCTTACTCTTCCCCAGGCAGGAGATACCCAGTCTCCTGGTGGTTCTGATCAAATGGGCACATCACTGAGAGGAGCAGCACCTCTTGCTGAGCTCCCTGACTTTTTCTCCCATTTTAGCCTTGATATCCGTGGCTGTTACTAACTCCAGCTGTCAAATCTCTTTGCTGCAGTGCACTGGCAGCTTGCAGTAGTTATAGGAACTCTGACTGTGATTTTGGATGTTTTTTTCCCCCTTCATTTTAACACTTCAGAGCTGAAGGTGTTCATGTTAACTGTAACTGTGCTTAGACTAATTTCAAGTTTGATAAATTAGTTTTGCTCAATTTTAGGCAGTGATTTGTTTTTCCATTCTTTTTCATTGTCTTTAAGCTGAATTCTTTCTGGGTTAGGATAACTCTTTAAGAACTGAACTAAGCAAGAAAAAGGTAAAGAGATGTCTAAAGGAACATGGGTTTTAGGAAGTTCTGCTATCTGCAGGACTCGCAACGTGCAGCAAAGCTCAGTTAAGTTATTACAGAGATTGTGGCAGGAACACTTCTGAGAGCTCCTGGGAGTTGGTTTCCTCATTCCTCTGTAACACCAGGTAGCTGGATTAGTCATTTGATGTGTACAAAGCTTGGGAATTATAAACACATCTTCAAACAGTTCTTCCTAGGTAGAAAACCTGTTGTCGTTAGATTCCTGAAGGGACAGGAGCCAAAATGCTTCCTCTTGTGCATTTCAGTTCTTAATCTTGACTAATCCCTGCATGGGATGAACACTGCTTGATGGATAAGACAACTTTGAAAGTGACCATATGTAACAACTACAGATAACGTTAAATAAAAGAAGTGTGACAATGACTTTTTTGCAGGGCACCATCCAAGCTGTGTTCCTAGCAGACAATATTTTACTTGTGCTTGGATTAAACCAATAAACAGTGGAATCTGAGGACTTCAGATGCTCCACCAATTTTTATACACTGAAATAATCTTGCTTTGCAGATGAAAAAGCACAAAGGGACAAAGATCAGAACTTAGGAAATGACCACTGATTTTGTTTGCTGTGATGCTTGCTGGCCAAGCCTAAGATTCTGACACTGATTTTTTTTTTTTCTTAAACTAGTGCTGCGTAACTTGAGCATTTCGTTTGTGTTCAGGCAAAGATGAATTCTTGGTGTTTCTGAAAAATCAGACCCTAAATGTCACACTGGACTTCCAGAAAATGACTCACAGCTGTTAAATGATTTTGAAATCTCTGATCTCCGTAACTTACTGGATGTCGAATCATTCTGCAAGATGGGGCATTGTTGTCACAGCAAATCTACTTGTGCTGGAGTTCTTCCAAGTTCTACCATTTTAGTTAACAAAAGTAAATATTCAGCTGAGGCTTTATGGATAAGTAACAGCTGTGATACAGACCTGCCTCAGTTGCTGTCTGTTCTGTGCACAGAATAAGACAGGAGGTGTGTGGATGATAGTACTTGGTTTCATAAGGGATGAATCATGCATATGCACAAGGAGGTGGGGGAAAGTTACTTGGGAAGGCTTACTTTGGTGTTTCCTACTTATAAAACTTTGTTTTCAACAGTATAATGAACCAATTGTCACGTTGTGTCTAAATCACCTTTGACACTGCTGGAACAGGACACCTGTAACATCAGTGTAGCCTTCTGTCATTTCAGTTTAAAGGGATAATTTGTTAGCTTAAACCTTGCTACTGCTTTCTCTGTCCATGTGCCTCTGGAGGAAAAGACAGTGACATTCCCAGGAGTCCACATGAGTGCTGAATGGACAGCAAAACTAAAACAAAACAAAACCTCCCAGTCCTGGCAAATCTGTATCCCTGTATCCTCATGGTTTGTGTTCCAATTAGCAGAATAAGATGATTTTGGATGCCAGGGAGCTGCTTTTTAGCTCTGTCCTCTTTCTCTGTGCCTTTACCCAGCTGTAAAATACCCAGCAAAATACTTAACAGGTTGTTTATATATGTGTTGGGCGGGAGCATGTTTATATATGTGTTGGGCGGGAGCAGGCCATTTATATAAGTTGGCAGATCATCCAGAATATGTTCATTTTGAATTTGTAGAAATAGGTGAGAGACAGGTCAGGTATGTTGGGCAATCAGGGCTGTGTTCTTTCCTCTATGTAACCTTTAGTCCGCCTAAATAGATGGTTAGTTATGTAGCAGAGGGGAAAAAACAAGTATTTGTGCCAAGTGTGATTCCTAAAGAGCTGGCCTGTGGTTGCTGAAATGTCCCAGGACAAAACTTTCCACCTGGGTCAGGAAGCAGGTGTCTGGAAGGTTCCTGCCGGAGGGCATGGTTTGTAGTTAGGACCAAGTGGAAATAGCAAAGAGGGTTCTAAGAAATTGGGTAAAGGTGTTGCTATTGCTTTTTGTAACACTGACTGTGAGTCCCTGTGCTTAGCAGGGCCTTGCGAGAGAATTGTGGAGCTTCTGAGCTATGGGCCTCTTGTACTGAAACTTCAGTGGGGATCCCTTGAAACTCCCATGCTGGATAGGCCTTGGCAGTCCTTCTTCATCCTCCCCTCTTCACTCACGCTGTTATTTGGATATTCCTTCATTATTCACATCCTTACTTCAGCTGGCTGTTGCTTCCCAGCCCTCTGGATCCTCAGTCTGAGAGGAGCACAAGGAATGATGGGGATGTGGGACAGAAAAGGTGACAGATAGTGGGTAATGCTGAAGGCCAGTGCAGCCCTCCAATGAGGGACACGGAAAATGCCCGCTTGAAAATCTGAGTATCTTTGAAGTCTGTGGTGATTTAAGGACAGACTAAATTTCCAATGAAAGTATTTTCTGCAAGGCACAGTAATACACTCATTACTGAATTTCATGTAGGAAATCTCTTTCCTCTTTGGAGAATCTCCTAGGTGTGAGAAGGGTGCAAAATTCATTGCTAAGACCAGCAGGATGTTGGTGTTGCTGAGATGCAGCTCCCAGCTCTATGCATGGTTTTCCCTTTTGAGACCTCCAAAAGGAAATCCTTACTTATTTAGTGTATTTATGATGGTGTGCAGCAAATTGATTACTGCCTCCTTTGGGAACTGTGATAGAGGGGCACTGTCTCTGTTTCCTGGCAGCAGTGCTCATGCTCCTCTGTGAGTTGGTTGACTTAGCAAATCTGACATTGGGTGCATTTCTTTCAAAAGTGCTGAATGTGTGATTCCAGCCACCTCCTCTCTTTGTGCCTGACTTTCTGTACATGTTATTTGTTTGGAGAGCCAAAGAGGTTAAATTTTCCTGGAAATGACAACACTCTGGTTTCTAGGTTGACATAACTAATTATAACTGTTGTTTTTGTCTTTCCAGAGAGACAAGAAGAGAAACTGAAGAATAACAACAGGGACTTGTCAATGGTATGAAAATTTAAAGCCAGTTCCCAACTGCTGAAAATTTCAGTCAATTTTCCAACAGAAGGACTTTGTTCAATTGGCAGACATAGCTGCTTTTCCTCTGGAAAGGTCCTTCTGGATTTTCTCTAATAACTACAGATTTTAATACAAGCCACAGAGTTCTCCAGCAGTTACTGCCTCATCTCATGCCAGACCGTAGCTATTTTCATCTTTATGAATCTCCATGATGTTTTTCACACTAGAATTAATTTTTGTGGCTTCCTATAACTTTGGTTATTGTAATGATCCCCTGCTGGGGATCCCCTGGGAGTCCCCCTGATGGGTTTATAGGCTTAAGGAAAAAATAAAACCAGCCTGTGCAAGGTAACAGGACAATTCTTGAGCACTTTTTGGTTTTGTCTCCCTGAAGCAGCACTTTACATCGGTGGGCCACACTGTGGCTGCCTTTGTGCCCAGCTGTTGACTTCTCTTTGGGACTTCTCCAGTCACTTTTACAACCCCTCTGTCTCCTGGGTCATCCTTTTTCCCTGCTGATTTCAGTGATCTGTACAAAGCCTGTTTTTAAGGGTGTGAGCTCATAATACCTCAGTGTGGGCCTGTTGTTTTGATTATCTCTGACCTTTCTGCTTGCAGGTTCGGATGAAATCCATGTTTGCCATTGGCTTCTGCTTCACTGCCTTGATGGGAATGTTTAACTCCATGTAAGTATCAACTTCCTGGATTTTTTACTTAGATTTTTATGGTGAATACATTTTCCACCTTCCCTTCATCACTTGAAGTGTTAAGAGTGACATTGTCCAGCCAAGAACCATAAATAAATAAATGGATCCATGTTTCATATGAAGATGTGGTGGTTTGGTCATCACATGCACATTCTGCTCAAGAGGGAGCATTGGGTACTGAACACAACCAAACTAAACAAATTGCATTCAGTCTAGATACAGCTTTAATATCCTTTCTGCATGGGAACATCCTGATTAGGGCAAGTTTGGTACATCTCACACAGACATCCTCAGTCTTCAGGTGCTTTGGCTTTGCCGTAGTGGTATGACCAAAGAATGCTCTTGCAAACAAAACTGGGTCAGCTCCCTTGCCCTTAGAAATGAGCTGTAACTGCAAAGTTTCTTGTTGCCTTACTTGAGGTAATCACAGTCCAGATATGAACAGGTCCAGGCGTGGACTCCAAGCTTCATTTGCTTTAAAAGTGACCTGAGATAGGTGTAGTTTAAAAAAACAAACAGATAAGAAACTCCAAACTAGTTTGTATGGTTTTAGGCAGCTTTGTTTCAGATATGCAAATTGAAAAGGCTGTGCTTGGCTTTTAAAACGTGATTCACTTGAAATATGAACTGTTGGCAGTTAAATCTGAAGATGATACGAATATTATTAGGATAACCTTTAGGAGACTGCTTGATATCTGGGCAATATACTTGCCCTGCAAATGGGAATTTACGTTCTTGGGCACCAAAGCCTTTGGCCTCTCCGCTGGCAGTCCCCAGGATACTGTCAGTTGTTATTTCACTGGAGATCTGTGGGTGGATAAATTGCAAATATGGGGTAACATAATAACAGAAGTGCCACTGCGTGGATCATTTATTCAGCTTAGTCAGACTTCAGCACTGAGCATTCTGAGCAGAGCAGCCCAGCACTGGAGGACTTTAAAATTTGGGTACAGTCTTGAGTCACTGACATCTCATTTCATTGCAGCTCTGAGCAGGGCTGGAGGTGCATCATGAGCAGCAAGATGTCTGAGGGAGCATTTGTAGTGCTGCCCTTGAGGCCTCCAAGTGCTTGCCTTGCTCTTTGGATAAAACAGAAACAGCACCTGCCCCTAAAGCAAACTGAAAAACAAACTAAAAATGCTTTACCCTACTGTGCCCACTTTCCTAGAGGGGGAAGAGGCAGTTGTTCTGAGTATTCTGTGACTAACAAGTGTTAGAGAACTGTAAGTTTGTTAAGAACTTTAGCAAAGAGTTGATTTGGGTAAAGTCTATATGGCTCCTCTTTCCATAGATATTAACTTCAACAAAAAAAAAAAAAAAGAGAAGAAATCAATAAACTTGTACCAAGTTTATTTGTCTTGTTCTTCTTTTGAGGATTCCTGCCCACAGAGACCATGCTACTGAACAGAGAACTGATGTGAACCTTTGGGCTTATCTTTCATTTAACTGCCTCTTTCTTTAGAGGGAATCTGAGCAGCAGGAGTATCCAGAGAGCTAAGTGATTGAGCTGTCTTGCCCATAGCTGAGGCTATTGAATTAAAATCTAAAGATTTGGCTGTGTGGCCTTCGGGGCTAGATAATTAAAAATTTGCTCCTGGTCTCAGTCTGAAGTAGGCAGTGAATCTGCGTCAAATGGCAGCTTTGGGGAGTGGTACCTGCCCTGTCTGAAGCTGGCAGCATGGCTGGTGCTGGTTCTCCTCTACTGTCAAGTTTCTTGGCATGGTGTGAAGAGCAGCTGCTTGTTGCTCACTTAAGGATTCAGGACGTTCCTAGGCTCCCTCTGGGAAGCTGCTCCTGCTTGGGGTATCTATGGAGGCACTGTGGGTGTGGTAGGAAAAGGGTGGCTGACACCTGCAATGGCTCTAGCCACATTTGCTGCTTTTCCTGTTCTCGAATGAGTTCATGGCTCCTGGGGAAAAAAGGAGTAGGAATTGTGTGGAAGCAGCATGATGTGCCACCCTTTGCACGGGTATTTTGCAGATGCTGCTACTCTGGCTGAGCACCTCGCTGTTGCCAAGTTGTTGGTAGGGTTAGCAGGGACCAAAGATGTGGCAGCACAGCAATCCAGCGAGAGAATGAATTGTTTATTAATTTTACAATATCATTTATATATCCTAGTTCCATAAAGTGATTGGACAGTGTTCACACTCCTTTCAGGGTGATTGGTCTAAGGTCTTAGATACCCATTTAAAAATATTATGTTACTGTACCCAAAACATAAGTGAAAAACAGCAGGTGTAAGGGTTATTTACAAAAACTATCTTACTGTTTACATAGCTTGCATAGCAAAGGAGGACTCTCACAGAATTAGTGTAAGGAGATGGAACATCTCTCTGCTTAGCAGCTTTTCAGTACCCACAGCCAAGTGCCACCTTAGCCAAAATGGAAATCACTGAGATGGCCTGCTGTCATTCCTGGAGTGTCAATAGTAATGGGGCAGCAGGTTGGACCATGCTGGAATGATATGGAAGTGTCAGCAAGGCTGGTCTAAACCCAAGGAGCAGAATGCTGTGCCCAAGACAAACAGCTGAGTGACTGCTGTAGCTTAAAAGGTTCATTACGGCAGCGAGATCTGCAGCAGCAGTGGCCTCCAAGCCACTATGGATTTCTCCCCGGGGGAGAAATTACCTTCTGTGTGTCTCAATTTTCTCTTGCCAGGAGAGAAATTGCATTTTTAATGCAATCACTTCTCTGCCTTACTCTAAGAGTTGTGCATTCCAGTACCTCTTCATAACTGTGAAAGCCTGCTGGAATTAAAAGCAGGTACCTCAGGGTGCTGCTGCTGAAGTACTTGTCATTCTCACAGCAGGAATAACGCAGAATTTTAAGCCACTGGGGGATGTTCCAGGGAGATAAACATCCGTTTTGAGCTCTTTTGCCAAACTGCCTGTGAGATGTAAACAAAGTTGGCATGTGTTTGAGCCGTGGCTGTGTGAATGCATCTCCACAGGAAAGAAGGCTCATTTAGGATCTCTTGAAACAAGAAACACCTGTTTGAAAATTAGCACATGCAGAGAAAATAACATCCAAATATGCACATGCTGATGAGGCATCACACACATCTACATCAAACGATTGAGTCGACTGTCTGGCTTGGGAGAAATCTTTGCAAACTGGCCAAAATTCACACTCTGCACAATGCCCTGGAATGTGGACCTGGAGGGATTCCAGGAGCAGGACATGCTGCTAGGAATATGCGGTATCATCCTGCCTCTGCACTGCCTTCATCTCCAGAGCTAATGCAGAGAAACTGGGGGTATTAAGTGTTCTGCCGATGGTTCTCTTGTGCATCCTGAGGAGCACAGCTGCTCCAGGGAAGGAAAAGGTGTCTTTAATTTACGCTCTGCTTAAAAAATGCTGTTTTGCTTGAGCAAAGGGTCTGTCTTGTTGCAGTAACTGCAGTACAGCAGGGTGACAGTCGTTCATCTTTTATTGAAGCGCTGACTGTTCTGGGAAGTGATTTGCTAAATCTGACTTTGAAATAAAATGCACCAGAAAACTGCAAGGCACCAAGATTTCATGAACCAGCAGCTTGTCCAGCTGATCACTTAAATCATGAGGAAACTCTTTGATTATGGCAACTCTGTTCCTGAGGGAATCCTACCGTGTGGATGTTTAAGTGTGGAGAGAGAGATACCTTTAACCTCCTTGGTGTAGTATATGGAGAGGGGCTGGAGTAGGCGGCAAGGCTTTTTAGCCTTCTGCGTGGTCTTACCTCTCTGGTAGCCTGTTGAAGATGCTCACTTGCTCTTTCTATATCCAAAAGCTCTTGCTGTCTCTAGTGGTGATCCAGTGCTCTCTTTTTCAGCTTTGATGGCCGAGTCGTGGCAAAGCTTCCATTTATTCCCCTCTCGTACATCCAAGGTCTCTCCCACCGTAACCTCCTGGGCGAGGATTACACTGACTGCTCCTTCATCTTCCTCTACATTCTCTGCACTATGTCAATCAGACAGGTGAGTACACTTTCCCTGGAGCAGGAAAAGCATATCCCTCCAGGAAGAGGAGTATTGCATGTATAATCTTGGATCTGTTTCTGGTTTCTGTCTTTGTCTTCATTCCTGTGCCTCATATTCAAAACAGTTCTAGGGTGGAATCATTAAAGCAGTCGCTGTCCTGGACAGGCCTGGAAGACTTGGCTGGAGACTTGCACCAGGGCTCTAGGACAAGTTGGCAGAAATGGATTCCTGACTTGTGTGATAACTTTGTGGATTCCCATACCAAGGGACTGTCTCCATCAGAAGCTGATCTAAATCCTACTTCTTAGTAATTACGACTTTTACAGCAATATGTGCATCTTTACAAACAGCAGCATCTTAAGGGGAAACTTCCTAGGTGGGTTGCAGCTCTATAAAAGTTTCATCAGCCCATAAAGTTGCTAGAAAAGTGAGGAAAGAGTTAAAGCTGCTCTTTTGGGTTTGTCCTTCCTGTTTTTGCTGGCTGCCTGATTTTTTTCAGAGTCTTATGAACTGTACCTTTGGTGTCAAGTCTCTTCCAGCGTTAGGGACGTGACACAGAGAGGGGTTCTGGTATGGTAAGCCAAGAGTGTGCTCCACAGAGCTCTCCAGCAAAGCTCCGTAGTCCCATCTTCTAGAAGAGGGTGAGGATATCAGTGAGGATAAGGGATCTGTTCAGGAAGGTTCACTGGCAGCTCAAGTGGCAAGAAGGGCTGGTGAGGACAAGAGGGTCTTCAAAGTGCAACAAGAAGTCTGTTTTGTTTTCCAGTTTCCCCAGAGGGTTCTGGAGATAAGTTAATAGACTCTGGCTGAATGCTGGTGCAACTAGCTGCAAATTACCTTCTCTTCTGTATTTGTATTTCCCTTTTATTTGATTCACTTCCTGAATTCTTGCTGCTTTTCTCCTTGACCCACTTGTTGCTTTTCCTCAGGGGTGCCAAGGAATCTTAGACTAGGGGACTTAGAAAGCAGATCAGTAAAGAGAAGTGGTGTGTAATGCCAGAAGCTGGGGTGAGCTTGATAGAGCAGCTCCATAACACAGAGTTCCTTTAGTCACAAAGTGCATGCTGATGAGTGGAATTTTCCATACCCCTTTTTATTGGGTGCTTGTGCTGAAATGGATCCCAGTCTGGTCCTATGCAAAAGCAGATAATGAATTGTAGAATCATTTATGCTGAAGGGATCACCTGGACGTTCATCTGGGCACTCCTCACTTTAAGCAGGCCAAGCTTCACCAAAGGACAGGCAGGGACTTCCTCACTTTGTTTGCTGCAAGACAAACTTTCACTTCCCAGTAACTAGAGCAGTATATGCTACTTTGAAAGCAGTGAGACATATTTAGCTCTTAAGATCATCTTCCAGAATTCCTGGGATGCTGTGGTCTGATGGTGTTCTTTTAGGCAATCTTGGCTGGTGCTGCACTGTGCTACCTGTTACATGGAAAGTCCTTTAAGTGTTGCAGATCGTGATAGCAAATTAAATAGCACCGCTATCAAGATTTTTCTGCACCCACTGGGTTGATTGGGGAACTCTTTTGCTGAAAAATCCCTCATTTTTTTTGTCCAAAAATATAATTCCTGTGGTTAGTTTTAATGCTGGGCATTTCCTGATGTTTTATATGGTGAAATTGGTGGGCAGCATGAACTGAGGGGCAGAAATGCCAGGCTCTTTGCAGTGGGTTAGGCTTTCCATAAAAATTCTGGGAAAAAATTTCCCTTGTGCTTGAGAGTTCCTGCTGATGTCCCTGTGGAGGAGTGGAGTAACTTTATTGCTTTGGAGAAGGCTGTGAGACTGCAGTCTTCATAGTACTGCCTTATCTATGTGATCATGGTTAACAATTCCTGCACTTCTCCTCAGGCAGCTCAGCTTCTTCCTCCTTGCTACCTGGAGGGAAGGGCAGGGACATGTTAGTTTGCACAAGAGGTCAGAACTGAAGCTGTGATTGCTGCTGGCATCCTGCTCCTGGCTTTATTGCTATTTGAAAGAACCCAGGTGATAACAGCATTGGAAAGAGGACTTGGAAGCTGTGACAGGCCAGGGGGAGCAGGCAAGAAAGTAATTAAGGACTTAAAATGGTGCCAAAGACTTGCACTTTGTGCTTTCAGTGACCTTGGAGGTGAAGGCTTTGTGATCCTTTTTATTTCACTGTGTGCAGAAGGGGAAATCTTGCCAGGTTGGCTTCAAAAACAGGTGCTGGCCCAAGGGAGGACAACTGGTGTGGGAGTTGGTGTCTGGTTTTATGCTGCTGACACAAGAGGAGGAATGGAGATGTTCCAAAAATCAGGGAACAGGTTGTGAACAAACCAAGGAGAACATAGTTCCTCAGTCTTTCCTTAAATCCTGGAGCTGCCTGTGAAACCATCAAAGACAGGGAAAAGAGATGTTCCTGTGGAGCTCAGAGGTAGAGCAGGAACTCCTGTGTGTGTGAAAAAACAGCAACCTGGTGGGAAGTGCAGGGGATTCCATAGGGGTGGGAGACTGCCTGGGTGGTGATTAAACTGACATTAGTGGGACAGGCAGGAGCAGCATCAGGGACTCTCTTCATGTGGGGCTGATAAAGTCTTCAAACACTGACTGGGAAGCTTTGCTGCCTGTGACCTGGCCAGCATCTCCCAAAATAGTCACCTCGCAGTGAGTAACTTCCTTTGCGCTGTTCCCAGCTCTCCCTGGCACGTAAATCCTGTCCCCTAGTTCCTCCTGCCTTCCTGTTTGGAGAGAGGAGCGTTGCTGGGAGAGGCCTTCCAAGGGTCCTTGAGCTGTTGGGTTTCAGCTGGGAAAGTCTGCTGCTGGGCTGGGTGGGAGGTGCAGTGTCAGGGTTACATCCTCTGTCCCTGCTCCTGGTTCTGAGCTCCCAGCCTTCACCTGTGTTGTTTGAGAAGAGGGATATGCTGCTGTTCCTCAGGCTTTTGCTGCTCTTCACTTCCTTTTCACACGCATCTGAACTGTAGATTAGGCTGCTTCTCACTGAAATACGTTCCCAGTGGGAGGGGGAGCCAGCAATTATCCCTACTGCCAGGACTACATTTTCCCACAGAGCCTGGTCTTAGAGCAGGGAGCCACTTGCTGCCTTGTCCGAGGTGCTTTGTGGGTTTGAAGACAAAAGTAGGAGCAGCTCGTGTCCTTCCTGCACTCATTTGAGGAAAGATCAGAAGAGCTCAAATGAGGGATTTGGATCCTTAAATCTTACTCTTCCCTCTCTGCTCCTGAGGGTGATGGTCATGCTTGTGTTGGAAGTAGATTGCAGATTTCCTTGACCAACATGGCCCACAGCATGGGGGCCCACAGCATGGGACAAGGTTTCTGCTGGACCTTGCCCCATCCTTGGTGTTTCCAGCTGTGTAGATTTCAGGATTGCTGTCCAGCAAAACTTGCTTTGGAGGTAATGTGTGATGCTTTCTGCCTTCCAGAGCAGGGAGGGAGACTGCATGGAAGGGTAATGCAGGACAGTGTCTGTAGTCTGGAATTCAGACAGACAGACTGTCATCCCCCTTCCTCTTCAAGCAGTTGGAAGAAACTTTAGCACCACAGTTCTCCTCTCCGTGCTAAAAGGAGCAGGGAGGAGGCAGTGCGCGCTTCCTTGGTTCTATGGATCCCTGTTGGTATCTCTGCTCCGCGGGTGAGCCGGTAGGAAGCTGACAGGACACCAGTCCTGCGGGCTGCTGGCTCTGCAGCACCCTCTGGTGTTGCTGGGTCCCTTGACTGCTCGTTTCCTCCTTTCTGTTCGTGTCTTGATCAAAGAAACACTAAGAGGGACCACAGGAAGGAGTTAATGCTCTCATACATACCCAGTTGCTGAACATCATACAGGGGCTGGCTTTTGTATGCCATGGACTAAACCTGATGTAATTCCTCTTCATGTGTTCCTTGTGTGTGGGCTGAAACCTTCCTTTTCATAATCTCCAGCTGGAATCAATCCTGATTTTATTTTAAGTTAATGCTCCTTCCATGATAAAAAAGTTCAAGAGCCTGACCTCTCCCGACAGTTATTTTGGAGAGGACACTCAGTTTTGAAGAGAATCCTCCTTCCTCCTTTTGTTGTCTGGATAGCCAGCACTCAGGAGGTGACACCAGGACGACACAGTTGTTTTCTTCTTTCATCAGGGGACATCAGATGTCCCTGTTTTGCCAGCACTGCAGGAGCAGCATCTTGAGCTGGAGTTTCTTACAGTGAAGGATGAAGCTGAGAGAACTGATGGCTCTTTGTAGCGGCACTGTTGTGAAATTTAAAGGAAATTCACAAAAATCAAGAAAAGCATTCAAATTTAAATACTCTGCTGTGAGTTTTTGGCTTATCCCTGGCTCTCCTAATTAATTCTTCCCCTGTTTGTTGTTTTCCACTGAAACACCCTGCTTGGATGCAGATGAGGTCATCCCAATAGTCAGGTTTTGGGGTTTGCTCCGTATGTCCTGTTATCCTGCATGTCTCCAGCACCCCATTGTTCTGTGTGCAGCACTGGCATTCATGTTAATTCTGGGACTAAGCTCCTGACTTGCACTTGGCACTCACTCTGGTTGCCATGCTGCTGTCCCAAATTCCGGCTGCATTAGGTGAGAGCCTTCCTCGCCAGCCCGCAGACTCTCCAGCTCTCATGGCCACCACCAACAGTGCTTTTTGGAATTTGGGAAAACCAAGGGCTGCAGGGTCTGCCAATGGGCAGGTGTTGGGAACCTCCACTGCAGTTAAATTGCAATGATATTGTATGTTAATTGTGTGTGAAAAGACAGATGACTGTGGGGTGTGTAGCTGGAAATGGGAAAGAATCCTCATCCAAAATATGGATTTGCTGTTCAGAGGCTTTTGTTGAGGTGGGGAAGAATGGCCCAGCTCTCTTGTGGATGGCTGTCTGGCTCCACGATGAGCTGTTTTGAACATACATGGGGAGAGGTTCAATATACAGTAGCCAGATGGATAAGACTATGTGGGTGAGAACCTGAATCTGTTGAAACAAGTGGGGAGGTTTTACTTGTGCTACTGGAGAGAATCCAGCAGAGGCCACAAAGATGATTTGGGGTCTGAAGCATCACTAATGAGAAGAGACTACAGAAGCTGGGCCTGTTTAGTCCAAAGAGAAGACTGAGAGAGGATCTCATATAAATGTGTCAAAGGTGGGTTTCAAGAGGATAATGCCAGAGTCTTCAGTGGTGCCCAGCAACAGAATAAGGAGCAATGGCCATGAACTAAACAACAAGAAGTTCCACCTCAGCATGAGGAAGAACTTCTTTACTATGAGGGTGGCAGAGCACTGGAACAGCTGCCCAGGGAGGGTGTAGAGTCTCCCTCTCTGGAGACATTCAAAACCCGCCTGGACACGTTCCTGTCACCTGCTCCAGGTGACCCTGCCTTGGCTGGGGGGGTTGGACTGGATGATCTGCAGAGGTCCTTCCAACCCCAGCTATTCTGTGAGCAGAGTTGGGATTTCTTCCTCGTTGTTTCCTTCACCATGGTCTGACAATATCCTGCTCTTCATTGTTGTTCTTGCAGAACATCCAGAAGATGCTTGGCCTTGCTCCTTCCCGGGCTGCAACCAAGCAGGCAGGAGGCTTTCTTGGCCCCCCACCCCAGGCAGGGAAGTTCTCCTGAAGCACAGCCCTCACAGAAAGCCTGACCAGTGCAACAAGACTGCCTTGGGGAGGTAACAAGTCGGAATTCTGCGCCAGGTATCACCTGTCCAAAACCAGGCTATGCAGTATTCAAATCATCATCCATTTGGAGTATTCCACCAGCAGTTGTTCATTCATCCAACCAAGAAACTTCTCTCGGAAGATAACGCGACCTTTGTTTCTGAGAAATAAACGGCATGGGCATGTTAATTTATGTTAACGATGTCTCTTAATTGGGTAATAGAGGCTCCCGCGGGCCGCGGGATGGGCTGCCTCGCAGCGGGCACGCCCCGAGTGGGGCGGGCCCCCGCGGCGCTGACAATGAAAAGGCGTCTGTGGAAGAGGCGGCGCCTCTCGGCCGCGGCGCCTCACGGGGTTCCGCCGATGTTGGCACGGTCCTGGCTGCCGAGCGTCCTCCTCCCCCGGCTGCGCTCGCTCGCTCCCGGCCTCGCCATGAGCTCCGCCACAGGCACCGTCACCGTCCAGCAGCCCCTGAACTACCGCGCGGGCGCCCGCGTCCACCCCGCCGACGGCGGGCAGCTGGAAGAGGTGTTCGAGCCGGCCACAGGTACCGGGGGAACGCCGCGCCGAGGGGCAGGGAGAGCCTGTGTGCCTGCAGGGCCCGGTGTCCTCGGCTTTCCCCCAGCTCACCTGGGTGCCGCCTGTGCGGGTGTCCTGCACGCCCTGCTGCTCTTGAGCCACCCTGCTGTAGTGGCTGCGCTCTGCTTACGGCGTTTGCCCATCGTCACTCTTTACTGCAGAAATCAGCTCTCAGTTAGACACAAAATGCAGTGGCGCCTGATTTTGGCAGAACCCCACGATTTAAATATCTCTAAAATTATATAATTGTAGTTATAGGTATGTAGCGTTCAGCAAAATCACTCCAAGTGTTTAACCATCCTGAGGAATGTGTAACGAGAGTCCTGAAGAGGGTGGTAGAAGTGTAACAAACTCAACTGGGAAACCCAGGAATTTTGTAACTGGAGCTAATTAGTTACCAGAAAACGACTGTGGAGAATGTCAGCTCTTTTAATTCAGACCAGCTGAATTGCAGCACCTCTTCTATGGCTGATTACAAATCAGTGGGTTTCAGTGGGAACCATGGGGGAAATTCTGTGCCTGGTACAGGTGGCTTTACTGAAGTATGTGGGGTTTGGTGCAAGATAAACTACATTCTGGGCCCCTTTTCTGAGATTTCCGTCTCATTTATTCCTTGTTTAAAATGTGCCCAGGTCGTGTGCTCTGCAAGCTGCCCTGCTCTGGGGAGAAAGAAGTTGATCTGGCTGTACAGAGTGCAAAGGCTGCCTTTAAAATATGGAGTCAAATGTCAGGCATGGAGCGATGCCGGGTGATGCTGGAGGCTGCCAGAATTATTCGGGTATGTTGTGGGGGAGAGGGTTGGTTCTGTTTCTGAGCTTCCTTGTGGGTTATTGTGGCTCTTGGGGGCTTCAGCAGGACTTCCAGAGCTCCAGGAGTTGCTCAGGAGTTAAAAACCCACCTTTGGCCAGAAGAGAGGCTGCCTCAGGCTGGGCTTTGCTCTTATCACTGGAGTCAACACCCGTGCATGCAGCTTTGGTCTTATCACTGGATTCAAGGCCAGTGTGTGCTTTCTCAGCTGAATTCTGTTAGAAGACATAAAACCGAAGCCATCCAGTTGACATCTTGCAGGATTTGTGATTCTTTTAACAGCTCCAAAGATTAAATTTCACTGCACACAGTTTCATAGCTGAAATTGCATAACTGGCATTACTGAACTTTTGGCTTGTTGGAGGCTGTTGTTAGATGACTGGGATGTGTTCTGGCAATAAGAGAAAGTAGCAATACTGGTTTTTATCTATCAGATAATACATATGGGGGAGGATATACATAAGTGAGCTTTAACACAGATTCCTTTCTGAGATAACAGGTTCTTGGGCATCAGAGTTAATCTCTATCCAGGCACAGATCTGTAAGAACCCAGATCTTCTCTCCTCAGTGTCTATCAGTCATGAGAAAACTTTTCTGTACGCCAAACTTCTGCTTTTGCCAGACTTCAGAGCTGGGTAATATTTCTCCCTGGGAACTGGTCTGTTAAAGGATGCTTCCTAGCTGCATTGCTTTGTCCTTCTTCACTGACCTCTGGTTCCATCCTGATCTTGCTGCTTGCTCTTCCTGGTTTAGTTCTGCGAATCCTAATCATTGTTTGCCAGCTGGCTTCTAAGTTCATGTTTGTTCATCTTTTAGATAAACAGGCATATTAAACAAGACTGGACCAGCAGTGAACCCCAGAGGCTTTCCCTTTGACATTGCCCTGCACTCAGTCACTATGGGGAAATTGATAAACAGCAGTTGGGAATGTCCCTTTTGGAGATGACCGTTTCTCATGGCAAGATCTTGTTTGGGACTTGTGTGCTTGGGAAGTGGCTGTCTCCTTGTGGAGTTCTGCTCCAGGCTTCTCTAACACGTTGTCTCTGTCCTGTGCCTCTCACAGGAGCAGAGAGAGGAAATTGCCACCATGGAGACCATCAACAATGGGAAATCCATCTTTGAAGCCAGAGTGGACATTGACATATCCTGGCAGTGCCTGGAGTATTATGCAGGGCTGGCAGGATCTCTGGCAGGTGAGGATGTTACTGGAGTTTGCTCTTTGCTCTCTGTCGCACATTCCCTAGTACCTGCAATGGCACAAAGCCATCTTTGCTGCTGATTTCTCTAAGAGGTGGACCATTCCTTTTCCTGAAGACCTTGGAAGGATTTTGAGAGGTCTCTCCCCAGTGCTGCCCTGCTCTATGGGCACTCCCACACCTTATGTGAGTTTGCTGGCGTAAAACTGTGTCTCTGCTCCCAAGCAAAGCCAGATCTGACCCCTGGCGGCTCTGATCAGACAGGAAGAGGCTTTGCTCTTTTCTACCTTCTGGCTGTTTCTTTGCAGGTGAACACATCCAGCTTCCCGGGGGATCCTTTGGGTACACTCGGAGAGAACCCCTTGGGGTGTGTGTTGGGATTGGAGCCTGGAATTACCCTTTCCAGATTGCCTGCTGGAAGTCTGGCCCGGCCTTGGCTTGTGGTAATGGAGAATTTCTGCCCACACAAGTGTCTTTTCAAAGCCAAGTGATCCTGTGGGGCAGGGTGATTTGTGGGATGAAGTCTAGTATTACCTTGAAATGTTAAAGGATTAGCGGAATGTTCAGGCTGTTACTCTGGCAGAAAGGGAAGGGAGGTGAAAGGAGGAACATGTAATATGGCAAGAGGTTAGGAGTGCATCAGGAAAAGCTTTGCTTTTTTGATAGGTTGGCTTTGTACCAGATGGGAAAGGTCTCTGGAAATGTCTGCAGGGCAAGACCAGCAGCCCCATCTCCCCCAGCCCTCTCCCCAGCAGGAAGGGCAGTGATCCCCTTTTGCTAGTTGCAGTGATCAGCTGAAAGTGTTTCCTCCTCTCTTGGGGGAAACATCTGGGATCTGTTGAGACAAACTCACTATGTGGGGTGGGGATTGGTTTTATTTCTTCCCTGAAACAGTTTGGGTGTTAACCCCACCTTGTCTGTGTCTGGGTTCACTTAGGCAATGCGATGGTCTTCAAGCCTTCACCCTTCACCCCCATTTCTGTGGTGAGGTTGGCAGAGATCTTCACAGAGGCCGGAGTGCCCAAGGGGCTCTTCAACGTGGTGCAGGGCGGGGCGGCCACTGGCCAGTTCCTCTGCCAGCACCCAGATGTGGCCAAAATCTCTTTCACTGGCAGTGTGCCAACTGGCATGAAGGTAAAGGCACCTTGAAACAAGGGGTCTGTAGTTGATACCTTCTTGAGCTTTTCTGCACGAAGCTTGTAGAGGCGGGGTGCGAGTCAGCATTTTTGGGGCTGAGCAAGGAGCTTGCAGCACGTACAAGGTCATGCTGGGGATCTGGTTAACCTGCTGGGCATGGGCTTGGGAGAGAAACCCCTTGGTCAGCTTCATTTGCTTAGGCCCTGGTTGCAGTGAAATCCCTGAGCTGCTCAGGTGGGTGTTGATGTCAGGAGGACAGTACACAAAACAGCTGCACTGGGAAAATGTGTTTCTGGTTGCAATAGAGCACTAAAGCTGCATGCAACCTACTGTTTTTAAGCAAGAGAATAGTTCCTGTGAGTTTCTCACCCTTAATTTATTATTCTAAAATTAAAGAAAGACTTTTGGAAATAAATTCTTAGTTGAAGGAAGGGAAACATTGTCCCTTTGAATGCTCCCTACACGTGTGTACCTGTTGGGTGCAGTGACAGATGCAGCTGCAGCTGCCTGCAGCTTACGCCGAGCACAAGACTTCCTGCAAATGCTACTCCAGGTTTTTTTTTGTTTTATCTATAGAAAAACAGCACCCAAACCCTCTGAGGCTGTCCTCAGTCTGAGCTAAGCACATATAGGAAACCCAGCTTGCCTTTCATGCTGCTTCTCTTGTTGGTGAATGGTCCTGCAGGAACTCTCCTTTTGGGTCTCTTGCCTCTCCTCACCAGCCTCCCCTTGGCCAGTGGGTCACTTATCTCTTCTGTCCTTGTTCCACTCAGATCATGGAGATGGCAGCTAAAGGGATCAAGCCAGTCACCCTGGAGCTGGGGGGCAAATCCCCCCTTATCATCTTTTCGGACTCTGATCTGGATAATGCTGTGAAGGGAGCTCTCATGGCTAACTTCCTTACTCAGGGCGAGGTGTGTGTCTGTGGGGCAGGAGTGCTCCTTCCCAGGGAGGCGGGGTGGTTTCAGGATTGGGCAGTGGGGCCAGCCTGTGACCTCGTGTAGTGAGGGATGCCCTGAAGCTCCCAACTTGTGACACCCTTCCCTGTGCAGTATCAGAAGGGATGCTCTCGCAGGAGCTGGGGCAGGGTGTCCCAGCTGAGTGTGCCTTAGCCTGTCCTTCCCAGACATGGAGCCTCCCTGACACCCAGCACAGCTGCTCCTGTGCCCTGGGCACCAGTCTGGCACTCACAGGTCAGGAGAAGCTGTGCCTGGTGTCCCTTGGAGGGGCAGCAGGTTACAGCCTGGTGTGCTGAGTCTGAGGACAGGGTTCTGTCCTTTCCCAAATTTGGGATATCCACATGTACTGTAGGTTTTGTGTAATCCTGTTGGCAAATTTGCTCAGTGGGGTAATTTCTGGGAATTCAAAAGTCAGCTCAAGGTCTCTGCTGCTGGTGACCTAATGTGTTTTTGCCACCTGGTGGCATCAGAACCACTGTGTCCAGCAAGGACTGTTCAGTGCAGTCACAGCCCCAGGGTAATCTTGTGTTCCTTGTTCCCAGGGACAAGTTAGCTGTTGTAGCAGCTGTGGAGGGGCTTTTCCAAGAGCCTCTGGAGTAGGACCCAAGCAGGGAAGGACTGTGGAGTGCTGTGTTTCCTGTTCTGAGCTGCCTGTCCTGTATCCCAGGTATGCTGCAATGGCACACGGGTGTTTGTGGAGAGGAAGATCCTGGATACCTTCACAAAGGAGGTGGTGAAATGCACCCAGAAAATCAAAATTGGAGACCCTCTTCTGGAAGACACACGGATGGGAGCCCTCATCAACCAGCCCCACCTGAATCGTGTGCAGGGCTTTATCAAGCAGGCAAAGGAGCAGGTGAGACTGTGATGCTGCCTTATGTATCTTATGATGATGACTTATGTATCTAGTNCAGGTGAGACTGTGATGCTGCCTTGTGACTGCCCTGAAATGTGTCTCTTCTAGACAAACACACTACCAGCTGCTTTCCTGTCCTGTGCCTTCCCAGTTAAGCTGGGCTTTTTGGTTGTTTTTGAATTACTCAGTGGGTGTTTTGGACCACTAGATACATAAGTCTATGGGATCTGAGGGGATGCATCCCAGGGTCCGGAGAGAATTGGCTGATGTAGTTGCTGAGCCATTCTCTATGATACTTGAAAAGTCATGGCAGTCAGGTGAAGTCCCAATTGACTGGAAAAGGAAAAACGCTTCAGCCATTTTCAAAAAGGGTGGATAGGAGGACCCTGGGAATTACAGACCTGTCAGCCTCACCTCTGTGACTGTGGGAAGATGATGGAACAGATCCTCCTAGAAGTTGTGTTAAGGTGCATGGAGGACAGGGAGGTGATTTGAGCCCAGTACAAGGTGCTGCACCTGGATCAGAGCAACCCCTGGTATCAGTCCAGGCTGGGGGATGAGCAGATGGAGCAGCCCTGCCAGGAAGGACTTGGGAGTGCTGGTGGATGAGAGGCTGGACGTGCCTCATCCATGTGTGCTGACACCCAGAAACCACCCATGTCCTGGGCTGCATCCAAAGCAGTGGGCAGCAGGTGAGGGGGAATTCTGCCCCTCTAACCTGCTCTGGTGAGACCCCACTTTAAGTACTGCAACCAGCTCTGGAATCCCTTCAGCACAGGAAAAATGCACCTCACTATGAGGAAAGGCTGAGAGTTGGGGTAGTTCAGCCTCAAGAGGAGAAGGCTTTGGGGACACCTGATGGCAGCATTTCAGTAAAAGCGGCATATGAGAAAGATGGGAACAAACTTCTTAGCACAGTCTGCTGGGATAGGCTAAGGGCCAGTCAGAGCTGCAGCAGCTGGGCAGGATGCTCCTGGGTGTGCCTGCATCCCTTCCTCTCTTGGCTCTTTTCCAGGGCGCACAGGTGCTGTGTGGTGGAGACCTGTATGTGCCAGATGACCCGAAGCTGAAGAATGGCTACTACATGCGCCCCTGTGTGTTAGGTATGATCCATCTCAGTCATGGTACCATGGGTGTTGTGGAATTTCTCCTGAGAATGCTGAGTTCAGTGTAACCTGGCTCTGTGATGTCCCCAGCATGGACTGGCACTTGCATGGGGGCACTAGAGAGAGCTGAGGCTTCCAAGAACTGCATCCAGGGAAATCTGTGCAGTTGGTGCTTTTGAGATGCAGGGTGTGCCTGGCTGCTCTGCAGGAAGGCTGTGCGGTGCTGAGTGCCATCTCCAAGGCTGTGTGGGTCACTGAATGCACAGGCTGTGCTGCTGCTCTTCCTCCTGAAGCTCTTGTGCTCTGCCATGCTTCCAGGGAACTGCAAGGATGACATGACGTGTGTGAAGGAAGAGATCTTTGGGCCTGTCATGGCCATCCTGCCATTTGACACGGAGGAGGAGGTTGTAGAGAGAGCCAATGCCACCAAATTTGGCCTGGCAGGTGGTGTCTTCACCAGGTATGACTGGGCAGTGTTGTGAAATCATTCTAGGGAGGGGAAATACTGCAGTGATTCGCTGCTCCTCTTGCAGTGCCTTGGCATGGGCATGGGTATCCTCTTCCAGAAAAGCTAAAGCAAGTGATTGCCAAAAGGGAAATTTGTAAGTGACTGCACATCTCCCAGTTTTTCCTGAAGTGTGGGTCGGCCCAGCTGTCCTTTGGGGGGTCCTCCCAGCCTGGCTTGGCCTGCTGCCTGCCTTCTTGCATCTCCAGGATGTGCCAGGAGCCTGTTGTGCTGCTGTTGGCTACTCGCCCCACTCTGCATTGCTGGTGTCCTTGTCCTGCCCTCCCAAATTAAATGCAGTTGGAGCATCCTTGGGAATTGGTGCCACTTCCTTTGAGCAGGCAAAGACAGAGTAGGGCAGGCTGGACTCCAAAAACCAGTGTGGCCTGCTGGCCTTTCTCCAGTGGATGTTACCAGGCAGGGAAGGACAGGATCCAGCTGAATTGCCCTTTTCCTGCAGGGATATCCAGAAGGCTCACAGGGTAGTGGCTGCTCTCAAGGCTGGGATGTGCTTCATCAACAACTACAACGTCAGCCCTGTTGAGCTGCCTTTTGGAGGCTACAAGTCCTCAGGTGAGCTCTGTGTGACCTCCCCTGGTAAATGGCAGCTACAGGGGCTGTGAGTGGCCCCTGGCACTGCCTGGAGCTGTGTCCTCACTCCAGCCCTTCCCTGCAGGATTTGGCAGGGAGAATGGCCGGGCAGCCATTGAGTACTACTCACAGCTGAAGACTGTCTGCGTGGAGATGGGTGATGTGGAGTCTGTGTTTTAGTGGCTCGGGGGCCTGCGCAGGGGAGCATCAGGCAGCTCTTGCCTGTCAGCCAGATACGTGGATCATGTACACAGCAATAAAGTACCCTACAATTGTCAGTGCCCGGAGGGAAGCAGAGCTGGAGCAGCATTTAGCCACTCTGCTCTTGCAAGGGGGGGATGTACACATGGGGCTCAGCTCTGACTGGTCTGTGGACAACAGGAAGCTCAGACCAGGAGGCACCAATCTGGCTTTTGGCAGCAGCTCCTGCAGCCACAGAAGTGTTACCAGAGTCTTGTCAGTGGCCCATGCTTCCCAGGCTGTGTGCCTTGATTCCCATTGCCTTTCACCAACTTCAGTTCTGGCTTAACAGGTAGGACTCTACTCAATACATGTATCAGCTCTTGGACACATTGATATCCTGTAGCTATAGACCCTGTATATTCTGTGGCTACATAAAAGCCTTAACTGTAGCATTGTTTATTCCCTCTAGACTCTTGGTAACCTCAAGTTTTGTTTTTTTCTGTCTGTACCTTACTTACAAGTGGGACAAAACATTGTGGGGAGTGTTGGCTGATGCTGCCTGGGCCAGGCATGGCCCTGAGAATCACCTCCACACAAGAGTGGTGGCAAGCTCCAGCATGGAATAGTGAAAGCTATCTCACTTCCTTCCCGTAAATTTACTGTTCTTTATACATGTGATGAAGCAGCAACTTTAAATGTTTGCCTATGTCTCTTTTTAGCAATTAAATAAATACTTACTCTGGAACATCTTCTCAGAGTGACATGAATTGATGAGTCCAGAAATGGGGCTGCTGCTGTATGGGTTAAATGAGCTGCAAGGTGGCTTTTTGATCACTAAAAATCATAAAAGCTAGAAAGAACAGACAGATTTCTGTAGTCCTGCAAAACCAGAGTAGTTCTAGTGTTCTGCAGAGCTTCTTAAGAAAACCCCTCTGTAACTTTAGAATGAAAATACAGAATTGACAGCTTCGTTTTATTGAGTAAGAAAAGGGAAAAAACACAGGAAGATAAGTGTTCTAAAAGAAAACAGAAGAAAATTCCCTTCAGCTTCTCAGCACTTCCGGTGGCAGATCCAGCCTAGGTGCTGGCAGGCTGAATACACACCCGTGCCCACCAGCCCAAGGAGTGCCACGGAGCCAAGGGCCCCTCTACTTCGGTTTTTGGGATCTGGAAAGAAAGGCAGGATTTGTCAGTTCACTGAAAGGACTAGCCCACCCTGGAAATTGAAGAGGGAGCAGGAACTAAAGGTAAATTCCCAGGGCAAAACAGCAGGCACCAGCTCAGGCCTCTTCGGGTAGGCATCCCTATTGGATGAGAGCTCTTCCCAACAGCAGGAAGAGCATGCTGCAGTGTTGGCAGCCTGTAGACCTGCACCCTTTCCTCCACACCTGACTGGGAGCAAAGAGTTCCGAGGTCACTGTAGGAGACCTGAGCTTCCAAGCACCCTCTGTGTGCGGCAGGGTACAGACCTACCTCCTGTGTAGTAGCCGTAGGCATAAAGGAGCCTCCCAATGATCCAGGCGATGCCAAGCCCTGTGGCAACCCGCTGCAGGAAAAGGAGAAGCATTAAAGGCTTTGGAGGCTTAAGCAAAGTCGTGCAGGCAACCAGGAGCTGAATCTCATTCCAACCCTGGCCAGTTAGTGAGCCAGAGCAAGGGCCAGGATTGTGGAGGCAGCTGTTGCTCCAAGCCCTGCTCCACTGCCTCCAGCAAGTGTTCCAAACTTCCACCTTGAGTCTTAATTTAGAGTTTGCTCCAGTGTGGGCTCCCATTTGCCAGATGTGCATATGCTGCTTCCTTCCCTCTTGGCAAAGGAGTCTGTCTTCAGGAAGGACCTATTTTGTCTTTTGATGGCAAAGATAGAGCTACTGGATTTGGCCTCTCCCATGTGCCTGCCTCTTCCCAAGTTGTCTGCATCTTTCAGTTAAAAATAATCCAGGCTTTTGTTGACCTCATTTGGCAGGGCTTGGAAAAACTGGGCTGGAGGGATCCTTCCCAGTGACTGGAGGCTGCAAATGCTTTGCTTTGTCTAACAAGGCACCTTTAGGGGAAGGACAGAGGATCTTCTACAGCTAAATTTTCAAAGGGGCACTGCTGTTAAGTGTGATATGGCTACCGAAGGGGCTGTCTTGGCCTCCTGCCCCCAACCCTTCCCAGGTCAGGGAGCCAGAGTTCTGCATCACTTACCGGGTGGTAGAGTCCACCAGTGCCTAAAAAGAACAGGAAGGCAGGGTAGACTTCCAATCTGAAAATGAAAGTGAGGAGGTTGTGTTTGTGCTCAGGTTGCTTACAAAGAGGAAACTCTGGAAGGGCAGAGGCTGCAAACATCCCCTGCCAAGGGCATTTTGGGCTCTTTACAAGTCTCTGTGCTCAATGCTGTGGCTGAGGAAAGAAGGGATCTGAGCATGCACAGTTTTAGGGGTTTCCTCCCAGCCTGTGCCTCTTTCCCAGGTCACCCACCCACTCTTTCCATTTTGTTCCCTAAGCCACTCTAAACATTCTCCAGGAATTGTGCCTCCCAGCACTCCTCTGATGTGCTGTTGCAAAACCTGTCCACAGGAGCTGGGTGGACTATGGGCTCTCCCCAGGGAGACCTGGGCAGCTCACCAGATCAGCACCTTCTGGAAACAAGATTCCTCATGTCTTAAGATCTACCCATGGAAGCAAGTTGCTGGAAACTGGAGAAGAGGAGATGGCTTCACAGCACCATCCTGTGGTTTAAGGCATGGGAAGGAGCAGTCATGGTCTTACAGCTAAGCATTGCAGGGCTGAGCCTGGATCAAAGCAATGGCAGCAGCACCTCTGGGGCTGTGGGCCCTGCCCCTCAGCCCTGTGTGTTCCAAGACCCTGTTCAAAGGTGTCACTCACGTGTTCTGGTGCGCACGCTGGATGCAGTTGAATATCTGCCCGTGTTCAGGGTCTGTGCTGTACATGGTTGGATACTGTCAAAAATAAATCAGCAGTGAAGCATCAGCAAGTGTGGCGTGCAGCTCCTCTCCCCAGGAGCCCAGGGCCAAGACCAACAGGCTCTAACCTGCCACTGCAAGACCAACCTGCAGTGGCAGGTTAGAGTCTGTCCCTGCCCTGGGGCCCACAAAAGCTGTGTTCAAGGTCACTGCCTTCCTGGAGCTGCTGCCTGGGTGCAAAGGCTTCCCCAGGCCTCAAATCCAGCACCACATGCACTGGGTACATTTGCTCCAATCCTGACGTGATGCAGCAGGAAAGGGATCACCCCAACAGGCAGCTGGAGCTGTCCTTGTGCCCACTCCTGCTTGTCACTTCCATCAGTGAAGTGGTGAAAAAGCAGAGGAGCAGTGGCTTGTGCTGAAGCCAAGTGGCACAGCAGCCTCTGCATGCCATGGCCCTGACTCGCCAGTCTCCAGACAGCCCAGAGCTCTGCCTGGCTTAAAGGCTCCCCAATGGATGCTGAGGGAAGGTCACTTGAAAGACTTCTTGTGATAGGGCTCACGTACTCCCCCTGAGTTTGAGAAACCCTCCTGACACTTTTGTGCCACTATGATCCCTTTCCCCCCAGTGCTGCATCAAGTCTTACTTGCAGGGCAAAAGGGCCAAGCAGTTTCTTGCCCATCAGTGCTGCCAAGCTCAAAGCCACATGCTTTCAGCTTGGTGCCAAGCACCTGATGTCCCAAATCCCAAGCTCTGTTATGCTTTCTAGAGAGACATGGCAGCTCCATCCCTTCTGCATCTGTGTGGTGGGACAGGAAATGTCAGCAAGTCACCCCAAACTGAGGAAGGGGTCATCTAGCTTGTCAGCAGACTGGCTCCAACCTTGCCATCCCTTCAGCTTGAGCACTCACCTCCACACTGTACTTCTTGCGGGCCTTGCCCACCTTTATGGCGAGGTGCATGACCAGGACGAAGCTGGCGGCCCCGGTCAGCATGACGTAGCCATACTCCTTGGAGAGAACAGCCATCGTGGTGCTGCCAGAGAAAGGGAGCCCGTGAACATTTTGGGGAAGTGGCAACATGTGATACATGTGCATGGCAGAGTTGCTGAGCTTGGACCCCAAGAGCTCCCAGCCCAGGGACTGGCTGAAGGAAGAGAGAAATGGTGGCTAAGGCAATTTGTACCTCTTGGAGCCTGCACAAACCAGGAGTTCTCTGCATAGTTCCTGTCAAGCAAGCCTTAAAATCACCTAAGTATTGGTGGGAAGTGGTGTCTGGAGAACCCTAGTCCAGCTTGGGCAGAAACTCGTGGGCCTTTCCAGCCCCAGAGCTAGGGGCCACCAGATGAAATCAGTTTATTTCCAGCCTGTTCCGTAAGAGAGATGTTTCTTCATGCAGTGGGAACCAGACCTGTGGAACTCCTTGCCAAGGGACATTGTGAATGCAGGCAGTTCTCATAAATTCAACAGGAAACTGGGCAAGTTCTGGGAATAAGAGGTAAGTTGGGAATTATAATAGAGCCTGGCTCAGAAATCCCCTGAGCTGGAAGGAGCTGGGCTACATGAATGATTAATTTGTACTGCTAAGGTCATCCTTATATAAAATACTCATAAAACCCACCACCATGGCAATGGTAACTGACCCTGCTGGGTGAAGAACCACTGGCCAGATGACCGATGCTCAGCCCTGCAGCTCCCAGGAACCCTCTCAGAGTCACAAACTGGTGAACAGCTCCAACAACACTCAGCTTACTGGTATTTACAAACATCTGCACCAGTGGCCAGGGGACACCAGGGCCTGTGTGGCTTTAATGGTTCTGTGCTCCCTCATGCAGGCCTGAGACAGAAGCATGGGGCAGAAGGTGCATCCTGCAGCCTCTGCCATGCTGCCCCATATTCCATGTTCTCTCTCTTTCCTGCTCCCCATCTGCCAGACCTGCCCTCATCAGCCTGCCCTGCTCCACATGGAGCACTCTGGCTCCCTCCCAGCTGCCAGAGAGCAAAGGGCCCTTCCCCACAACCATCTTGCACAACCCCAAAACTCAGGTGCCTGTCTGGGTGACCCTAGAGGGTGCTGCACGACAGAGCACAGCAGAAGACAGCAGAGACCTCCCTCCAGCACTGAGATAATTCTCCTAATCGAACCCCAGTCAGTGCCTGTCTCCAGATGGCACCTCCATGATGAAGTGAGGTGTCTCCTGCACTGTCCCTCCAAGCACAGTCTGTCAGTGTGGGGAAAAACAGGCCACCTCGTGGAACTGGTGTAAAGTCTTCCTATTGCAGCAGCACCAGCACCCCTCACAAGGGATCTTTGGGGACTAGAAGGTTTTAGTTCTCATTTGCAATGGGATTATCATCGATGGAGCAAGGTGAAGACAACAGCTGGCTTTGTCCACAGGAAGTGTGGTAAACAATTATCAGTAAGAATATTAAAACCCTGAAGTAATGAAGAAAAGTCAGCTGCATGCACCTGTAATTGAGGTTAGCACCTAACAGGTGACACACTGAAAACAGAACATGTAGAGCAGGTTGGTGGTCACATTTCCTCCTTCAAATTGCAAGGTTGTTGGATAACCAGGCATTTTATCTTCCAGCACTAAATTATAATCTGGGGGTTTATTTTGGGGGCAAAGAGCGCGGTAAAGAATTAAATTGAGTGTGTCATAAAACTGCTACTCTTACACTACTGATATAAAAGTGTACCTCAAACCTTTGCTCTCATTTGGAGCCACATAAAGCACTCCAAAGTCACGAGGACTCACGGTCGTTTCCGGATTGCGGTGCCCGGAGCATTTCAGTAACCTTTGCCCGCAGCTGCAAGGGTTTTGCAGACAGGCACCGTCACGGTGCAGAAGACTCAATTTCTACCTTTCACACTGCGATGTTTCCGGCAGGAGCCACAGACACGAGAGTCTCGAGCATGACACGGCACAGAGCGGCAGCAGAAAAAGGGTCCTTCCCAACTCTGCCACAACACTGCAGTTTACTGTGAGTCAGCAAAGCGCCTTAAGGCTCCTTGAACAGACCCACGCGTGGATTCGGACTGGATTACCCGATGTAAGCTCAGCCTTTCGAGCTAACAGAGCCTTCTGTCGGCCCGTACCCCCGTTCGTTCCCAGGGCTGAGCCCTCCCCAGCCAGGCGGGGCCAGGCTCCGGCGGAGCTGCCCGTGCGGGGGCCAGGCACAGCCCCGTGCCCTGCTCGTCTCGCAGCCCCCTTCCCCCGAGCCTCCCCCGACTGGAAGATGTCCACGGCCCTTCCTCCATTTTCCATCGGGACAACCTGAGTAACCATGCCCTGGGACCATCCCCCTGCCCCCCGGCCCCGCTCCTGGAGGGGCGAGCTGGGGTGCCCGGCCCCGCACTCACCCTCAGCGCGGCGCGGAGCTGCCCGGGAGCTGCGGGACGGAGCTGGGAATGGCGATGGAGCTGGGGGCGGCAGCGGGGCCGCCCCCTCGCAGCACCGCCCGCAGGCGGGGCCGCGGCTCGGCCGGGCCCGATCAGGTCCTTACTGCTGCGAGAGAAGAGTGGCATAGGGATTCATATGGATCTGCGCAGAGATTTGCCATGCTGGTGTCTCCCAGCAGCTCTGCCCGTGTAGCCAGCATACAGACATCCTTATCCTCACATTTTTCCCCATGCCCTTTTTGCCATATCAATTATAGCTAAGAGCTCTCAGCTTTGATTCGCAATCTACAGTTTAATGGCTCTAAGTTTGGTAATTCACACCGTGCTTGCTGAAATCTCCTGGTTTGCCCTGTTATCTCGCCAGACCCTGCAGTGTCGCCTGAAGCAGCCAGTGTTTCACACGTGGAGTTGCTGTGCTGGGTCATGTAAGCAGATACTTCCCTTGGCAATTCCTAGCGCCGGTAGTAAGAAGGATCTTACATTTCCCTGTAGATGCAACCCTGACACTTTGGCATGAACACACAAGCCGTTTCCAAGAATATTTGGAGAGTGTGAAAGCAGTATTTTTACTTTATAAAACATTCCAGTTTTAAGGTTGTGTGACATAAAATCAGAGCTGGACTTGCCAGTGCTGTAAATGTTCATAAAACAGTGGAGGTACAGGCAGTCTGGCTGCAGGAGCACAGAGGGTTCTTTTGCTGTCACCAGTGTAATGGGAAAGAAAGGAAGAACCAGTGGGATCCTGGGCTTGTAAAAGTCCTGGTTTTCATCTCTTTGCCTTTCCACAGCAGACAGTTCTTGGATTCTCTGGGGCTCCAGCTCTGTAGGCTGATCCTAGTAAGCCCTGCTGGGTTTTTTGGCCAGGAAGGGCCTGGTGACATCCTTGGCTACAGCACAGTGCCAGGGCCTTTCCCATATTTAGCACCTTTTCAAGCCAGTCCTTATGTCCCTACTTGTCTGTGGTCTCAAGGAAGAGTGGAAGAGGAAAGGCCTGGCACTGTGCACACCTCTCACACCTCCACAAAATTAATATTTTGCCAGTGTCCCAAGTCCCAGTGACAGAAGATTGGGTATAGCACAGCAAGTGAAACTGCAGCACAGATTACGTCCTTCTCTTGCAGTTTTATTTCACTTCAAAAAAAAACCAAAACAACAGAACAACCCCAACAACAACAAAACAAAAAGCAAAAAACCTAGGGTGGGACAACATAGGGACAGAATACAGGCAGGAAAGGCCTGCCTTTGGCTCCCATGATGGGAGTTCAGAAGGGCTGATCCTAAGTGGCTGTGTCTTCCTCCTCCTCCTCCTCCTCTCCATTTGAGGCATGGACCTTGTAGATGACAGCACAGGCCCCAGCCAGCCAGGCTGCCATGGTGCCAGCAAAGAATATGCAGAAGCCAACGAGGCACAGAAAGACATAATCTTGCTTATACAGCTGGGTCAGGCAGCTGAAGTGGAGCTGTGCCTCCACTGCTGGCATCCTAAGGGCACGCAGGCCTACTGGGGTGTAGCAGGTGATGTTGTCAGCATCTGCAGAGAGACAAGCAGAAGCAGGACTCTCTAGCCTATATCATAATTTCATGAACAGGAACCCTGGTAGAAAAATCATGGGAGTGCTTGCTAAAAGCCTGAAAAATATCTGCAGACTTCAACCCCCTCCCTCCATGGCTTGGGTAAAATCTGACAGCCAAACTCATGCCAAACCTGTGCTAAACCCTTGCCTAACCACAGTTCCCAGGTTGCCAGAATGTTTTCTGCAGTGTTGGCTCCATAGGAAAATACTGCCTTCTGGATTATGCCACTGTGGCAAACTGCTGTCCCTGCCCTACTCATCTCTGCTGGTTGAGCTATTTCATTGTCTTATAAGAGCACCCGTGTTTGTTGTTTTTTAAAATTTCAAACACCTTCTGAAGTGATACAGCCTAAATCATACTGTAATAATGAGGCTGCTGTGCATTTGACAACAAGGGTGGTTTGCAATTAGGCACAGCCTTACCTGCTCTGTGAGGGAAGCAGAAGCAACTCATCAATGATTCAGTTCCACTGAAATAACAACCATACCCTGTCATATTGCAATATCTGCAGTGATAAAACAGATGCTGGCTGTTCCCTTTCAAGTTAGTGAAGGATGAATGTGGTGCCTGTGGAAGCAGGGTGTGCCTCAGCCATGGCCCTCTCCTTTCTCTGCAGGTTTTGAACCCCACAGACATGGTCACTGTAGTGGGCACAGGCTGGGCACTGCTTGATGGACAGGGTGGAAGAGACTGAGGGGAAGGGAGCCACAGGTTGGGCACTGCTTGATGCATGGGATGGAATGGGAGTGGTGGAGGGGAACAAGGCATGGGGGATTTATATTGCAATTACACTGTATTGTATATGCCTGAGTGATGTTGCTGCTGTGGTTGTTCATGCTGATCCTCCTCCTGGTCCTGAGTAAAACTGCAGAGCTTTTATCTCTCTGTTACCCAAATCCATCCAAACTTGGGCAGCTTTGTGTCAGCCCCCAGGCTGCACAGATCCAGCTGAGCTCAAAACTCTGGTGCACAGGCATTTCTGAAGGTCAGCAGCCTTTCTAAAGGGCAGGCTGGGGTCTGCTTGCAGCAGATTCCAGGGCTCTGTCCCAGGGTCCCTTTGGCCTGAAACAACCCTCAGTTTAAGGCTGCCTTTCCTACTCCTGCCGTCCCCAACAGCATGCAATGAGCTTTATTCTCCTGTTGCAGGGTTCAGTGGGTTATCTCCAATCTCACTGCTGTGAGCTGTACTTTATTCTACTGTTCCATAATTGCCTGTAACCTGTATGTGGAAAAAACCCCACTTTATTGTCTATAAGTAGCTTACTACATCTAATAAAGACACTGAGATGTCTTTAGTTCAGTTCTGTCCTAACATCAGCTTCCATTTGCCCTTCCCTTTTTTCCCCTTGGGCTGTTTTGTGGCCCTTTCTTATTCAGTGGACAGACATTTTCAAATTCATTTCTCTCTTGCAGCTCTCTCTCACCATTGTGCCCTGCATTACTGAAACCAAGCTTTCCTTGTTCATGTGTGCTATGCTGTGTCTCTTTCCAATTTGGAAAAACCAAGTTCATGTGTTGCAGCTGCAAAGCAAAACATTACCCTTGGGACCAGTGTTTTTATGGGAAAGGGAACTCATGGTTACCCTGCCTTGGCGTCTCCAAGGCCCAGTAATAGAATCTCTCAGTACGATGGGAAACAGCTGGTTTTGGGGTGGAGACAAGGCAGGAAATTCAGAACAATGATTTTCCCAGTGCACATCTCCCTGGAGCTGTGTTGGGCTCCTCGTTCTTGGCATTGCAGCCATGGGGTGCTATGCAGGCACAGGGACACCTGAGGCTGGATCCAGGTGTTTTAGAGAAGCAGCAGTGTCCCAGCTAGAGGCTACACCTCCCTGGCTGCCCTGGGGATGTGAACAAGTGTGACTCTTCATGTGTGGAGTGTGCGTAACCCAGCTGTTCCCATCCCTGGTTTGTGTGACAGCAGAAGATGGGACCCACAGCTGACAGGCAGTGGCACAGCCCCGTGAGCTGAACTTTTGGGAAAGAGAACAGAGGGCCCTCTCTGTTCCACGCAGATCTGTGGGAGCAGGGAGGAGAGGGGTCCTGCTCACACAGCTCTCACCTGGAAAATGCACATTGCTCTCCATCATCCACGTGATGAAGTCCAAAAAGGAGCAGTTGCAGTGCCATAGGTTGTCACTGAGCCCCAGAAGCCTCAGGCTGGGCAAGTCCCGGATGGTGCTGGTGTCCAGGAAGGTTAAGCCCGTCCGGCTCACATCTAGGTGCCTTAGCCAGGTGTTGTTGGCAAAAGCATCCTTCTCGATGGCCACAAGGTTGGGATTGTCTGAGATCTTCAGTACCACCAGGCTGAAGAGGTGGGAGAAGGTGCTGAAGGTGACCTGTGTGAGGTTGTTGAAGCTGAGGTCCAGATAGACGAGCTTCGCCACGCCAATGAAAGCGAAATCCAGGTCATCCCCCAGGAAGTTCTTTCTGCAGTCCAGATAGACCAAATCAGCAAGGAAGCTCAATTCCACTGCTGGCAGGTACGATACATTGTTTGCTGCCAGAATCAGCTGCCTGGTGTCCAGAGGGATGTCCACAGGGAACTCTTGCAACTGCTGTCCAGTGCAGTTCACCTCCAGGTACTGACAGCTACACCTGCTCGGGCAGTTGATCCCCTCTGATGCCATCCTCAAAAGAAACATGAGGCTCAGGGACCATGGTCTACCTGGAGAAGACATGGCTTGAGACCTTCCAGGCCACTTAGCCCTTTGTGGACTGCAGGCAGCCCTATGGAAGCTGCACTGCCCTCACAGCCATGCCGAGAAGGTGTCCAGCTGCAAGGCTGTGAGGAAGCACTTTGTGTCCGTGGCTCACCTGAGCCCATGGCAGAGTGCCCAGCTGGAAACTGAGCCTGGCTTTTACATCGGCAGGTGCGGAACAGTGGCTGGAGCGTCTCTGTCTCACACTCGGTGCCAGGTGACACCTCAGTGATGTCAGTGGCTTGCAGAAGCTGCCTGTTTTTGGGGACAGTGCTGTGACCTTGCTGACCTGCTTCCAGCTGAGTGGAGGTGTGGGAAGCTGTGCATGGCACGGGAGCATCGGAACTGTGTAGGGAGAGTGTTAACAGCCCAAATTTTGTCAGAAGTGGTGTCACACTGCAAGAGGTGCTCACTGGTACTGGTTAGGCAAGAGCCCTGTGCAATGCTGGGCTGGCATTGTCTCCTTTCTGGAGCCAGGAGGTTTTATCCCGTCTGGAGTCGCGTGTCTAGGTCTGGGGACCTCGGCACAAGATGTGGAGGTGTTGGAACGGGTCCAGAGAAGCCATGAAGATGCTCAGAGGGCTGGAGCAACTCTGGCATGGGGACAGGCTGAGCTGGGGCTGTGCAGCTTGGGTAAGATTCTGGGGAGACCTCACCTAGAGCGTTTATGGAAAACAGGAAGAGTGACTCATTACACAGGCAAGTAATGACAGGACAAGGGGGAATGGCTTTAAACTGACAGAGGGCAGGTTTAGAATGGATGTTAGGGAGAAATTCTCCCCTGGGAAGGTGATGAGACACAGGTTACCCAGAGAAGCTGTGGCTGCCCCATCCCTGGAAGTGTTCAAGGCCAGTTTGGACGGAGCTTGAAGCAACCTGGGATAGTGGAAGGTGTCCCTGCCCATGTCAGGGGAAGACTAGGTGAGCTTTAAGGCTCCTTCCAGGGATTCTATGACTCTTCCAGAGACCGTGACAGCCGCGGCGGAAGGAACTGAAAGAACACCGCCGCCTCACCCCGCCCTTCCCCTCATGGCCAACGACGGCGCGGGGTGGGGCCTACCAAGCCACGCCCCCTCGCGATAGCGCGACTGCGGATAGGCCAGGGGAGGGCGGGAACGCACAAAACCCCGCCCCAAGTGACGGAATGGCTTCTGATAGGTTGGCAGGGGGCGGGGGCGGCGCGCGGTGGATTCAAGTGGTGGGTGCGCGCCAGTGCTGCCGTTGTGTCCCCGCCACGTCCCCGCCGGGTCCCCGTCGCCGCCATGGAGACCATGACCTTCCCCCGCTACAGCCCCGACGACATCATCAGCTACCTCCGCTCGCACATCCTGGAGGGCGCCGAGGCTCGGAACCTGGTTAAGGGCGATGTGTTCGGCAACACCAAGGTGCGTGAGGGAGGCGCGGGGCGGCTCCGTGTGCCGCCCGCTCCCGTGTGGGACGGACGTGCTGCCCCGGTCCATGTAACCACGGGGTTGGGTAGAACTGTGTTGCATTGGGCTCGGAGGAGTCTCAGGGCTCTACCTCGCCGCTTGGGCCTCGCCAGGAAGCGCGGTGGTGTCACCAGCAGCACCCGGCCTGTCTTTCCCGGCTCTGTGGGAACACCGGTGTCTGGTAAAGTCGAATGGTTCCATCAGTTCGCCTGATCAATTTAGTGTTTTTAAACCAAGCCTTGCTTTTAAACCCCTCCCTGCTTCATCCCCTTTCATCTCTCTGACTATTTAATGTTAGCGAGTGTCCTCGGCGGAAGAGAAGTGGCTTTGAAGTAGAATTGATGCCTCGGAGCGATTCCTGGTGCTGTTATTCCTTGTGTTTGAGCCTGCGGTGGGAGGGATCTGGCCCTGCTTGTTTAGATGGTTTTTAAGAAGCAAAATTGATCATAGATTAGTGCTTTAAATGAAAAAGTGTTTGGCTTATAAGTGACTTCTTTCCTCTTCATTTTAATAATCTAATGAAGGGCACTCATTGCTACAGGATTATCACTTCTGTGACTTTTTTTAGGTTTTTGGCATCGCTTGGTTTGGAAACTGCTCAGCAAGCAGCAGTGTAATGAAAACCAATGCTGGCATACACAGTCAGGGTGGTAATTGTCCGTGCTGACTGCTGTCCCTTAAAACTGAATTATGAGCAAGTAATGCTTGAACTGCAAAATGTTGGAAAGCGAAACTTGTTTGTCATGGTGGCTCAGTGAAATCAGCCTTCATGTGTTAAAAGCTGAATGCTTTCATGGTCTGGGAGCCCTGAGTAGTCAAACATATGCAATACTGATTCATATCCTCTCTTCCTGCAGCTTGACATTTTACACCTGATTTACATGAGAATCCTGCAGAAAGTGTATGGGATCCGCCCGGAGCACTTCTTCATGGTAGGGCTGCCTGTGGCAGGAGTGATGGAATATGAAAGGAAAAGAATATTGGACTTGTTCTTTGGGATGCTAAGGGTGCCAGAAATCTCTGTAAGGTCCAGGAGGGACTGGACAAGCTTTTGGAGGGACTCCATGTCCAGCCTTGAAAATCCATAGTGGGCTCTTGTGCATCTGCCTATGGCCATGGCTAGAGGAGGCTGGACTGATCTGGAAGGAATGTAAATGTTGCTTTTGATATTTGATCATCTCCACTCCTGCGTTAACTGAGAGGAAAGTAAGGAGAGGTTGATACCTCGCTGACTAACAGTTAATTTATCTACTGTTTCTGTTAGGCAGGAACTGATTCCTGAAAGTGAGAGTAAATGGTTTTGTCTCATGGCATTTCTGGATAAACTGAAAGGGAAGAGCATATGTGCACAAGATAACTCTCTTCTTCCCAGGTGGTGACATCAGCTGCCATGCTGTGCTATGAGGTTTAAAATATCAGCGAAAGGGCTTGGTGTACCACTACATTCTCCTCCTGACTTCTTCATAAAGCAGTTGAGTGTGTCAATTTTGGGGTGTTTGAAGAAGGAGCTTCTTGCTGGTAGCTGTATAATGCAGAGACTGTTGTGCTGCACAAGTTATGAACAAATTAAAACAGAGTTTAGATTGAGTTCCAGAGTTTGTAATGTTGCTGCTTTAGTTATTATTGTCTTTTTATATCTTTTCCAGCCCAAGTTGATGCTTAAAATTGTGTGCTGATTAACTTGATGATGTTTTTCAGCCTGTAATATGTGTTCCCTGTGGATGGGAAGATCATCCTCAATGAATGGAAGATCATCCCCTAATCTATTGGAATTATTTTATGCTGTGAAAAATGCTGTGTAATTTTTGTTTTAAGTATTCTCTATGTATGCACTGACTCTCTTTTTACTCTTTAGATGCCAGTCAACGTTGACATAATGTACCCACAGATCTATGAAGGCTTTCTACCTGTCTGTAATTTGTATATTCACATGTAAGTAGAAGATGCTTGTCTTGTGCTTGCTGGGCAAATGCTCTGGGATGAAAGGACAAGAACTGTTTTGTAGCAAATGAGAACAGGACAAGAACTGAGTGATGGTCACAAAGCCTGAGTCATGGTCACTGCAGCTGAGGTTGTTTTGTTTCCTTGCAGGGAGCACTTGCTGCCAATGTGCCGGATTAATGACTTTCAAATTGCTGATATTTTAAACCCAAGTAAGCAAGTGCCTTGTAATCCTTGTGTTTCCTGGGGTACCGGGTGTTGCTTGATATTCTAGGTGATTTTTCTCTTTGGGCATAGCCAGATGGGCATCTGATTTTCCACTGCTCTTCTGAACCTTAAACAAGCTGGTTCTAGTGAGCAGTTCTTATCCCTTATGTGGGCTGATGCAGGTCAGTAACTGAGGGCAGTTTTGGATGCTTATGAGTCTGTTGAACTGCTGGTCTGGGGATGGGCTGTGACATACTTATAACAGTGTAATAATAGATGGTGATGAAAATGACCCTGATGGCTCTGGAATGCTTTAGGATTTCTTATGATGATGCCTGTGCTCTACTCCTTTCAATACCCAGTTCAATACCCAACACAAACATCTTGGAAAAGGCTGCTCTAAAGAACCCTTTCACTTCTGGATCTGTCTTGTCTAAGATATTCAAAGCTTTTGTAATCATCTTTCAGAAAGTTTGCTTGGAATAAAGCCAAAAAGTTCCTGCAGTTCAAATTGCTGCCTTCAGTTAGGCTGATAGCTACAGAGAAGTTCTCTCTCCAGAGCTGTAGTTCAAGATTGACACTTTCTCCCTGGCTTCTGTTTTAATGGGAGGCTGTGTGTTAACAGCCTTTTCTCCCAGGTGCCATTATTCATTTGTTAAATTACACAGAATTGCTAAGAGTTTGTAACCAGCTTGGTACTAGTTTTTGTGTAGTCTGAAATCTTTGCAAGCTGAGTGGGGGAAGAGCTGATTTGGATTGTGTTTTGTAATTTCTGTCTCCTCTGAGTTATGCTTTGCCCAGCTTTTCTGAAGCAATTGCAATGGTTTTGGAAATCAGCTCAGTGAGCTCTTGCAATTCCTATTTCAGAGACAAAGAGAACTGTTCGCTTCTTGAGTGGCATCCTCAACTTTGTGAACTTCCAGGAATTCCGGCGTGAAGTCTACTTGGAGCTACAACTGAACTATGTAAGACTGGGTGCTGTTTTATTCCAGACACCTATAAAAGTGTAATTGATATTAACCTAGAATTAGGAGCATGAAGGTTGTGGTTTAACTTCAGGTTTGTGTAACATGTTGGGATGTTAAATGTAGCCAAGTAATACAGGAAAGTACTGATTATTACTTGAGATATTACTGAAAGGTTTTTTTTCCCAGTAACTTATTTGATACTTTAGCCTGGTAAGTGAAGGATTGACATATTGGATTGTTTTGAGAAAAATTTGGTGCAACAATTGTAGGTGGCTTCTCTCCTGCATGTCTCAGTAGTTCAGAGATGGTGCATTTCATGTGAAATAATGATGGGCAAGGCTCTAATGGAAGCCCAGAGAGAAACTACATTTCTCTAAAATTAAATATTTAACTTCCAGAAATCAGCTATGGAGAAACACCAACAACTGGAGGCTGCGAATCGGGAGGCAGCAATGAAGCTGGAGAAACTGAAGTGAGTGTGAGGAGTAAGCACTGTGAGATGCACTGCTTGCCTTTCCTGCTCAGGCTGGATCAGTGGGCCAGTTGTGTGAGGCTCAACAAATCTGAGTGTAGAGTGTTCTTGGGTCATAATAACTTGGTTCAATCCTACAGGCTTGGAGAAGAGGGGCTGGAAAGTGGCCCAGCAGAAAAGGACCTGGGGGTGCTGGTTGGCAGTGGCTGAACAAGATCCAGTACTGTGGCCAAGAAGGCCAATGGCACCCGGCCTGTATCAGCAAGTGTGGCCAGCAGGCCCAGGGCAGTGACCATCTCCCTGTGCTGGGCACTGGTGAGGCCACACCCTGAGTGCTGTGTTCAGTTCTGGGCCCCTCACTACACAAAGAGGGACATTGAGGGGCTGGAGCATGTCCAGAGAATGACAATGAAGCTGGGAAGGGTCTGGAGCACAAGTCTGATGAGAGGGAGCCGGGGGTGTTTATTCTCTGCTGGCAGAGAAAAAAAAATTACTTTTACGGTGTATGGTTGCTTTGAAGGAATCCTGTATTTGTATGCTGAGGAATAGGGTGAAACTTCTTGTTTTTAGTGATGTGTCTTTATCCCTTCAACAGCTGTAGGAAGCTTATCTTTAACTTAATAGATGAGTAAAGTTGTCTTCCTTAGTTATTTGACATGTTTGCCGCAATCTGTTTCAGGCCATTTAGCCCCACTGCCTGTGTCTTTGCACCATTAAGTTTTGTTTTTGCTTGTGGATAATAGGATGAAGAAATGGTTGGTTTCTAAGAGAGCTTTCAAAACAAAGTGTTTTTTTCTGACAGCTGCTCTTGGTGTGTGCTATACAGGGGGTTCTCTAGCTGGGATAGGTCTACACTAATATAAACTATTTGTATGACAGACAATATGCAATTTAATAAATGAAAATCACCACCAAAATTGGTAGGAGTGTTGTACTTTCATGCTTTGCTTAACATGATTTTTAAACTTAGTCCTCTGTTATGTTTGTGCCACTTCTTGCCAAAATAGCTCATTAGATTATGCTTCAACTGCAAAATCTTACAAGCAAAGGAAAATAAGATATATTAATTTGAGATGGTCTTGCTCTGATTACTAAAGCTACTGGCTGTAAGCTCTGTGGAGACAGTGATTGTTTTTTCCACTGTACTCTGACTGGACTATAATGATGCTGAAACTGCCCAATATCTTTATTTTTTCCCTTAGCACAGTCCCAGTTGAACATCAGGCAGAAGTCAAGCAGCTCACAGAGAGCATTCGGGAGCTGGAGCAGCTGCTAAGGCAGGACTATCGTCGGAAACAAGTAGGATCTTGTTCTGTATTTCTCTGAAAAGCTGCTATGGGTTCCTTACTTCTCTTGATTTTATTCCCTTCCCTCTAACTCAGTGGATAAAGGGGACTTTTCTGATTTAAACCAACGGCCATTTTAACAAAATGCTGTCAGACCGCTCTTTGTTTCACTGTAAGAAATGTGAAATGTGTTTTAAATCAGACTTGGGGAACACAAAAGTATATTTGACTCTTTTTTCGAAATGCATTTCTGCAATGACTTGGGAGATACATGTCACACTTCCAAACAGGAACCACAGGTATGTTCCTCTTTGTTTTCCATTTGAATTCAAAGAATTAGAACTAGAGGTGAGCCATGGTGAGAAATGAGACCTAAGAAGGATCACCCAAGGGAATGCCTGGCAAAAGGAGTAGGGTTAATTGCAGGGGTAACTTTTCAGCAATGGAAACTTGCCTTTCAGGTCTCAGGGATAACCTTTTTAGCTCCTTTGGGAGAAAGAAAATAATAATCTATGGTCAGGATTTTTTATGTCAAGTCATGCCTCTACTATTAATATTATTAACCATGTGTTTGACTATTATTTGGAACCTTTTATTAAATTAGATTTTTCCCTGAAGAACAGGGCCTCTGGCAAAGAAAATTGTGGGGGTATAATACTGCCAGGGTCAATGAGAATAGGGATGGCCAGTCTCTTATCCCTCTTCTTAGTTACCTACTACTGGCTGCATTCCTAGTGCTTCCAGTTGCAGTATTCATGCATGGGCAAGGACTGCAACATGATGGTAAAGGTGCAAAGAAAAAAGAACTTTATTGCGTATCCGAAATTCCCTTAAATACCAATAGAAAGACAGGAAGTCACCTCATATAAACAGGAAAGATGTTCACCTCAGTGTTCCCCAATCACCTGGAATATTTCCCAGACATTTCCTATTATGGTGAAGGATAAACAATACCTTACAAGGTCAGAAACTGCAATTATCACATCTCATAGGGCTGACACTGTCCAGAAACCCACAATCCTCTCTCAGCCCATCCCCGGTGACCTGGCTGTAATCCCAGGGTCACCTCTGGGTCTGAGAACGAGGCTCTTTCTGCAGCCAACAAGGCCTAATCTCTCTTCCAGCACACAGTGTAACCCAACATCCAGTGGCTTTGATGACAATATTCTCCTTCCTACTCTTTGAAATCTTACTGACTGCAGTTTTGTCTGCTGGTTATGGCATTCCAGAGGACCCATAAATGGGATTTATCCTGTGGACAGATCTATGATAGAAGGATAAGGCAGGTAGCAGCTGTAGAGATGCTTGTCTAAAGCTTGGTGCTTGTCTAAAGCTCGGTGCTTTTTTTCAGACAGCTTTGCAAGAAGTGATTTCTCAGAAGAAGACGGATATTGCTGAGAGCACCCGAAAACTGGTGAGTGCACTTCTGTGTGGGTGCTGGCTGCAGCTTCCATGTCAGATCAACTGAGGTATCACCTCTCTTTTTAGGATCAGATTATTCTTGGAATTAAGTCACTAGAAATCTGGACTTCTGAGATGCTGTGGGTTTACCTTGCATGCATACAGTGGGCTAAAGAGGCAAAACAGGAGGTTTTGAGAGGCCTCACAGGAAACTTGTTGCTCTTCTCCCAGGTTGATAGAGCTGTCTCTGGAACATTGCAGTGACTGCCTCAGTTTCCCTAGGTGAGGAGTTCTGAGGGAGAGAGCTCCCTGGTAATATGCCAGGCTGGATGGGGCTTGGACCAACCTGGTCTAGTGGGAAGTGTCCCTGCCAATGGCAGGGGTTTGGAATTAGATGATGTTTAAGGTCCCTTCCAATGCAAACCATTCTAGGATTAGCTGGCAGGCTCTTCATGGAAAATACTAGTTAGCTGCTGTTCTTGTGCACCACTGTAAGCAAATCTGGGAAGCAAAATAGGCTGTTAATTGCTTTGATTTGGAGTATTAATGCTGTTTAGAAGAATTTATTTTTAGAACTTCCTAATGAGAACTGACTACACACCAAAAACCTGTCCAGTCATAAGATCATGGCAAACTTTGCTACACAATTCCTCTTTGTTCACCTAATCACTAATACTGAAAGTGGTTGTCTTACTAACTAGAATGAGCTTAAAGTGACTATGGCTACTTTGAAAGAAGAACAAGAGCAGCTGAAATCCAAAATTGTGGAGAGTCCAGAAGAACTGAAAAATTCCAAAGAACTGATGAAAGAGACTGTTAAGAAATTGAAGAGATCTAAGGTGAGGTTTTCCTCTGTCCACACAAGGAGGTATTCTGTTACAAAAAGCATGTTTTACTGGACTGTCATCATCTAGAACTGCTTCTTGAATGATGGCAAAACATCAGCAGGACAGTGGTTAGTCTGAAATGAAATGACAGCTTCAGAGAAAACTGAAGGTTTATGGTGGAGGTAGTGGTTTATTTTTGATGGCCTTTTTTTTTTTCCTTTTAAAAAGCAGGATTGCAGTCACTTGTAAAACTAGGTGTAGAACTCTTGAATCTCTACCTGTCAGGCTGTTTGCTCTCAAGAGGAGACAGTATTTTGTCAGCTCCCAAATATCTTTATCTTAGAACACGTGCTTCATAGTGCTTCTGTTGTCATCCACTGTTTCTGGAATTGATGGCTATCTCCACTAATATGCTGAACACTGAGTTCCCTTCCTAGTTTTTGGATTTTTTTAAAATGATAATATCCACTCATTATTCTGGTTTATGATTGCTCACACATCAGTGAAGTTTGCACTCTGCCCCTGGACGTAGTTTTGCTCCAAAGGTCTAAACTTGATTGCTGTGATTTCAGGTTCAAAGCTTTATGCAACTCTTGTTTTACCAGTGTAGAATTTCTTCACAGTACAGCTTTTTTTTCTAAAAGCTCTTGGAAAAAGCTGGTTAGTTCAGTGTAAAACACTTGCATGTCACCTTTTTTTCTGTGCTTCCAAATAAATGCTTTTTCTTCCCCCCCC
>VXBT01000309.1:425032-467470 GCA_013400235.1 Oriolus oriolus | reverse complement strand
CCCCCCCCCTAAAGTAAAGAGCTAATTTCACTAACTCTTGTATATTACTTCTAGTGTCTTTAAACAATGAGGGAAGGGTTAAAAAGTCAATATGCTTTAATTCTATATAAAAGAATTCTAATGTTGTTTATTAATAGTCTTTTTCTCTCTTTAAAGCAAGAAGTTATTGAGAAATATGAAGGTTACAGAGACCTAGTTGAGGTTCTGCCATCATGCCAACTGGAGGTGCAGTCATACCAAAAGAAGATGGAAGGACATGGAGCAAATGTGGAGAGACTGGCCAGTGTATTATCAGAGGTTTGTATTATCCAAACTATATCCTGTTAAGGAGAATTTGATGTCTAAGCAATGTTCCCCTCTCTCCTCTTCCCTGTAAAGAATGACATTTTGAAGTTTCCAAATTCTTTCTTAAAAATGTCAGTAAAACATTGCTGCTGCTTTGCTGGGTGGCACTAGCTAATATACTATGCACTAGCTATTGACCAGTTTGAATAGTCAAAGCCTTTGTTGCCATAGAAACCTGACCTAAAATAGTTGGAACTGTCTTTGGGTTGTTGGTAGGAAATGATGGGAAAAAAAAAAGTGAAATAGAGTTTCTTCTGCCTTGAGAGTGGAAATGAAGAACAAAAAATTGTTATTTCAGGAAGAGTCACGTCTTAAGTGCCTTTAACTTTATTAATATTACTAAGCCAGACATTCTCTGATGAAATGTTTGTCACAATACAGTACCTTGCTATTTGCTACTAGGTTATGGGAGAATGCAGTTAGGAGCATTTGAAAAATGGTATGGAGTCTTTTTGAGTATTTGTATAACATATGTTCAAATTACCCTTGGCAAAAAGCTATAGCAGAAGTCACAGTCACTTCTGAAAGCCATCCTAAGGGATGGGGTCTTGTTCATTTAGATGTATTTATAATCAGGTAAAGACTAGTGAACTGGGAGGATGAGTTGGCAATCAGATTTCAAACAGCAGCCAGCTAGTTCTAATCTTAGTACATTTACAGGATATGCTGTCTTGATAATTTTTCCCCCCATTTAATTTATTTCTATACATCTGTATTCTAGGTCAGAAATCTGGAAGACCAGATTGAGAGTGCTCAGGTAGAGCTGAAAAAGGCCAAGACAGATGAAATGTCCTTAAAGAGAATGGTCACTGCAAAACATGAGAGGCTTTCTACAGCTGAGATAAAGATCAAAAAGATGCGTGAAGATGTTGAGCAGTACAAGTGCACTGTGCCTGAGTATGGAGGAGTTGATGTTTCTGCCTGATGCTGCTTTATGTCTTTGTTATGTGCTGCCAAAGTTCATGTCTGCTACAAGCACACAGCTTAGCAGTAAGGAGAAAATGAGCAGTGTGGGACAGCTCTGTATGAAGACCAGTAATGCTGCAGGCAGGGAGTAGGGGTCTCAAATCAGTAATTGCAATGTGACTTGACAGCAATTCTTTTATTGGAGCACTAATTTAATTTATAATGCTTATTCTTGATTCTTTTATCTTCTTAAAGAGAATGTCACATTGGGATAATTTTCCAACTTATCAGACTTCAACAAAGCCCCATTTGCCTTTCATGAATTTTTCATAATTTCCCTTGCCACTTTTGCTCATTATCAAAGATGTTCAAGACCCATGGGGATATGGGGCTTGCATCTCAGAGGAGCATTATCCTGACACAATGCTTCTAAAACAAAAGGAAAAGTGTCATTTGATCAAAGCCTCCCAGCCCCTCTTCCTTCCTCCCATATGCTGAAGGCTTGCAGGGCTGTGTTTGCAGCACCAAACTGCAGCCCTGTAAGGTCCTGGCTTCACTGTGAGGTTAGTGCTGAACTGTTACAGAGAAAATTTATTTTAAAACAATCTTCTTGTACACAGATAGGAAAGGGAATATGGAAAATTATTGGCTGAGTGGATTGGCTGTAATGGAAGGGAGCTTCTTCCACATGGCTGAGAGAGTCGAGTAAGGTTTAGTCATGCTTAAGGTTTGTGTGGTGTGCAGAATGGCACTTAGTGTATTGTACCAGGTAAAGGAGATCATTTGGAAGGAAAATAGATGGGATATCAGGAGGAATTTCTTGACAGAAGAGGTGATTAGACCTTGGAATGGGCTGCCCAGGGAGGTGTTTAAGGAAAGACCAAGTGCCATGCTCGAAGTGACATGCTGGCATTTGGCCATAGGTTGGTCTTGATCTCAGAGGTCTTTTCCATCTTACATGATTCTGTGAATAGTAGCTTTCAATTAAGGAATGAAAACAATATAATCTAATGCTCCTTTTTGTCAAAAGTTGCTGCCAATTTCTGTTTTCAATGTGTCAGGTATTTCCCTTGAGTGATAAAATGAGATGCTTTGATAAGCAAGAGAGGAAGGGAGGTAACCTTGGTTGAAGATGAGCTTTTTGCTGGTGAATAAGGGAATGTGTCCTGACTGTTCCCTTGAGGTAGGAAGGTGTATATGGGCTCTTGCTAAGTATGAGTTATTTCAGCCATTCTTCCCAGGAAACTGGTGCTACAATTCCAGATGTCATTATTGTACAAATGCTTGGTATGAACTGGTAGATGTTTATGTACTTTAGGTCAGAGTAAATCCCCTGTTCCAACACTCAGCCTTTGCTGGTGGCATGGCAGCTCACAGCTGGAGCTATCTGAATTTACCTACAAGCTGGGGAAGTGTAATTTGGTCTTTGGGATGCAGTGAAATGATGGACTGGGTGTTACAGATAACAGATGTAGATGTGTGGGATTGGAGCTTTAAGTTTGTGGGATGGGCTCTGTGGCTAAGAAAAGCGTGTGACATTGAGTTATGCTGGAACATCAAGTGCAGCTGTATTGCTTTAACCTGCACCACTCAAAGACAGGAGGACAGTGTCCAGCTGTCTGTTGGGTTGGCTCCGCTGAGGTCACTTGAGTTGCCTTGATTGGCAGCAACTAAGGATCTTCAACATACTCCTCTAACCCCACTTGGAATTTCACTTCTTGTACTTAAGTTGATCCAGTTTAAAAATTGCATTAATTTCTTTAAAAGTAAGTTCTATATATCATAGCTTCTGGAAGCTGCTGGTTTTACGCTCATAAAATGCAATCTTTGCTCATGGTGGGCTTAAGTTTAATCTGGAATTAGTCAAAAGGCTCAGTACTAACTTTTTTTCTCTCACCTTTAGACATTTTAACAAAGTTCAGGAGAAGAGGGGCGTTGTATATGACAAAGTGATGGCCATTCGCAAGGAAATCAAACAGATGAAGGGCGAAATTGAGCAGCTGAAGGAGGATGCTGAAGAAAAAGCAATGAAAGCCAAGGTGAGGTTTTTTTTTTCCTCCCCCCAAAGGAATCTTCTTACACTCCTGTTGTAGTGTGGACAGTGCAGTGATCCTCTAAACAGCCTCCCCTGTGTTTTGTGAATGCTGCTTCTTAAGCCATGGATGAGATACCACTGAAATCATTTGAGTCCACCAGACCACTCACTTAAACATTCATGCTTGATAAAGATTTAACTTTGCTGATGGAATTTTTTTTTTTCTTCTTTATCTTCTCTTTCTAGGAAATACACCTCATTTGGAAGGTTGTATTGGAGAAGTGTCATGAATCTCTCCTTAAGGCAGTAAGGAGTTATGCAGCCTCAAGAGCAGAAAAAGTTGATGAAATAAGGAGAGGGCTGTTCAGCATTCAGTCTCCTGGAAGTAGTTCTTAAGCCTGTCTGCGCTTTTATTCCACTTTTGTGATGTTTGTGCTCATACCTGAACTCAAGAGCTTCTGCTTTTCATGGGAGGGATAATAATTCCAGGCAAATCCAGCTTTCTCAAAAACCATGTCAGAACACATTTAGCTTTCCAGGCAGATCCTGATGTCATGAGTTTGCTGATGGATAAGAAAACACTCAGTTTCTATTGTTTCAGTCAGCACCTGGTTTTAGCGGTAATATTGCAAGTCTTGCTAACACCAAACTGCTCAACATTTTAGATAGAACCCTGCATTTGTAGAAACTCTTCTGCAAACTTTGATCTGGGAACACCTGGTGCCTTGGTCTGGCTTGAATGTTCAAGATAAGTCAGTAACAGGTGATACTCCACTACCATTATTCAATTAAGATGAAATCCTGACACAGCAGTAGCATCCATCTAAATGCCAAGTTACTCTCATCATAAATATTTGTAGCTGTAGGTGAGGAGAAGTATCATTTTAATATCATTTTAGTTAACAGTACACTTCCTCTCAATGCTTGAACTCATTATGTTGTTTTGTGGGATATTGAACCCTCATCTGTGTTCAACATTCTGTGTTAGGATGCTCTTAAAAACTATAGATTGATGTTTTTTGCCTTAACTTGTGATGGTGCTCAGTGTGCCACAGTGGTTTTAATTATTTGGAAAAATAAAATGTTAATTTTTACACTAGTTGATATAAGGATATTTAACCCTTTTTCTCTTGGGTTTTTCCTTCTCCACTCCCCTAACTGACTTGGCATAACATTTCAATTGAAAAATTTGTACATTTGTACGAATGTGTGCTATGAGCAGTCTTTTATGATGAAAGGAGGATGATGATTCAAGCATCTTTAAAATTTTAATTCTTCATCTCTTTATTAGCCAGAGGTGCTAGCAAGTCACCTAGGAACAGCAGGTGCTTGTTTCTTCTAGAGCTCTTATGGAGGCATCAGACCCTTCTAAAGTTTTGCTTTAAAATTTTTTTTTTTTTTTTTACACTGTAACAGAATTGTTCAGGTTGGAAAAGCCCTCTAAGATCAAGTCCAGCCATTAACCCAGCACTGCCCACTCTAGCACTAAACCCTGTCCCCAAGTGCCACAACTACACTTGGAAATATTGCAGTAGTATCTCCTTTCTTATAAAGACTGGCTGGAGGCTGCACTGGTAGTGTGGTTATTGCAGCAGCACTGGGGAAGGAGATTCCAAAAAGCTTCCACTAGATACTGCAAGGGATTATTCCAGCCAGCAGATAAAAATTCTTAGGCTGGAGAGATGATGCTTGTGTATTCCAGTGCTGAGGAATTTGCAGGAGAAAGAAAAAGTTGGATTCTGGTTCCTGCTCTTAGGAATTTTGCCACACCAGCTGTTGGGTAAAATAAAAGGCTGCAATTCATGAAGAAACAAAAAACCTGTCCCTGGAAACCAGAATCTTTCTATTTCCAATAAGTTCTTGTGCTTCCACAGTCACCTGTCTATTTGTACTTGAAATACTTATAAATAAAACATAACGAAGTATATTTTATCTAGAGATAATTGATTCCTGGGTGTGAGTCTACTGCTGCTTTTCAAAAATTTCCACCCACCTTGAACCATATGGCAAGACAGTGGGGGGAGTTTAGTGTGGCCTGAAGAGTAGGAAAGGGAGAATGGCTTTGCTGAGGCAATACAGCTCCCTTTTCCTCAAGAGGGCAGTGTTAGTCAAAATTTTCTTTTTTGTTTGGTTTTCTTTTTGTTAGTCCTTCTTTCTTAACTCCTGTTTAAAGGTGTAGTTAATTTTTTTTGGCATATACTTCAATATTTCATATACAACATAAAGCTTGTATCAAATTTATATTGTACTGCTTGGCCTGGCCACACTTGTTTGAAATGTGCGGAGTTGCTAACAATATTCGGTAAGCAACTTTTTAAATTCTGCAAGCAGAAAAAATAATAGTGGCTAAGGTGGGAAGTAGGTGGATTATGGCTTGGCACAGCATGTGAACACAAACAAAACTTTAAGGGGCTGTGTGACACCTTTTTCCCAGTGTAAGGGAAGGAAGGAAACCTCTTTATCACTCCTCTGTTTTGCCTTTACTCCAGAGTGTGGCTGGAAAGAGTTGTCTCAGAAGCCAGATTTTCTTTAGGTTTTGGGTGAGATTAGGTGAGCCAGGTTTGTATTTTCACCTGGAGCCTCCTGCTGAGGCAGTGGGATGAGCTGGAAGAGGAGCTGGTGTGCTGGCCACTTGGTGGGGATGTTGGCACGGAGAGTGGCCGTGGATTCATGTTCCATTTCTGCCACAGCTCTGCTGAGGAAGCCAAAGGAAACCTGCTGAATCTTCAGCTTCAGGATAACAGCTTTGCAGCTTGACAACAGTCCATGTATTCTAGGACTAGCCAGGACCAGGTAAGCTACAAGTTAAAACTTACGGGCAGATGTTTCCATCTAAGGATAGGACCCTTGATGCTGCTGTAGTGGGAGCTACTCTGGAGGAAGGAGATGGAGCCTGCACTTGGGAGTCTATTCCCTGTTATTTGTGCAGGGGCATAGGAGTGGGGAGTATGAAAGGCTCAAGTGTGTGTAAACCATGAGGTTGTGAGGTGTAGAACAAAGGAATCTGGTAGATAAATGCTCCTGTGTGTTGAAGTCTCTTGTATCTAGAGCACGTTTTGGAAAGATACTCTTGATGTTTCCATCAGACTCGTTAAAGCCATTCCTTATTACAATGCAGTAAAATAAATGGCTAGAGATACCTGAGAATTAAACCAAAGAAAACTTTGAGCTGAAAATCAAAATTCTTGCCTGCAAAATTCCTTTTTCCAAAGCTAACAAGGGAACGCTGTGTCTTGAGATGCTGTAAATGGGGAAAATAGGTGACAAAATTCGTAGCATTTCACATTGCGTTGATCTCTCTTCTCTGGCTGTCAAGGAACTCTCTTAATTTGTGGTATAGCTTAGTGCTAACATTTTCATAAAAATTCTTGCAGAATATGGGTTATGGTGGACTTGATGTCAGTGGATGCAAGACAGCGTGTGGGGGTATGTATCAGCACTGCTGCAGCATACTTCTTTTTCTTCAACCCAGAAAGGTTTGGCTACTACAATCTGTTGGCCCCTAATAGTGGGGTGACTCCAGAGTGGCAAAATCCAGTAGCAGTTTTTAAAAACTGCACTGATGTCTTGTAAGGGAGAGACCAAGTTTACGTTCTCTGTATGTCCATGACTGGAATAGGATGCCCAGAGAAGCTGTGGCTGCCCCATCCCTGGAAGTGTCTGAAGGCCAGGGTGCCCAGGAGTCAGAGCAACCTGGGATAGTGGGAAGTGTCCCTGCCGATGGCAGGGGGGTGGGAATGAGATGAGCTTTAATGTCCCTCCCTCAGGACCTGAGTTTCTCATGAGTAGCACATCAAACAGTCCTTACTGCAAAGGGAGAGTCTGGAGGCTGGGACAGTGATATTGTGAAAGGCAATCACTGAAAAGTAGACTCGCAAAAAGAAATGGACATTAGATGGAAAAAAAAAAAAAAAATCACTGTTTTTTCAAGCTGCAAATCCAACTGGAGAGGACTGTGAGAGGCTAGTGTTTGCAGAAAATGAACAAACAAAAGGAGGGAAAACCCAGGTTATGTTGGGGTTTCCATAGCAACAGAATACTTTTCCTGGAAAACTCAGATGATGAGATCTAATCTATCTGCTATTTAACTCTTGAATGCAGAGCTCTCTTTCTTGACTTACCTGTCTCGTCCACAGCACACTCCTTAGTGATGGGTGTGCTGTCACTAAACCGTGGTGGTCTCCATGGGGAATGATATTCCAGAGCCAAGGCTGCTCCTGTTCTGTTCCAAAGCACAGAGAAAAGGAAGAGCTTATGAGGCAGAGGCAGCTTTTATGTGTAGGAAAGACTTATCAGGTGCTCTGATCCTCGACAGCTTCTGCCTGAGAGCTGTGGACTGTTTGGAGAGCTCACCAAAGCAGCCTGACTTGAATTTGAACCTGGTGTTCTGCCTGTTGAAAAGCCCCAGGTTTGAGGAATGGGAATCCTTGGTGGCAGGAGAGGTTTCTTGTGGAGAAATGTGGAAGGGTGGCAGCTTTTGCCTGACAAAAAGGACAACTGAGAGAGTGGGCAGCAGGACAAATGTTCATGAGATGGCTACTGGTCTCAAATATGTAGAGAGGAGTGTCTGTTCTGAGGAGAGAAGTGGAGAGAGTGGATGTGAGAGACCATCCTGGTACAAAAGAAAGGAAATGGATTCTGTTCCCTGCTTTCTGTCCTATCAGCACCAGCCTTTGCTCCATCCTTGCCCCTGGTGTAGCATCTGGAAGGGCAGAGCAGGCTTTGCAAGAGGGGCTGCCGTTGGAGGGGAAAATGAGATAGAAGAGGCAGAATTTTCCCAGTTTCTGGGGTCCCCTGCATAGTAAGTAGTTACAAACAGAGGGTGGTAAGAGAAGGTAGTTATCCCAAAGGATGCTGAGTATATCATCAGAGAGTCATAGAATGGTTTGGGTTGGAAGGAACCTAAAAGCTTATCTTGTTCCAACACCCCTGCCACGGGCAAGAACACCTTCCACTAGCCCAAGTTGCTCCAAGGCCCGTCCAACCTGGCCTTGAACACTTTTGGGGATCCAGGGGCAGCCACAGCTTCTGTGGGCAGCCTATACCACGGCCTCACCACCCTCACAGGCAAGAATTTCTTCTGTCTGATGTATTTCTTACAGCCTTGTTAAAGGCCTGGCAGTGGCCAACCCCTGCAATATTCAGCAAAAGCAATATTCTGTTTAATTGGTGGGCTTCATGTTTTTTTTTTTTCCTTTCTTGACTGTTGTTCTGTTATTAACCTGTTACTGCTTATTGAACCCTGAAGATTTGTGAATAGAAAACAACTATCATTACAATATTTAAAAGAAAACCACTTCAGAGGGGTTCAAAGACCAGTAATCCAGGTATGTGCCAACAAATAGGAAGCAGTGCCTTAATATCTCTTAACAAACCATGCCCTATCTTTAAACATTTATTATATTTCCTCCTATTTCTCCTGACAGCCACCTGTTCAACTTGTGACCTGTTTGTGAAAATCTGCACACCATCTATCAGAGGGATACACGCACTTACAAACTTCTGTTCTGTGGGCATTAAGTAAATTATTTCTTTAAGATCATATGGCAGATCTATAATTAATTAAACCCTCCATGATATTAGCGCAAAATAATTTAGCCTTTCTAAAAAGGTAAATGTAATTTGCCGATCTGGTATTTGGAAGAATGCTTTCCCCAAAATCAATTCCTTTAGTTTCCAGAGAATAGAAATGAGAAGCAATCTCATTTTAATTATATCTCTTTATTGCTAACAAAGGAATGATTTATGCAATTAAATTAACTGGCTAGAAAATTATTCTCAGCTGGGCTGTCCTAATTCTTTGCTTTCTGAATTGCAGGCTCTTACACTTCTCTATGTAGATTAATTTTTCTGATATGCAAACAATGCTCCTTGTGTTCATTTTTAACATTTTTTATTCACAGCTCCCCTTTTCTTAGTGTCAATGACATGAGTAATATTTGTGCACTGCTGGGCTCTGATTCAGGCCTTTTTATGTAGAAAGATTGGAAAAAAAATCTTTTCTTTTGAATCTCATTATTGCAGAGCAAGGTTTTGAAGTTTTCTTATCTAGTGCTGAGAAACAGCAGCAGGAACATGGAGGGACTGCAAAGATGTCAAAGGATGCAAACTTTTGAAGGAAAATGTATCAGCGCTGAGGAGACAGGTGAATTTGCAGTTAGTGTTAAGAAAGCATTTTTTAATGCATTCCTCTTAAACCTCTGTCTCCTTGCAGCCAGGCAAAAAGCTGAAATACAAGGGGAAAAAAAATAAGACCGATTTATGTTGCACACAGACTCAATACGGAACAAATCTGGGAATTTTTTTCTGCCTGGGATTACCTTGCAGTGGCTGGCCAGAATGTGAGCTAGAGATATTTGGGCTGAGGGGAAAATTACCATGTAACAACACATTGTGACCATGTGCCAACACAGTCTGACATCTTCTGAATGGGGCATTGGTGTAATCTGCTGCTCTAAACCAGCAGTGAACATATTGCAGAGCACGTGCTGGCTCTGTCTGAGCTGTCCTGCCCTGTATCAGTGGAGATGTGTCAGCTGGTCAGGGTTTGCTGTGCTGGCACTCTGTGCTGCTGTCAGATGGCTTTAAACTGAGAGAAAGTAGGTTTAGATTGGATGTTAGGAAGAAATTATCTCCTGTGAGGGTAGGCAGGCCCTGGCACAGGTTTCCCAGAAAAGCTGGGGCTGCCCCTGGATCCTTGGAAGTGCCCAAGGCCAGGCTGGACAGGGCTTGGAGCAGCCTGGGACAGTGGAAGGTGTCCTCGCCCATCGGTTGGAACTGGATGACCTTTCAGGTCCCTTCCAACCCAAACCATTCCATGATTCTATAAAATAAAATGAAAAACCAGAGGTTTTGTCTGGGTTGGAATGTGATGGTTTGGGTATGGAGAGGTCAGCGCTACTGGGATTCTGAAGGCTTTTGAAATGCCAGATAGGAAGGATCAAGCTATTATCATTTGGGTGGGACAAGGAAGCACTTTGAGCCTCTCTCCTTGGAGTGTAGATCATCCAAAGGGAATCTTTCCTCTGAGCTGCATGGCTGCTTGGTGGGTGTGTGAAGGGGCAGTTGGTGTAGCGCCTCTTCTGACTGCAGTTGTCGTTATTCTTGAGGACACCATTGTAAAAATCAGCATAAACTGCCTTTGCTTAGCAAGGAGGATCACACTTATTTATTGGAAGAACATTTCTCAGAGAACAGTTGCCCTTGGCTTACTGTCAGAGACTGATTTTAATTTTTTTTAAAAATTAAAAAAAAAATTCCCTTAGTTCTGCAAATATTCTGCTCTGAGTTCAGTTCTCCTCCACAAATACCTTGGCTCATATAGGAAATAATCCTTTGCAATGCCTAAGGAAGATGCTGTGAGGTGTGAGTTTACCAGCAGTCTGCAGAGAGGGCTTTGGGTTCAATATTATCTATACAGCAGGAATGGTTAGAAATCAGTAAGATGAAATTCATGACAAATGCTACCTTTAGGGAGGAAACATCTGATTAAAAAAATGAGAAACAGCTGCCTAGGCAAGCAGTACTGCAAGGAAGGGTTTGGCTTCAGAGTGAATCACAGTGAGTCAGTGATACACCTTTAAACAGAAATCTTGTTCCTGGAAGCATTAATAGGAGTGTCAGGAGCAAGCTGTGGGGTCGGGGGAGAGATATGACTTCTCTGTGCTACTTGGTGAAGGCTGGCAGAATGTATCCAGCCTTGCAGCCTGCATTTCAAAAGCCAAGAATGGGGAAAGAACTGGGAAATAATGATCTGGGGGATAAATAATGACAAGCCTTACAGGGGAGAAAATTAAACTTCACTTGCAGATGGGGAGAATTGAGCTGATAGCAGGAAAACCTTAACCATAACCTTTGATTCTCACCTATCAGCCTGCCAGGAAAAGACCTGGGACCCTCTGGATGTGTCCTTTGGCCCCTCAACTCCACCTGCTTTTACTCTTAACTCCTGTTCCCTGCTACCTTTTTCATTCTGCTTTGGCAGCAAATTCCAGCGGGGGCTGGCACTGAAAGCTGTTTCTGGTGCTGGCCAGGGGAAAGGTTTGATTTCTCAGTGCCAGAAATTGTCACGTTCGGGGTGCCCAGGGGCAATCTGGGGTTGTGACCTTCCTAGAGAAAGCATCCCACAAGGGAAGAGCCTTTCCAGGGGCCTTTGCAACTTCTCCGGAGCGACGGGGTGGTCTCACAAAGTGTAGCAGCTTCAGCTACAAGCGGTTTCAGCTCGAAGTGATTCAGCTCCTTGTGAGTATGAGACCACCCCGGGCAGGCCCGGGGATGGAGAGAGACGAGGGAGCCTGGTGTGGTGAATTCCACAGGTGAGCTTTATTCAGCCACCCCTGTGAAGGGAGCCAGGGACCAGACTCTCCTGGGGTCAGGGGTACAGCCAGGGTGCTTATGTAGGGAAAGGCAGGGGTGGGGTGGACACCAGTTAGCCAACAGGGTACAGATTATTACCCTAAAAAAGAAGCAAGGCATGCTGGGGGTACTTTTTGGTCACCATGAGCTTGAGGAAGGTTCTTATCTCTTGGGAGATTTGGCCCTCAGGCGTCTCTCCTCCAAGGGAGTGCAGAGGGCTCTAGTGCCAGAGGCTGGTAGCTCTCCACAAGAAATCTTCTAATTCTTTTGGAACAAGCAGTGTGTATAAGGAGCAGTGTAAGCAAAAAGATGTATTCCTAGTGGAAGGGAATGAAAGATGAGGAAGGAAAAGAAACTAAAATAAAAAAAAACTCCAACAACAAACAACTGAAACTGGGGGAAAAAAAAAAGGAAAACCAGAAAAAAACAACTTAACCAGAAAATGTCTCCCTTCATAGAATTGATGGTAAGGTGATGCTTCCACGCTTCCCTGCCATCTGAGATCAATTCCCTTCCAAGGGCATACTGGGATAACTAAACCCTTGAACTGGTAGACCGTGTAGGTTGCAAAACCAGATAAATCCTTTCCTTTATTCTATTGAAATAAGGGAGGTGAGGGCTGTGGCAGAAGGCAATGTCCAGTTGCAGGTACCTCTCCTTGCAGCCAATATGGGAGGGGAGGAAGAGCCAGAACAAAGCCTTCACACTTCCAAAATGTTGGGAAATGCAGAGGTTGAGGTCACATCCTCCAGGCACAGACCTGTAATAGTAACCTGTCCATCGCAGTGACAATTTCGAGGATCTGCTCTGTTACAGTCTGAATTCTGGACTCTTGTTCTGTTCCTTAACATAGGAAATAAGAATGAGTTCCCTCCACATCCTCTAATAGAATTAATCACCCCTCCATGGACCATTTCCCAAATGTGCCAGGATTTAATTTCACAGTGAGTGCTAACCAGATGAAAAGCTGTCTTTGGTAACGTGGGGAATCTCTCCTCTGTAAAACAGATCTCTATTACAGGTGGCTGTTCTCCCTGTGAGAAGATCCCTGTCCCCGTGCCTTGCTTGTTGATTTATCCTGCGAGGGCAGCTGCCTGGAATGCCCTTTCTCTCTGGGAAGCTCTTGTAGATGTGTTCTCTGCAGGTGCTTTTCTTCCAGATGAGATGCTGCTGAGACAGCAGCAAAACAAAACTGGGTGGAATTTGAGAGCCTTGTGCATTTGCCCAGTTTCCTTAAAATAGGAGAAAATCACTAGAAACCCCCATTTTACTACTGATTCATTATTTTCTCTTTTTTTTCTGTTATGTTTTGCCCAGAATTTTATTTTTAACTCCGGTATCTTCTGCTTTTATTCCTGCTGAGGTTCTCACAAAGGAGGACCCAGCAAAATGGAGTTTGGACTTGCAATATTTCAATAAAACCAATTTTATTTTTTTTTGTTTCATTGTGTAACATTAAAATTTAATGAACGTTTTACTACAAGTTAAGTAAATAGTTAATATTTCATTTTAAATAACATACTTTTGTTTATATTGGAGTCTAGATATCTGAGTGCTGAAATCAGAGGTTAATCTGGTTCACCACACTGAAAGAGATGCAAGTGCTGGAAAGCTTTCTGTTGACCTTGTATCTTCATTTCTCCTGACTTTTTTCATTTCTAGTCTTTCTCATTTTCCAGCAAATTACTGAGAGATAGCTCCTAGCTGTGTCTTACAAGCAGCAGAAGAAATGAAGAAGTGTAAAATATAGATAATATAGACTGAGCAGTACTGTATGCAATTAGGCTGTATAGCTGTGCATGCCTATGTTTTCTGTCTCATTGCATTTCAGAGAGAAATTCTGGGGAACAACACTGTTTCTCTGGAATTTTAGAACCTATTTTGTTATTCTTGTTGAGATCTAGTTTGGAGCTGGGTGATCTCTTGAAACGTCCTTTCCAACCTGAACCATGCCACTTCTGTGAAGATCAGTGTGGGCACTGTGCCCAAATTGGCAATAGCTGCTCTGTCTGTGTGAAGATTTGCACCCAGAGACAAAAGCCAAACATCCCAGTGAAGGTAATTTGATTGTCACCACACTCTTGTCAGCATCCTCCGGCACACAGCTTGTCCCTCTGTTCTGATGTTCCCTACCTGCTGGGATGCTCTGTCCCACAAACTGGTCCCAGTGTCTATCCCTTAAGGATGGACCATCATCACTTGGGCTTTGTCCTGCTGATCCCCAGCCCCAAACTGTTTTCTGCCCACCTTATCTCTCATTTCTGCCCAACCTGAATTTTCTTCTTCCCCCTTTTCATCCAAATGAACTCTTCTTACAGAAATCTTGGTGTGTAGAGCTGTGTTGGCTAAAGACTTGGCCACTCCATTGGTTCTAAAGGTCTTTAGCAAAATTTTAAATATGCAAATAATAATAATAATTAATGCTGGTAATAACAGGAGCAGCCTGGGATTTCTTTATTTTTTTTTAGATTCCTCTGTCCTCTGCAGATGCCACTTTAATGCAAATCAAACTTTGCGGATTGTGTTACCTATTGAAAAATAGTTTCAATTAGAAATTCAATTACACAGTCTTGGGGGGGATGGCTCTGACAGTTTCTTTGAATTTTGCACGTTATAGAGGGCTCCAAAGTGCCATAAATCTGCTAATTGATTTCTGTACCTGTAATGTTTGATTAGGTGTATTTTATTGTCTTCTTGGTTTTAATTAACCCCAGGCTTGTCAAAATGCTTCCACTGACAAAGGATATATGATGAACTGAGATAAACTCTATTAACAGAGGCTGACTTTTGTCAGTAATTGCTATTGTGCCTGAGAGTTATTAGAAATGATCACACACAAAGAAACTGTACTTTTGGTAGCAACTTTTATGGGCTTGTTATAAATCTGTTGATTGCCCCCTACACACAAGAGATAAGCAACTGTGAATGACAAGGGGTCCAAAGGAAAATCAATCATTTTCTAGATGTCTTATAAATATTAAGAGTGACAAAATGGGGAAGAGTTATGAAGTCCAAGTGCTGAAAATGGAATGGATGCTAATGCACCCATACCTGTCCCCATTACAGAGCGTGATGGCTGTGAAGACAAGGGCATGACCACCTCTGGTTGTGGTGAGGCAGAACATTCTTACCTTGGCTGGGGAGCTCTGAAAGGCTGAACAGATGCTGTCACTTTTGCTTCTCGGTCCTTGGTTGGAGTTCAAGGCTGCCTAGAGGGCAGATACCCAACAGGGCCACGTCACTTGTGTTTGGGGACAGAAACAGGAGTGATGGGGTGGTGGTGGGCAGGTTTTGCCCAAGAAATTACAGACTGTAGTCAGATCACTTTTGCTGAGCACAGCAGATGTACTGATGCTGTGTGCTGTTTGTGTTAGAAATGTTTGATCTAGAAATAGCTGGCAGACCTGGCAAACCATCTCTTGGACACAACAGGAGAGAAGGGTTAATATCCCTGATTTCACTAATATATCCAATGTGAGGACTTTGTATATGTAGGATCTTTAGACAGAGATGTATATAAAAATACACAGAAGTCTGTGCATAAGTATTTTTGGGTGAACTGCAGCTTCATCTGTTGGAGCTCTCTGCCTTTGGGTCCTGGAGCTCTGTGTGAATGGGGTGTGGATGCAGGTGCAGTCCTGTGAACACAAATGGGATTATACGGAGCATATAAACAGAGCAGGAATAAAGCCACACAAAGTTGTGAAAAAAGGACAGACTTTGTGCAAATTATTTGTTAATGTGAATACTTCCTATAAACGCCAATATGTTAATTTATAGTTAAGGTAATGTTTATAAATGTTTTGGGGTTTTTTTTAATATATATGTATGTGGCACACACAATCCTCATGAGCTACAGAGATCTATTCTCTGTTTTCTACCAACGTCTGTCCAAGCTTTGGATACTCTTAGCCGCAGCAGTTTTAAAGTTGCTTAATAGTTCTTCTGTCTTGCTCAAAACAGTTATTTTTAGCTTGATTGGGTTTTTTTAATCTACAGCTGAGAGAGTATTTTAAACTGACATTCATTTTCTTTGCTGCTTTTTCTAAGAATTAGCTCAATGACTTGCAGTAGTGTGAGTGGGCATGGAGAAAGGGGGAGCAGAGTGGAGCTTTCTCATGTGGAGAACACTGCAGTCCTAAAAGCTGTTTTACCTAACAGCATTAGGATATTCAGCTTGTTATTAATATTTTGGGCAACTTGTAAAATATCTCTGTAGCTTGCAAAGTGAGATATTCTCACTTCGCTGTCTTAGTTTAGCCCAAAATAGATTTTTCCAGTGCTTGGGGCTTTTTGGAGCTGCCCTTTTTCTTCCTGGGCCCTGCAGTGTTTGAAGGGGCTGGGGTGGATCTGCTGCTGTGTGTGGGTTTATTGGGGTGGGTAGGCACAGCTGAAAGTGTTGCCGTGGGCACATGCACCCTTCAGTTCCCAGTGGGAGGGATCCATTTAGTCTGCCGACCCTCAGAGGGTCTGGAAACCACATTCTGCTTGAATTGCAGCTCCTGTAGATCACTCCCATGCAAGACACACAGGGAAAGTGTTCTGTAGCATGCCAGGCTCCTAAGGACTGTGTGTCTTTGAGTGAATTGCTAGAGTGAGAACTGTCACTGATTTCTGCAGCCTGACAGAGGATCTTTAGTGCTGGACCCCTGGCATGCCATAAGTGGGATTTCTATGGGATCTTCTGCTGCTGTGGGTAGGGAACTCTCATAGCTGTGAGCTGTGATCTGGCTTGATGTTTTGTGAAGTATTAGAAGAGTCCTGGACATCCCAGATCTTGAGATGTGGGAGTGTGAGTTGCGACCAGCAGAGTAGGGAGAGCTGAGAGCTAAGGATGCTGTGTTTTGAGGAGCTGAGGCAGATCTTTTAGTCTTGGTATATTGGAAATGGTTCTGCAGGCTGGAGAGCTCAAACTGACTTGTTGTATGTGGTATCCCGGTGCTGTGTCATGGAATTTCAGCTGTCCCACCACGCCTATTAATGCCCCCAGCACCCAAGGGGCAGTTGGTAGGTTTAGAAGTTGAACCTTCCTTTTGGTTTTCCTAGGTTACACAGCTCTGTTCCAGAGATTCTATGCAAGTTGCATGTGTGTGAGGGAGTGCACATATATCTGTATTCCCTCTTGGGGCACGCTGAAAACAATCCATTTAGAAACCAGGTGTCCTTGTCTCTCTTGGCATCTGGTTAAATATCAGCCAAGTAGGAAAAGGTAAATCCTAGGATGCTTAAACAGCTGCCGGGGCCGTAGAGCCCTGGGCTCCATCTGACGGGATTTGAAGGTCACGGTGGCTGCCCACGTGTAAAAGATGTGTCCTTATTCCCCACAGATAAACAGACCAAAGTGATCTATCTGGAGGCGTCCCTAAACTGAGCTGATCAGAGACACCCGCGCTTCAGGCTGCAGAGAGCAGAGGTCGCTGTTGAACTGGAAATGGAGCCCCTGTGCCTCTCCAGGGCCACCTTCCCTCTATTGTGTCCAGCCCTGTGACACCTCAGGCTGCTTTTCCCCTATAAAAAGACTGTGCTTTCAAAAGCCCAGCACGAGGCTGCTCAAGTGAGGGGCTGAGGAGGTGTAGCTGGGGACGGGTGTGGTTGAGCTCTCTCTGCAGTTCCTTCTTGCCCTGCTCACCTACCAGCATGTCCTGCAAATAACCCTCCAGCTCAGTCTGCAGCTCCTCTGTTTCCTTCATCCCTGGTCCCTGGCAGAGCCTCGTTAAGAGCAGAGTTCTCTCTGTTTAGCCCTGGGGATGTCTGTGAGAGGAGAAAAGCAGGTAGTGCTGAGCAGCAGCCAAGGCAATGTGATGGGGATGGCAGAGCTGCCCCACCAAGCTCTGCTGATCCTGACCTGGCTGTGGGCATGTCTGCACCCAGACAAGGAGAGTTGGATTAAAATCCTCAACTCCATTTGTGAATCCCCATAAAATCCCATAGGTCTGAACTTGCTGCAAGTTGCCCAGGTGAATTCACATCTTATGCCAGCATTCCTTACTGCTTGGAAACACCTGGGATTTTAACTTCTCTCTGGAGAAAAAGCAAATTAGAGGTTCCAGCAGAGACTGTGGATGCTTGTGCCTTTCTTCAGGAGGATGATCAGAAACCTTTGGCAAGATGGGACATCCATGGCAGCAACAACCTGGGAAGTAAACAGGTTGTGCTTCACATCACTCCACTAATTCAGTATTCACAGCAGCCTGAGATCCAGCAGTTTGTTCTAAATTGGTTTATTATAGTCAATACTTATTATTTATAGATACGAAAGAGACAAGATCTGAGTCTTTTGATGTTGTAAATCGATACAGATCTGCTCACTCCCTGAAACTGCAGCCTATTCTCTGCAGGGCCACAAATCCTTAGTTAAAACTTCAGCCTTTTGCCTACACCTGTAAACTTAATGTGGGTACCTTTGTCTTGGCAGAAACAGGGCTGCCATTAATCCTACAATCCTACAATTCCAGTAGAAGGCACTATTTGCCTAGCAAGGTCGGCATGGTGTGCTTATTTTGCCAAATATGGACAGCCAGGACAGTCTCATGGAGAATTATCTGTATTTCTGTGGACCCATTTAGCCCCTCTCCTTGGGAGCAGAACATTGTGTTCAAAGCAGTGGGAGTACAGTAAACGCCATGGTGTCTAAATAACTTGCAACACCGTGTAATGTTACTGCACAAAAGGTCTGAGTTAATGATCCAGTTGATTTACAAGTCAACTGCATGACAATAGAAATTAATATTCACTGATGAGTCAAACCAGGAGACTCTGATTATTTTTTTTTCCTCTCTAATGGTTTCATGTCAGATCTGTGTGTGAGTTCACACAGCTGTGTATGGATCAGAGGGTGTCTGGGGATAAAGGAGTGTTTGATGAACTTTTGGACCTTCCTGGAAACTACAGTGTAAGAAATCTTGTGTGAAACTTTCCAAGTGCTGTGCTGTTCTGAAAATGTCCTCTAGTACCAGTGATGAGTAGGTGGAAAAGGAGATCCCTGATGAGATGTGGCTTTGTTTAGGGAGAAAAATACAAGTAGCTGAGGCCAGATTCTGTTCTCTTTTGCTTCCAATTTATATTCAGCTAAGCTCACACCATTGTAAAATCACAGTGAGCGAAGACCTGTGGTTATTAGGGGAAGAAGGTGGCGCTTTCCTTTAAATTAGCTGATTTGTAGTTAAAAATGGGCATGTTCAGTGAAAGCTGCTGGCTGTGGCAAGTCCTTGACACCTGGATGACTTTAGTCAGTCCAGCCCAGCCCGAGGAAGGAGAAAAGCCCATAAAAGCAGAGATGTCCAATGTCTTGTGCTATGCCTGAGGGGAGAGGTTGCAGGGACAGTTTCCGATCAGCCTTGGGCCATGTGGGGAATAAGGACCTGGAGGGATCATAGCATCATTACAGTTGGAAAAGGCCTCTAAGACCACATCCAACCACTCACCCAGCACTAAACAATGTCCACAAGTGGTGCATCCACATGTTTTTTTGAATATAGTCAGGGTTAGTGATTCCATCACTTCCCTGGGCAGCCTGTTCCAGTACCTGACCACCCTTTGGGTGAAAATGCTTTTCCTAATATCCAACCTAAACATCCTCTGGTGTGACTTAGGCCATCTTCTCTCCTCCTATTGCTTGTTCTTGGGAGAAGAGACCAACCCCCATCTGGCCACAGCCTCCTTTCAGGTGGTTGGAGAGAGTGATAAGGTCCCCCTGAGCCTCCTTTTCTCCAGGCTGACCCCCCCCAGCTCCCTCAGCTGCTCCTCACAAGACTCCAAACCCTTCCCCAGCTCTGTTCCCTTCTCTGGATATGGTCCAGCCCCTCAATGTCCCTCTTGCGGTGAGGGTCCCAGAACTGGACACAGGATTCAAAGTGTGGCCTCACCAGTGCCCAGCACAGCGGGGCAATTGCTGCCCTGGTCCTGCTGGCCGTGCTATGGCTGGTAGAGTCCAGCTGCCCTTGGCCTTCTTGGCCACCTGGGCTCACGTTCAGCCGCTGTCAAGCAGCGCCGCCAGGTCCTTTCCAGCCACTCTGCCTCCATCCTGCAGGACTGCAGGGGTTGTTGAACCTGAGGGGTGCACCATCCTTTGTCCCTCCTTGCACTGAACATCTCTTTCTCGGAGAATACAGGGAGAGGGGCTTGTTTGAGCTCTTTGTTCTGCCGCTCAGCACTGGCAGAGACTGGATGCAAATAACTTGTCAAAGAGGTGTAAGATACAGAGTTCCTGGCCCTGCTTTCTGTTCTCCAAGGCCCAGCAAGGTCTGTGACATCCCCAGGCTGTCCCTGGCCTGTAGCTTCCCTTGCAGAGCCTGTACTTAGCAAAACTCCTGTAGTAGCCTTTATGCTCTTAATCCCATTTCCTTCCAAACTGCCGTATGCTGTGAGCTTTGGGAGGGATTGAGAACACGAGAAGGCTGCTCTTTTAAATCCCAGGGAAAGGAGGAAAAGTGGCATTCTGAGTGCCTGCAGGCAAGGAATAGAGGAATCTCATCACTTTGGTTTTGGGGCAGGAAAACCCATATGCCCTTACCAAACTGAAGCCTGCCTCCCCCAGCAAGCAGTTTTCCTAAACAGAAGAAATGTGAGGGAAGCCTCACTTGCTGTTTTGTTTTCATGTTGGGTGATGCTCTGAGATGCTGCTGAAACTTGTGAAGAAATGAGACCACGCAGAGGGTGATGAGCTCCAGAGAAGAACCAGATGCTGCAGAGATGGAGCTCAGCCTACTGCTGAGTAACCACTTCCCTCCTTGCTAGTGTGAGATCTATCCCAGCTGTTAGGGAGGCTTTTGCAGGGTGCAGAGCCAGCCAGGTGCTGTCTTCTGAATCACTGCTATGGCATGTGATTTGAGTTAGTATTTAATTTGAGAGTTAAAGCCCTTAGATTGGGCAAGGTAAGAAAAACTTCAGATGCTGGGTCAGAGCATGAGCCCTTCTGGCAGCCATGCTGGGAAGCTGGTGACCCTAGAAATAGGCTTGGAGGGTCTACATATGATAGGATCAACCTTTTCAGGACTTGCATAGTCATGCTGAAAGCCTCCTTTCCAGATGGTTTGGTACCAGCGTGTGTGCTGGCCCTCAGTCTGGATCAGCACGTGAGGCTCTGGTGGCTGCCACATGGAGTTCAGCCCTCCCTGGGCCAGGAAAGGGAGCAGTGCCCTGTGATCAGAATGCCTCCATATGGATGAGAAAGAAGAGTCTGTCTGTGTAGCTATGGGTGGACTTTGAGCAACGAAGCTGAAACACCAGAAGGTAGGATTTCACGTGTTTCATGTGTAGAAGGTCTGTGCCCAGCACATAAACAGATTAAAACTGGATGTATTTTTTCACCTGGGACACCTGATCTTTGATACTGGGGGTTTTGTAGCCCTGTGCAAGAGGTGTTGCATCACAGCACCCCTGTTAATAAGGGAAATGGATTTTGTCTCCTGCTTTGGAGGTGTATATTATGAGTTATTCTGCATTTAGAGAGTGCCTGAGATCCTTTGTTGCATCTGCAGTTGAAGGACAAAGTGCAGCGATGGAAACAAGTTGGAGAAGCAGGATCCAGAGGTCAGTTAGTGAATGAGCAGGGATAAGAAAATGGAGGTTGAAAAAGAGTCGAAGATATTTACAGCCTGCATGGCCTTCCCTCTCCTGGTGCTTTATTTTTAATGGCTTGCTGCTTTTACCTCTCTTTGTTTAATGAATATATTGCTGAGTTATTGGAAGCGCAAACTGCATCCAAAAGCAGGACACTCAGGGTTTATTATATTCATATAACTCAAAAACAGCCAAATTGATTTTTTTTTTCCTTTCCCCCTCCTCCTCCACCTCATTTTTAAATCTTGCAGCAGGCTTAGTGGTAGTGACAGGTGTGAGACTGACAGCACTGGAGATGAGAAGCTGTGTTTAGGTGGTGGGGAGAGCACCCTCTTTTCCTCCCCTGGTGCTTTATTCCCCTCCAGCCACCTCTCCCTGTGGCTTGGGGCAGAGGTAATCCTTGCTGCCTGCTCCATATTCTGCTCCCCAGTGCTGCTGGAAGGGCTGTGGGAAGCTGGGGCTGTCCCTCCCACCCTGTTACCAGCATGGCTTTGTGCTGGTGTGGTCACCTGCCCCCATATGACCAGAGAGTGGGTGCAGTAAGACATCCTTGGTCATCACAGCACAGTGTGAACTTGCAGCTCTGCAAAGGCTGTGGGACCTGGAGCTCCTGTGGTAGCTGCAGGGAGTGAGGAGCTTGTGGGGGAAAAACATTTGAAATGGTTTCTCTGGGTGATCTTTTTTTAGAAAGCATTTCTGTGAGTCTCCAGGTCATCAGTCTGTCCAGGTACAATGTCCTGAAGCGGCAGAGGAGGGTATATTTGGTGGCTTCTGCCCTCTTTGGGGCACCTGTGTAGACCTGTAGTTGGCCTGCCCTCTCTTGGGGGTGTTCTCCTGCCTGGAACAGGGATGAGCATGGCAGCTAAGTGTAGGACAATTTTTGGAGCCACAACAGCTCCTAGACCCTGGGACTTTGTCCTGCAGCCACCTCATCTCTGATGGGAGTGCAGCACCCATGGGCTTCAGGGACAACCCTGCCCTGTCCTCCTGGGATGGAAAAGGGACAGGGGAGGAAACCAGGGGCTAGGAAGATCTCTGCTCCTGGACAGAAATAAAGGAACCCACCCTCAGTATGAAGCAGCAAGAGGTTTCCAGCTCAGCCCTTGTTAATGAGAGCATTGTGATCTACAGTTGTTGACTGCAGAAAGAGCCTCCCTGATAAAGGGAGGAGGGATGTCCTGGGGGAGAGGGTCGCTGAATATGCATGGCCCTGGGTCTCTTTGTTTAGCTGATATCTGACTATATTTATTCTTCTAGATTACACATTCTGACTGCGGAACAAAGGGCTGGCAGGAGCTGCTCTCTTGTGCTTAATAATTTGAGTGAATTTACATTTCAATGCAGCCCTGTGCCACTTCCCACCCCCCATGGAAAGAGCAGAATTTCCCTGTTGCGGGGAGGGGGAAAAAGAAACTCCCACCGCAGTGGCCAGGCTGGGAGATTTATTGCGGTTCCTCTCTGAATTTATTCCTCGCGAATCCTGCACACGTGTGCCCACCCGCCTGATGCAGAGATGTTTTCTTCCCCACTCCAGACTTGCTCAGCCAACTCTGCCTGCCCCACCTCCCTGCTGAGCACTGTGATTCATCCTCAAGTAATTAACCATCAGCAGTACAGAAAGTACCTGCCTCGGCAGAAGTGTGAAAACACATCTACACCTAAAGGGAATCGGACTGAAGGTTTCCACTTTGAGTGACACCCAGGGAGCTGCAAAGTGACAAAAAGACAGAGTTGCCAAAACTCCCCAAACACGGTCTGGTTTCTATGCAACGTCCTTTTCACTGTACTTTGGGAACTGAATGTACAAAAACCCCATTTGCTGAGTCAGAGTTAGTTATGGGGGGCGTGGAGGTGGCAGGTTTTTCACTTGCTGGTCTGACCAGGATCCTTGGATCCCTGCCTGCAGCAAGTGATTTGACCTGCTTGGCTCATCTCTTGCTTCTCAGCTGAATTTTCCCTGTTCTGCATCCTCAGGCTTATCTCAGAGTATGATTTTGTGTCCCTGAACAGGACAGTAGTGCACACAGGCCCAGGATCCTGTGTTGGCTGCCACCCGCCCCTTACTGAGCCCCAGTCCTGCAGTTAGTGTTAGAAGAGCTGAATAACTTTCTCTTGCCTGCCTGATAATAACTTTGCAGGGCCAGGGACTTTATATGCTGATGATCTCGGCACGCTACACTTCATTTGGGTCTCTTACCAGCAGCTGCTCTGCATTAGCCCATTACGACAAACTTTGACTATTAGCACAGCTCCTCATTGCTATTTTAGAGGACATCTCTGCTTTTCTTGAGCTTTTTAGGAGCTCACTTCTTTCACTTGCTCTTCTGTCCAAGTTCCACAGTGTCTCATATGGTGCAAATATGAGTTTGTATGTGGGAGATGTGAGTTGTTGAGCTGAGCGGTTCAGGGCTCCCATGTGGGAGGGAAGTCAGCTTCCAGCAGGCTCCACATGTGTGACCAGTGGCTTTTAACACACTCAGTTCAGGCCTTCATTGCAACCTGAGCTGCAAAACAACTTGGAAATTGGTTTTATAGCTGTGTTTCACCACCCCTATGTACTTAGGAATGTGTCAAGCTCTCTGTGGATGTGTGTCCCTATACTGCCCAGACCTGAATTCCTGGCTCTGCAGAAAGCAAGGCAATGAACCCAACTTAACCAGTAAGAGCTTGTGCATGTGGTGCTGCTCTTCTTTCTGATGACATTTCTAGATGTTGGTATTCTGCAATGCAGAATGGAGGAAAAAATGTTTGAAGAACATGGGCAGAACCAGGACCTCGCCCTGTGTCCTGCTCCAGCACGACAGAGGGAATTTCCTGCCATGCGTAAAGTGTGAACAGTGTGTGGTTGTCAGCAGTTCTGTCTGAAACGCCTGCTGGAGCAGGTAGCTGTGTTTGTTTTAATGGCTGGATGTATACATTCATTATTTCTCACTGGTTTTGCTTTGTGTACATGCATAAATGTGAAACCATACATATGTATGTTCCATATCACACACACATATATAGTCTGTAACACACAAGAGCACAATGCAGCATTAAACCAAGGGGATTTAGCTTCTCTTAATTACCTAATTATATTGATTCTTACATTCTGTACATCTTGGTTTTATCTGAACTTTCCAGAAGGTGTAAGCAATACACATCTTGTCACATCCCATTTTCACACTAGTGCTGTTGCTGTATGAACCATTGCTCGAAATAAAACATGACGAGAATAGGCAGCCATCTGTCTGGGAAGCACATGCAGTCCCAGATGGCAGCTCCTCTCCTGTTTGCTGGTAGCAGAGTCCTCTGCCTGAGGAACACAGCAGAAATGTGTAACAGTTCAGCAGGGATATGTAGAATGTGTGGTCCTCCCTGGGGCTGGGGCTCGGGGCCCTCCAGCGATGGAAGGGGAGGGAAACCTGGAGCATGGAGCCCATCACTAAGGGGGGCAGGTGTTCATCTCACTCACAGCCACCTCTCTGTGCTCAGCTCTCTGGGAATGAGGTTCCTCATCCTGTCTGTGTGAATATTCGTTTGGAATGGTGAAGTGGGGACCTGATGGAAAAGAGTCCACAGGACCTTGGCAGGTAAAGCTGGAGGGAGATAAAAGCCCCTGAGCAGTTCTCTCTGGACTGTTCACACAACAAGTGACTCTGCTTGGTTTGCAGGCAGCTTGGCCGCCAAGAACTGACACGTGCCAACCTCCAAGGGTCACAAACAACCCCACAGCCAGTGTCCCTCGACCAAAGAGTTGCCCTGTGTCATTCAGGACAAGTGCAGTGTGGCACTGCTGCCTCCCCTCAGTCAGTGCCTCCCCGCAGTCGGTGCTGCTTGTGAAATTACAGCATGGGAATGTCTTTCCTGCCAACAGAGGTGAATGGGTGAGGAAATACCTCTACTTAGCAGAGCTTGGCCATTTCTGCTGGACTCGGCATCTGGGGGTTGCTCTCACTGATCAAATGTAGCAGAAAAAGGACAAGAATGTGTAAAGCATCAAGTCTGGGAGTGGCTGGGTGAGAATGCAGCTTCCTTATTCTTTGAACTTTCTGCCCGTGCACGCAGTTTTTAATCTGGCCTGAGGGAGGGATAAAGGATATCTGAACAGGTTTCTGCAGAACTGAGGAATACAGAAGAAATTATCACAAAAGGAATGACAGCCCTAGGAAGAGTCACCCAAAGCCATCAGCCTGTTGGTTCTGACTTTCACTACAGCCTTTAGAAGAGCTGGGCAGTGGTTCTGCGAAACAATTAAAAATTTCATTATAATTTTGCTTTGCAAAATCATCTCTTTGGGTTTCAGTTTTCTGAAATGTCTTTCAAGACTGTCTCCACCCCAGAAAATCCTTTGTACCATCTACTGACTTTTTAACCTCATGCTACCTGTTCCCGTCAGCAGTTTTTCCACTGGGGGAGGCTCGTGGATGTGGTATTTAACTGCAGAGCTCGGCACGAGTCCTTTTGTACAGGGTGAAACTGCTATGAGCAGGGACACCTTCCACTATCCCAGGTTTCTCCAAGCTCCACCCAAACTGTCCTTGAACCCTTCCAGGGATGGGGCAGCCACAGCTTCTCTGGGCAACCTGTGCCAGGGCCTCCCCACCCTCACAGGGACAAACTTCTTCCTAATATCTAATCTAAACCTAATATCTTTCTAATATCTAATCTAAACCTAATATCTTTCTAATATCTAATCTAAACCACTCACATGGTCAGGGAGGAAGGACAGTGCATGCATGAAAGGTCCTGCTGAGATTGTGCAGAGGGCCAGATTGTTTTGGATGCAGGAGAAAAACAACTGCTTATTCCTTCCTCTCGGAAATGATTTTGCCTTGGCCCAGCTTGTGCAAAATGGAATTAGAGAGCCTTACTGAGCACCGGGAGCTGGCGGGAGCCATCACTCAGCCAATTCATCATAATGGGAGCCTGGTAGCTAATAAGCAGGTAATAAATGTGCTAAGTGTCCACCTTCAGGTTGCCTGTGTGCCTCCCCCCTGCCCAGACCCTGGGCTGCAGCTGCTGGTGAGGAGACGTCACCCTGGTTGATGAGCAGATGATGCTGGAGAGATGCCTGTCTGGCTTTCCTCTCCTGCCAAGGGCATGGCAGGAGAGCCACAAGCTCTGCAGGGCAAGGTGTGGGGCTGGGGAAGCAGGTTAAGGCAGGAAAGCCTCATCCCAGGTAAATCAGGCCTGGAGGCTGCAGTGGGGCCTGGCTGATCTCTTCAAGTCAGGCAGCAGATTGGGGTAGGGAATGGCGAGGGTTTCGTTTTGTCATGGAAAGTTTTGCATCTTTGGTCAAGGTGTTAAAATTATGATCTCTCTGGTTTTCAGTGCATGAGGTGATGGAGAAAGGGCAGCTGGAGGCAGGTGCTGAGGAAGTACAAGTGGATGTTGAGTAGAGAAAGCACAGGGCAATGCTCCCCCTGCTCTCAGAAAACAGCTGTGAGACAGGCTGTGGTACCGTGGAACGATGGAATGGTTTGGGTTGGAAGGCACCTTAAGGATCACCTAGTTCCAATTCCCTGCCATGAGCAGGGACATGTTCTACTGGAGTAGGTTGCTCAAACCCCCATCCAATCTGGCCTGGAGCACTTCCAGGGATGGAGCATCCACAGCTTTTCTGGGCAGCCTCCTCCAGTACCTTACCACCCTCTGGAACAGGTGGTACCAGGAGAACCTGGGCCTGGGACTGGAGTCACAGAAGCTCAAGGGGAACCCATGTCCCAGAGAATTGCCAGTGGGTGGCTGTCCTTGCTGAGGGACATGGGTTAGGAAGGGTGATCCTGGAGGAGGTGACAAGTCTAGAGGAACAGATCCTCCTCTGACCTCAGGGAAATCCCAAGTGGATCCCAAGCAGCAGTAAATGGGAACACATGGAATTGCAAGGGCCTTTGCTGGCATCAGGCAGGAGGGACTGGGCCAGTAGAGTGATCTCTTTGGTGGGACTGGGGACAATCCTGACTGGAGGAGATTTCAGGAAGGGCAGGAGACAAGGACCACTTTATATCCTCCCGTTGAGAAGGACCTGCTGGGGCATAATCTTTGGGCCCACCACCTGTGATTGACAGCTGTCAATCTTCTATCCTTGCTGGGGCTCTTCCCAGGGCCCCCCAGCCCACGGGGGATGCTACTCTCCCGGTCCCTGCTGCTCCTGCCCGTCAGGGCTCTGAGCGGGAGGTCAGCGCCGCAGGGCCCCGCTCAGCAAAGCGGGGAAGCCCGTCCCTATTTGTCACCGAGTGCTGGGGCCTTGGAGGTGAATCAGATGCACTGCATTAATAGATCTAATCATGGCAAGCCTTGGTCGTGCTGGCTGGAGCAATCTGTTTGCTGGCTGACAGTGAGCTCGCCGTGAGTAGGAGGGAGAGCTGGAGCGAGCAGTGCCGCCCGGCCTCAGCTCTGCGGGGCAGGGCCTTGAGGGTGGCTGAGCTGAGTTTCTCTCCATGAGTTGGGTGGGTGAAATCCTGGTCTCAAGCTCATGGACGGCAAATCCAACAGTGTGGATTGCAGCCAGTCAGATTTTGGTTTTTGGGGAACGTCCCATGCTTTCAGGGGTTTCTCTTTTCCTTGGTAATCCTTAAAGAGGTCTGCTGCTCCTTTTAGTTTGCTGGCATCCCTCAGTTTTGCATTTGTCTTCCTTGCTAATGCTGCAGTTGGTGCCAGTGCTGGCTGGGGTTTCAGACCAGCCTGAGATCAATAGGGGAGCACTTGCAAGCATCATATTAATTGAGCCTTATACTGAGAGCCCTTGTGCTATTGATTGTAACAGTAACTTCAGCTGGAATTTGGGAAGCACTTACTTGAAGTCGAAAAAATGAGAAGAAAGCAGAATGCTGGGTGATTGGTTTGACTTAATTTCCAGTGGATTACACTGTAATAATTGTGTGTGTCCAGTCTGCTTTCATTACTTGTCCCTCTAATGAAAGTACCAGGAATGCTTTCAGATTTCAATATGCAGGATTACAGGGCTTGCTTAGAAAAGCACCAGAGTACAGTGGCCAGGAACAATATGAGAGACTTAATAACCGGCAGAAGATACCCACTCACCCTGCTGTCTGCCCCATTCACATCCTTTTCTTTGCTTTCTTTCCTCTAAAAAAAAGGGAAACAAAAATGCCAATTACTGACTGAGAATATGAATTTTTCATTGACCTCCTGTAATACCCCACAAAGCTCAGGAGCCTGGAAAGTAATGAAATGAGATTTCTTCAAAGAACAAATGAATGAGAGAAGATGACTGTCTGGACCAAAAGTGAGATGAGGGCATTGTCAAGGGCCTGACTTTGGGGTGAGTGAAGGACAGGGCTGCTCTGGGGTCAGGAGGGATAAGAAGGGGTGCTGAAGGCTCATCACATATCTCTACTTTTCATTCCAGCCCAGGGGCTTCCCTCTCTGCAAGCAACTGCTGAGATTATGGGATGGTGTGGGATGCCCTGAGGGGTTGGGGCAACCTCAGCATGGGTGTGCAGGTCTGTTGCGTTCTGGTTTTGTTGTTTTTCTTCTTTTCTGACACACAGCCTTCCACTGAAGCTCTTGGTGTGGGGCAAAGCACCCTGAATACACCCAGGCTGGGGGTGCTTTGTCTGCCAGATGTCTTGCCCTGCTTTGCAGAGCTCTTTGTGGAGGTGCCCTGAGTGCTCAGAACCCCAGGTTTGGGACCAAACTTGCTGGGATCTTGCCACCATGCTGGGGCTTTCTAGGACTTCTGTTGTTTTTAATACGCTGCTTTGCAATAACCCAACAAAACCTGCTCTCAAACTCATTTATTTTTTTTTTTTATATAGGCTCTCCCCACTTTTTTTTTTTTTAAAGATGCTGTCAACTTGCACTTCTCAAGATTCATGGTGGATCTCCTCTGCCTGACTCTATTACCCAATTTAAATACACAACAGCACGAGGGGTTGAATGCCACTGTGTTAACATGGTGCCAGAGACCTCTGCGAGGTTGTTTGTTAAAAGCAAATTGTACCTGTTAAGGGGCTGGGAAGGGGAGCACAGCTGCTGTTAACTGCTTTACCGAATTGACTCTGACTCATTCGTTTCAAATGAAAATTTAAATGCTTTTGACTTCTTCTTTTTCTTCTTCTTCTTTTTTTTTTTTTTTTTAATCCTTCCAGTGGCAAATTTGCTTTACTTAACGCTAAGTGGGGATCATTTCTTGTGATTACTGAAAAATGCATCATAACTTTTGATTACGCTGCTATTAAGGATGCAGAATGGCAATTGCTGCTGCTCGCAGAGAAGGAGAGAGAGAGAGAACGCTGCTGGAAGAGCGGGTGTAACCCTTTGCTGTGCCGAATGCTGTGGAGAAAGTGTAAATGCTGCTGCCCTGGGGCCCCGGGCTGGAGGGGCCTGATGTGGGGGTCGAATTTGGGCTGGGTGCAAGTGGATACGAACACAGGTGACCCCGGAGTGATGCAGTGAGGGCTGGAGCATTACTGAACTGCCAGAAGTTTTCCTTTTGTAGGGGTTAATGATCCTCTCTTTAAATGAAAACACCTTGGGGAGGCTGGTTGTTGTTTGGAAGAAGGAAACATTTAGGGGGGTGGAGAGGGAATGCTTCTGGCAGCAGGATAAAGGACACACATCCCAGGGTTGTAGAGACCCTTCAGTAGGATGGACGTTTGTGCCAGGGGGTTTGTAGTGGGGAAATGGAAGAATGGTGCAGGCATCCCGGGAGATGCAGCAGGAGAGGGATCGTGGAGTGCCCAGGGACACTGCCCACCGTGCTGGGGAAACTGAGGCAGGGAACACAAGGTGGGAGGAGGAATTGCTTTACTTTGCACTGCGGTTCTCAGCAGCAAAGGCTTGTCCTCAGGACAAGTGCCACTGATGCTGATCAGCTTTCTGGAGGTAACCCCTGCCTGGATGGGCAAAAACCCTCTGGGCCAGTGCAGAGACCCCCTTCCTGGCTTAGGGAAAGTGTAATCGATGTTTCCTTCCTGCTACTCAGCACAGGGGGCTGTAAACAGAGAGAACACGTGTGGACTGGTGCAAAGGTGTGTGTCCAACATTCCAGAGGATTTGGGTGTTACTTGGGAGCTGAGGAATGAAGGGGGGTTTATTCTGCACTGCCAGCCCACAGCCAGATCATCAGAGGGTCACAGGAGCGAGGCACAGGGTTTTGGTGGGGGGGGGCACTTTGACACTTGCCCATTTGCAGCCCCTTTCCAAGGAGCTTCGCTGTTTTTTTCCGCCACTTTTGTAGCTCTCCCAGGGCACCACCGGCCCCTGTGGGTGCTTTAGCCCTGTGTTCCCACTAGGAACTACGTTTCCCAGAGTTCCTACTCCTAAAGGGCTGTACCGGGCAGCGCTGAGCCGCCTCTGAGGAGATGCAAGAACGAGAAATGTCATAGGCTGTACTTAATTAAATCATAAGCACAGGGAGCGGCCACATCAGCTGTTTGGGATAGTTTTGGAAGGTGGAGCTCTCTTATTAATAAGGGAAGGATTTTTTTTTTTTTTCTTTAAACTGCAGTCCCTGTTGCTCTGAGGAATGCTGGGGCCAGCGGCGAACAGCTGGCTCTGTCTCATGCCTTGAAAGAGCAGGGTTGTTAGTGGGAGTGAAAGGATAGGCTGTGTTTGCAGGTGAGCTCTGTGGGGCTCTGGGATACTCGGGAGGACTTCTCTGCCCTGGCAAGGCTTGCCTGTGAGCCCCCTGAAAACACTGGGGTGGTACTGCAAGGCTGGAGAAGTTGAATATGGACAGAAGCGTGTGGCATGATCAGATGCAGAGATCAACCTGCAGAGCTAGGGAGAAATGTAACAGCTCCTAGTATTGATGAGACAGCCAGTGCCCTCCAAGGAGAATTATAATTTCTGCTTAATTTTCTTCCTCTCCTCCATGCCCCAAACTGAGCTCAATAGCAGAACAAATGTGGCTGGTCCACCCAGCAAAATGTGGTCACAGAAAGGGGTGGTTTTAGACAGCACTGGCAGCTGTGTGGGTTGGATTTCTTGGCTAGAAAGCATAGGGGATCATACCTTTACCAGCTCACCACTGCCCATCCCCAGCTGGAGGGGATCTAACCCAGTCCTTGCAGCCCACCAAATAGGGGTTGGCTTTGTCTTGGGAGCATGGGGATCCTCCTGGCTGGAGGCTGTGTCTTGGCAATGTGGAAGGTCAACCAGTCTCAACATTCCCAAAAGTATATCCACACATGCACACACACACACACATATATATATGTAGATGCATGTATATATATATATAAAATACATATGTATATTTTTTTGCTGGCAGCTGAGATAAAAGGGATATAATGAAAATGTAAACGAAAAACTTTACAGCAGGCATGGCCTGACAGAGGGAAGATTGATATCCCGTGATGCTTTGTCTTGATGAGACAATGAAAAATAACCACCACGGCAGCTGTGTCAATATCAGACTTGGTAATGCACCACTAGCTGTGGGTTTTTATTTAATCCGCTTTGCTTTAAGATGATAACGGTTGTTACTTTTCAATGCCTGTCTGTCAGCACCCTGGCATTGCAATATTCCTCCGCAGCTTTGCGAGCGGGTTTCATTTATTTTAAAATACCATTTCACACACTGCTGACTTTTAACAGTGTTCCATGTGAGTTTGGGAGATTGAATAGTGACAGAAACAACACTTTTTATGAGAATACAGAATATTAAAAATGGGGCACAATATACAGATGGCAGTTTTCACTACAGCTTGTTTTTCCCCCCCAACCTGCTTCTGCTACTCAGCTTCCCACTGAATGCATTTGTAGTAACACCATAAATGTCACTTTCGCTGACTGCCTTTTGGCATTTTATTTAAATGGGAATTCACTGCTTCCTGCTGCTGCTGCTGCCACCACTGCATCCAGCTCCTGTTCTGCAGGAGTGCCACTGTGCACTCCTCTTGCATCCAGCGCATTTTCCATCAGCTCGGATCCAGGCACTGCCAAAAGGGCAACAACCCCAGCTGTGGCAGAGTGATGGGGTGTGTGTGTGCCCGTGTGTGCACACCTGAGTGTCTCTGGGAGGACTGGGAAGGTCACTGAAAGCCATCCAAGAGTGGTTTCTGCTCGGTGAAATACTTTTCTCTCTGCTTGGCTTCTCTGAGGCTCTCATCTTGCCAGCAAAATGCAAAACCGTGTGCTGCTGTGATGGCACCGAGAGGCAGATGATATCTGGAGTTAGTAACTCTTGGTTTTAACTCCTGGGGCTCTTTTGGCTGCTTCCTGCCTAAAAATCTGGCTGCTCGCTTTAGCTCAGTTGCTGTGGTGTTGAAAGAGCCCTGTCCCCTCCAGGTTTCCTGGGGCAAAGAACAGTAAAATCTTCCCAAAAGGTGATGTAGTCACATGGCACGTCCCTTTGTTGGCCTGTCTGCTGCTCCTAAAGTCATGTAGATCTCAAAAAAAATCTCCAAAGCTTGGTGTATGAAGATTTGTGATGGGTGTCAGTTCTTGGCAGTCCTGATCTGTCTCCTGTCACAGGGCTGGAGAAAGCTGCTGCTCTGCCAGTACTTTCCTGGGGGGCCACAAGGGCTGGAAGGCAGCAGGGGAAGGGGTGAACTGAGGGCTTGCTTTGATTTGCCCTCCATTTGTGTCTCAGAGTGGCTGGAGTGACCAGTGACCTCCTCAAGTGCCCATCCTCGTTGGGAACAGGCAATTTTGCTGGCTTTTCCCTCATTGTGGCCCCTGAGGGAAAAGAGTGAGCTGCTCCTTGAGCCCTGGATGCTGTGTCTCACCTTGCTGCACACCAGCTTTCTGGGATATGATTCTGTAAACACAGGAGAATCTACACCCATATTCTCTATGCAATTCCTTCAGTGTGGGGAGGAAAAACCTGTGCAAGCCTCATCCTTGTTTTTCTCATCCCTGTTCCCACTGCCAACAGCTCTATTGATAGTCTGTGACAACTCCCTGTCCTCTCTAGCCTCTGGGAGGGATGGGCTGCACTCTTGCCATCATCTTCTAATTCTACAAGACACCAGAGGGCTTTTGGAGATGTTTGATTGCCTGGTTGTCCCAAGTCTTTGCATAACTTTGGAAATGTCTAAGCCTCCACACATCTGGGCTGGAATGGTTTGACTGGGTTGTAGGGGATGATTGTCGTAGAGCCAGGAATCCTGCACCTTTGTGGACAGAAAAACTGGTTTTGTTTGAAAATTGAAATGTTGATTTTGATTAATGTGGGAAAGGAGGTAATGTAAACATTTTGGGGGTCTTTGTTTGACATTTCGAGGTGATGGCTGGTTGCAGGGAAATATTGCCCATCCCTGGAAGTGTTTAAAGCCAGTTTAGATGAGGCTCTGGGCAACGAGGTTGTAGGGCAAGGTGTCCCTGTCCATGCCAGGGGGTTAGAATGAGATGAGTTTTGAGGTCCCTTCCAATGCAAATAATTCTATGATTTCTTTGTTTCCTACCCAAGCACCCTGTAGAGGTACTTGACACCACCAAATGCTTCATCAAGTTCTTTCAGTGTTTTGGAAAATGATAGATGTGGGATTATTACTTTACTCTCTGTAAAATGTTTTATTTTAATCTTTGAGCTGGAGGTTCACTGTACAGGTGTACAATGACATTATATAAAACAAAATGACCTCAACCAATGTTTTTCCATCTTTTTGTAATGTTTTTGCTGTTGCAGATTGTGTTACTGCAGGACTAAGTGCACCTGCATTCCTTGAACCCTTCTGGGAGGCTGGAAATTTGTCCTTCTCTATTCCCCTGGGAAAAAGCTGCTGTTTCTGGCTTTGCAGGTTGCAATGGCATCAGGCTCACAAGTGGTGATATTTTAATGTACATAAAGCTGTTTTCCAGTGCAGGCTGAATCTTCTCCCCTCTTAGTCCCAAGAGAGTATTGTAGCAGGGGGTGGGAGGAGCAGAATGAGCCATTACTGAACAGGTTGACTTTCTAAAGAAAATGTGAGCTGTTTGAAAATGCTCCTACATGTGCAATGTTCCAGGCAATCCTGGGAGATGGATGAGCAGCGAGAGTGCAGGTGAGGCAGGCAGAGGCACTGGAGAAAATGCTGCCTTCTTCTCTCTGTCCCAACACAAATAATTTCCACACAAATAGCACCTATCTGTTATTTAACACTTAAATCATCAGTGTCCATCAGCAAGGAGCTCTTTTGTGCTGGATGCTCCACAAATATAGAAGTGTGCACACGGGGAAGCACGGAGATGGTTTATGGCTCCTGTTTTTGGGCAAGGAGATGGTGCAGGTGACCTTTTCAGAGCCCTTAAACCCCATTATCTATTCATCACCTATTGCAACAAAGAAGAGTTGCACAAAGTTTATCCCACATTTCATCAGATCTATGGTCTGGTTTCCTAAAGTGAACTTAGGGAAGCTAAACTTTCCTCCTGCTGTGTCTATGTAAAAACCACTCAGCTACACTTGTGTATGCGCTGGTGAGGTGTAAATCCGTAGTAATGTTGTATTTGCGTGATTCATCAGGAAAAAATAAGAGTCTACCTTCAGCCTGATCCTTTTTGGCTTCTTGGACATGAGGCAAGATGGGTGACAGGGATAACAGTCCTCATTTGAAGCTCTGCATGTTTTGGCTCTGCTGTAGCATTTCCTAAAAATATTCTCTTTTTATTTTCGTCGTTTCCCAAAGCCATGGTGTTTGCCTACTGCAAATGGTTGCCAGTGTTAATTTAGTGGTTCCCAGCTCTACCTGCATGGCTGTGCCAGGGAATATTGCCGAACTCCATAATTCTGTGTGTAATGTATGACTTGCTACTCAGGGCTCTGCTCCTTACCAAGCAGAACAGATTAATTAACCTGAGGTAAAGAAAGGAGGTCCGTTAACATCCTTCTCCCTCTGGACATTTGTTTTCCATGGGGCTGGGCAGTGACACTTCATGTGAAACAAATGGGGTCGTGGGCTGGGCAGGGGGGTGTTGGTGGGGCTGGGTGAGTTATAGTGACGTGGGAATCATGGGTCACATCTGTGCCTCCACTGTGCACTGAAGGAACGTGTCTTTCCAGTGACGGATGGTGTGCCTGGGATGCCCTGGAAGCCCAGCTCTTACCTCCCAGCTTGGCATTTTTTCAGGGAAGCAGGAGGAGCACCAGCCAGGAGGATTTTCTAGGATGAAGTAAAAGGGATGCTGAGGCATCTCCTGTTTTGAGCTCTCTCCATTGGCAGGTGCAGTTTACCTGTGTGAGGTGGTTATTGTGATTCTCTGTAGTGGTATTTTACAGGTACACAGAGTTTTCCCTGTTGTTCACAGACCCTGTTTCATCCCTGAGGATGCTCATTCTCCTTGGAGGAGCTGTGGCAAGTAGCAGAGAAGTTTCTCCCTTTGCAATATTTCTTCAATGGGAGAAAGGGGTTTTTTAACACAGGACTGTTGGTGTCAGGGTGGTAGTTTGGGATTTTTGGAAGGGGGTCTCAGCATGGCTTGCTGCACCAGCTGCTGGGTTTGTGGGTCCTGATGAGCTTCATTCAGCACTTGTGGCACCCATCTGACAAACTTCATGTCCAGGTGCACCCACTGAGTCAATTCACCACTGCTTCAAAAGGTTTAGGTTTGTGTCTCCACTGAGTAGGAGGAAGGACTCACTTTCAAATTTGTGATCATCATGTCCAGGGCATATGGGCGTTGTGGCTTCTCTGTTGCACCACCAGACCAAGCTCGCTTGGGCTGAGGTGGATGCAGAGTTTGGATCTCAGGGAAGTGACTCGGGTGTAACTGGCCTCCCCAAACCTGGGATGCAGAAGGTTTCCAGGAAGAATGTCCTGTGTGATGACTCTGAGCTGCAGGGGCCAGGAGGCCAATTCAGTGTGTACAATGAGATTCTTCCCAGCCCCTAAACTGGGACCTGTTCTGGGGTTTCTGGGCAGGAGGTTACAATTCCCTCCCAGGCCCAGTGCTACAATTGCTGATTTTCCATCTCTCCTTCACTTATACCCCCTGATTTTGTTTTGGCCATGTAGGCACTGAGCTTGTGCAAGGATGAGAGTTGTAAGGAGAGCACTGGGTGGTCAGTGGGTTGGATGGGGGGATTAACCCTGCTCCTGCATTTCCCATGCTTTGTGTTTGCCAGGTGAAAGCACAGCAGGTACCTGTGCCCCAGGTCCCCAGCCCTGAGGAGCTGCAGGTCACCTGCACCAGGGTCCCTGCACAGCATCCCACCCCTCTGACACCCCAGAGCAAACTCCACTCTGACTGTCACTGTGTGGACAAAGGCAACCTGGAAGGACTCAGAGCTGTAGCTGGGGTTAGCAGCTTTCTGTGCAGCTCACTGAATCCCACGGGGAGTTTCCAGCCTTTCCATCATCTGTTGCAATCCTGTGGTTATTATGGATAGCAATATCAGTACCTGGAAGCTCTTTGGTGGCAGTTGCTGTTTCAGAGGCTATTAAGCTTGCAGCTGAACACCTCTTTGTCTAAGCTAGCGCCTAATCTTTCACATGACAATATCTTTACAGCTAGACCCATCTGGAGCCTGAGTCAAAATCAGATTCACTTTCACTTGAAACTGCAGATTTGGAGAATTACACTGTGTCAGCAGGGGAGGAGGGAGAGATTTTTGCTGAGAAGATGAAGGAGATATTTCCTTATCTATGAAAGGATACAAAATGGTGTGCTGGTTTTGGCTGGGATGGAGTTAATTTTCTTCACAGCGGCTGGTATGGAGCTGTGTTTTGGATGTGTTGATGACACTGTGATGTTTTTGTTGCTGCTGAGCAGAGCTTACACAGATCCGAGGCCTTTGCTGCTTCTTGCACTGCCCCACCAGTGAGGAGTCCTGGGGTGCACAAGGAGCTGGGAGGGGACACAGCTGGGGCAGCTGACCCCAAGTGACCCAAAGGATGTTCCATACCATATATTTGATGATATAAAGCTGGGGAAGAAGAAGCGGGGGCATTCAGCAGACTGATGGTGTTTGTCTTCCCAAAAACACTTGATAAAGCCCTGCTTTCCTGGGGATGGCTGAACACCTGCCTGCCCATGGGGAGTGGTGAATGGACTCCTCGTTTTGCATGTGTGGTTTGCTTTCCCTATTAAACGGTCTTTATCTCAACCCATAAGTTTTCTCACTTTTATTCTTTCAGTTCTTTCCCCCACCCCACCGAGGGGGAGTGAGTGAGAGGCTGTGCGGGGCTGAGTTAAAGCACGACAAATGGCAGCATTAAATCTTTGTCAGGAGATCTTAGCAGGGATAATGTCTTTCTACGTAAAAAATCAACCCAAACAAACCAGAGATAATGGACATTTAGGTGAAAGCAAATGATCTATGATTTTTGAGCATGCTGGAATCTGGGTAATGAACTACTTGTTCAGATGTCTTCTTTTGAGTTCATTAGCTTTGTTCCACCCTCCACTTGGTATTTTAATATATATTCTAAAACACTCCTTGCATTACATTCCTATTCCTGTCTTTCAAAAACTAGAACAGCGTAGTTCATAGAATCATAGAATGGTTTCGGCTGGAAGGGAACTTAAATATTGTCTTGTTCCACCCCCTGCCATGGGCAGGGACACCTTCCACTATCCCAGGTTGCTCCAAGCCCCGTCCAACCTGGCCTTGGACACTGCCAGGGATGGAGCAGCCACAGCTTCTCTGGGCACCCTGTGCCAGGGCCTCACCACCCTCACAGGGAAGAAATGTTTGAATTCTCTCTTGCTGGAGATCTGAGTATGGATATGATGTGGAGGATGAAATAGAGGTTCACATATTTTCCATGCTGCTCACTGCAGAGCTGGGAAATTACTAAGCTGACACCTTCCGTTTGTCTCCGCGTTTGCAGTGCCGTGATGCCCCTGCCAAACGGGGAGAGTTATGGATGGGAACTGCTGGGGTTTTAATCTTCGCTGCTGTGAGCTGGAGGCAGCTTTCAAAGGGCTCCAGTCCTGTATTTCTGAGTTTTGCTGTTCGAGTAGGGTTGTGCTGGAGAAATACATCCCCCCAGCTGTCCGTAGACCTCCAAGTCCCTCTTTTTCTCCAGATACCTTCCTTCCCTTCCTTCCCTTCCTTCCCTTCCTTCCCTTCCTCCCTTCCTCTCCCTCCTTCTCTCCCTCCCTCCTTCTCATGCCCCATGATCCTTCAGTTGCACCTCCTCCCACTGCCTGGAATCCACAGCAATGCCCCTGGAAGGAAAGGTCTGGGTGTGCTCCAGGCACACTGTGGGGGTGCAGAAGTGGGATAGTGGTGGAAGATTGCAAGCAGCTCCTGAGTGTGAATAATTCCTCCTCCCCTTTGCGGGTTCTTTTTCTAGCTTACATTCAGGTATAATTTTTTTTTAAGTAGTCTTCCCAAATACCAAGTTTTATGCTCCCACTCAATCTCTTCATCACCCATGAATCCTGTTTTTTCTCACTGTATTTTTGTTGTTTATTTAAATGTCTATTAATGTGAAGAATTTCTAAATGGTGTAGCAATTTTTTTTTTTATCTTTCGTGCCTCTATTTGTATTTGAAGACAACTGGTACAATGTGATGTGAAAATACCCTCATATTTTTTAGTTATGCTGTATCTGTCTGGCTCTGTGGTGACCTTCTGACCAAATAATATCCTCAGTCACTAAGATATCCTCATTATAACCATTAGGTTAAGTGCTGAGCAGAGAATGTATATACTGTACCTTAAGTTTCTAATCACTGTGGCAGAGTTTAGATTGGTGCTATCTTTTTTTAATGGCCAGCAATTCAGTTTCTTGAATGAGGTAGTTAATTGGTTCTTTATTGTCTATAGCCTCAGCAAACCTTTTTCCTTTTGTGTTTGTGAAAACCTCTTACCCTCTATTTTTAGTGTTATTTTTTTTGGAGAGGAAATAGCAGGAGAGACTACAAAATGCATGGGATTTTGTAGGGATTTAGAATTAAAAATCACTTCTCCAGTGCAATGAAAAATCCCAATGAAGCAAGCATCTGTAAATGAATCTGAAACTCCAGCTGAGCTCTGCGTCCTAAGTTGGGGAGAGGGGCCACTGGGGGCTATGTGGGGGAGTGAAATTTAAGGAAAATTCAACTGGAGATTTTCCATTTGTTGCTGGTTTCCAGGAGTTCACAGCCACAGAGGTTAGACACTTGTAATTATCCTTTAGCACAATTATTATGATTCTCATGTGTTCACCTGCCACCAGCTACTGAAGCTGGGTTAAAAAAGCTCCTGAAATAATTTAAGACAACGAAATAAGGAGGATTTAAGGAATGTTGCATTAGGCACCTGAAATTTTATCTGTTTGAAAGTGCTGTGGAACTATTTCATGGATCTGGGCTGAGGTGCCAGGCACGTAAGAGATGTTTGTGTACGTGGAGTAGCTGCAAAATAAGCAGATTTTTATTAAAATATGAGCTAGAGAGCCACAATGTGTACTTAGAGGTGGGTATGGTGTGTTGGCTCTCCAAGAATTGTCTTGCAAGCAGGGGAACCTGCAGTCGGATGAGCTGAGCATGACCTGATGTTCCTGCAGGCAGGCAGGGACACTCCAGGTCATGAGAGTGATCCCACTCTGTAGATGCTGAAAGCAGCTTGGTCGCAGGGAGATTCCTCAGCTTTCTGCCAGTGGCAGCGTGAGAACAGTTAGAAGTTTTTGTAAACTAATTTCTTATCATTGCAGATGCAATTGTTATGCATATTGTTGTGATGCTGACTAGAGAAATGTTTTGAAATGGGTGTTGTAGGATTTAACCAATTGCTCTGGGACCAATGGTCTCTAGACATTCAAGCGAACTAAGATCTATAAACGAGTTTGTAAATTAATAAATGATGCCATTTTCTTCCTCGATTCGGTTGTGTCGTTTCTCACCATCCTCGGTACAGCTGCGACACCACTGCAATGCCTGAATGCCGACCTTGGGAGCTGGACATTGCAAAAAAATCCCTCTGATTTTCTTTGGGCTGCAGAGGAAGAGGGTTTTAAGCGCTGAAGTGCCCTTTTGATTGAGAAGGTGATGCTGGGGACACTGGTTTGTTATGGGCTGCCGAGAGCAGGAAATGCCAGGGCTGCACTTTCACCTTTTGGAGAGGAGGTTGTTTTCCTTTCTAATCAAATTGAGGCTGTCCTGGTCTAATCTGAGCTGTGGGCTCCAGCCTTGAGAAACTCATTCCTTGTGGGTCGCTAATTCTGGGGAGGAGGGAGGCCTGACATCTCTCTCCTGAGAGATGTGGTGGAAAGGTCATGTGCAAAATGGAGAAATACATTTGTTTCTTCTGCCAGGTAGTCACTCCTGTGCTCATTTAGCACGGGTGTTTACAGATGATGAATCCAGCCATTGGAAATCTGGTCCTATATTAGGTTTTTGGGAAGAAATGCAACTGGTTTTGGGTTTCTGCAAACACAGATTCCATGGTGAGAAATATACTGAGCTCTGAACAAAAATTAATCCAAGCCCTGAAAGGACTTAATTTGCTAACAATATTAGTATTGGTGCTGCAGGTAGACCGAGTCCTTGTAGCTCAGTGAGTTTGTCTCAGAACTTGTTAATGAAGTTGTTTTAGAAGAATTTCTTTTACAATGAGGGTGATAAAACACTGGCACAGGCTGTCCAGAGAGGTGGTCGCTGCTCCATCCCTGGAAGAGTTCAAGGTCCGGCTGCACAGGGCTCTGAGCAAGTTGAGGATGTCCCTTTCATTGCAGGGAGGTTGGACTAGGAGGCCTTTGCAGGTCCCTTCCGACCCAAACTATTCCACGATAATAAAGTGACGAAGGAATTTGTGTAAGTCGGGGAAAAATCACTGCATGGTGCTGTTTTACAGAGAAATGGTGTGGGATGAAGCATATTTTGAAGCATCAGCGTGCTGGGGCAGGCTTTGGAGAGGACAGTGAGTAGTAGAAACCTTGGAGGGACCAAAGGCATTCCCAGCAGGACCCTGCCTGGCTGCAGGAGCAGAGCTGCCGCTCCTCCTCGTGAGCTGTGCTGGCCCAAACATGCAGAGGAGCCCAATGTCCTCCTGCTCTGCTGAACCATCCCTGTAGCTGTGGGCAGGTCTGAGCCTGGCACGGGAAGAGTTGTGGCATACCCAGGACCTGCCTTCCAGCCAGGCTGCTTCTGATGGGGTCTCAGCAGGAACCTCTCTGGGCATCTGCAAGCCTGAGGTGGATAAAGCTGGTTTGCAGCCATTCTCAGCCCCACAGGGAGCCATGAACACTTATGTTAGCTGTGCTTACAGCACGTTATTCCTTAGCTCTGCACTTACACAGCACCGCTAAGCACCTGCTAATGCTCTGGAGGATTTTTAACCATGTAAAGCTTGATTAAATACAAACTGAGCCAGATATGCAGGGGAAATGTGGCTGTAGTCACACAAAGCCTGCATGCCTTATGTAGGTTTTTTTGTATCCAAACAAGCTCCTGGTGGTAACACCACACTTGCTACCTGTGACTGTCATTGTTGGAAGAGGGTAGGACAGATGCCCACTCGAGGCATTAAAATTTTCCTTGCTGCTTGACAGAGGTTAAATAAGAGCAAGGGATGTGCTTCCTGAGCATGGGCAAGTCCCTCTGATTTACTGCCACGTGGGCAAGAGCTGGGCCACTTACATTTGGAGAGCAGTTTAGAGAAGGAGCACAACAGCAGTAAACCAGCTTTGAACTCCGCAAGGAGCTGATGGAATGCCTCCCTTGCGCTCTGTCCCACTGGGATCTGCTCCTGTAACTACTGTGGAGGGTTGAAAATCCTTATGGCTTTGTGGTTTAGGACCAGGTGTGTGCCAAGGGCTCACAGGGAAAGGGGTTGTTTCAGTGGAAATACCCAGATGCTGGCTCCAGCCTGTTCCTTGGCTCTGCTGGGATGGCAGGTACTGGTGAGGCTGGACTGGGAATGTTCCCTCTGGGGAAGAGGCCATCCGAATTGCTCGTGGAGGCCAAGGCGAGAGGGGAGCAGTCTTCTAAGTAAATTGTCAGCAGCCTTTCTGTGTGTCCTCCCCTCGCTCCTGCCTTCTCCTCACCGACATATCAGTGATGTTTATTAAGAGATGACAAGTCTATCAGGCCTCATAAGCAGCCTTTCACAAGGAGGAGATCTTATATCCAGAGAGCATCATCAATCTTGTCTCTGCTCTGCTCTTCTGAGCAGCTGATAGCGAGCAAGGCTCCATCCTCTTTCCCCCTCCTTCCCACCCCTTCCCCTCTCCTCCCCTTCCCCAACGCTCTGCAGCACAGCGGGAGCCAGCCAAAGAGAGACTGGATTTGCATAAAGCGTTTGTGGTGAAGAGAGGGAAGGAGCAGGGAAATGCAGCGCTGCTCTGGGAAGGCAGCCCCCACTGCCTGGACTGGGGGTGGTCCAGGGATGCAGGATGAAGTGCACCCCAATCTGCTGCCCTGGCAGCTAAAGA
>VXBT01000309.1:369967-425001 GCA_013400235.1 Oriolus oriolus | reverse complement strand
GGGGGGATCGACACTGAGCAGGGTCAGTGGGTAGGTAGAGACCAGAAAATCCCCTTTCCTAGCTGAGGCTGCTGCTGTGCTGGTGGGGGCAAGATGAGGAGTGATGCTGCAGTCCAGCTGTGCCCTTGTGATGCTCCTGCCTAAGGAAGAGCCATGGAGACTGTGATTGCCTCATCCCTGGAAGTGTTTAAGGCCATGGTGGATGGACCTCTGAGCAACCAGGTCTAGTGGAAGGTGTCCCTGTCCATCTAGGTAATCAGATTATCTCTGAGGTCCCTTCCAAGCCAGGCCATGCTGTGATTCTGTGACTCTTTCATCTCTGTAGCTCAGTGGTCTCTGCTGGGAGCTGTGGCTGTTCCCTGAGGACAGAGGCTGCTGGAAGGGGGATCCTGTGCAGGCTGAGTGGGTTGAGCAGATGTACTGTCCTCTAGCATGTGAGAGGTAGGGTCAAATCAAGAGAATAATGTGCGAGGGCTCAGAAATCCCCTCTCAGAGCAGGAATCATCACTTCTGTTTCTGTTTTACAAAATTCATCCTATAAGTAACTTTTTTTTTTTTTTCATGATCTGCACACTTGACACTTATGGTGAGCTGATGGGTTGGAAAACCACTGTTACCTTTTCTCCCTGACCAAATTAATTTTCTAGTTATTTCCCCGCCTCTGTTTTCCATTTCCTTTTCTTTTTCTTTCTCCAATTCTTAAAATTATTTTCCTTGCCTCTGCTTTTATCTGAAGACCCTGACGGTTTAGGACTAAATTTTGTGTGCAGATCCAGCCCTCAACAGTAAGAATGTACTAAGAAAAGCTGCCCGCTGCTTCTTAGAAATCCTCCTCTCACAGCTCTGCTCATGCTGGCAACACCTTGGTGTCAGGGGAGAAGACATGGATTCACTTTTGGGAGCTTATTAGGTAGTGTAGCAGTGAGCTTTTTCTACAAAGTGTTTTGTTCCCTGGTGTTTCCAAGAATTTTATGGCAGAGAGCTGAGTGATCTGTAGGGGAGCAGGTTTTAGCCTGTGGCAATGCTGAGCCTGGATGTCCTCAGCTCTCCTGCCTCCCATTGCAGGAGACAACTATAAAATCACCTTTATCAAATATATATAATCCTGCACCAAGGATTTAGGCTATCAGGCTTGCAAGTGTGGGATGGATGTTGACACATCCTTGTTAAAAATGTTGCTAAACCTTGCATATCTGATGTGCTTTCTTTTTTAAACTAAAAACTGTAGACAGCACCCCAGATAAATATCATCAGGATGCACCTCACCAAGTTTTGCAGAGACAGACAGTTTCTGTCTGAAGATGCATCAGAAGAGCTGGTAATTTCAAGGAGTTCCCATTAAAACTTTATGATGAGAAATTGAACACAAACCTCAAAGAATATTTAAAGCATTAAAACTAACCCTGTGTGAAATTTCCCACCGATCCCTTTAGGACGAGGCAGGAGTTTATGCTCCATTTTAAGGCTCCTCAAGCACAGCCCCAACCAGGATGGCACAGGAGCTGCCTGTGTTAGCAGACCCTCGTGGGACATGTGGTGGGGAGAAATACGAGGCTTTGTTGGAGGCATTTGGAGTCTGATCCTACTCCCTTGAGCTCGGTGGGAAATCTGTTACTGTGCACGTACCCGGAGCTCAGGTCCCAAGCTGCCAAAAGAATTTGGCTTATACTGGAAAAAAGGCTGAGGTAAAGAATTGGGAAGAGGAGAGGTGGCAGAAAATGGCTCTCAACTGAGTAAAGGCCTGTCAGGAAGGAAATTATTTGCCATGTTAATTGTTCAGGTGTGAAGGGATGGTGGGAGTTGCACCGAGATCCATTTGATTCAGTCTGGTGTTTGTGATGGCTCCAGCCCTGCGTGGTTTAGTGGAAGGTGGGGGAAATTGTAGAGCAGGCAGCTGCAAGGGGGACTTACTCCCGTTCTTCTCTGTCTTTCAAAGGTCATTGGAAGCCCAAGGGTTTATATCCCTTCCAAAATTCTGTAGCATTATGATTAGATGTCATTAAACTTGCTGCCTATAATGTGCCAACATTACCCTTTTGATTCATACACATTTCCCTCCTGTCCTTTTCCTTGGGAGTGGGGAGGGAACAGCCTGACACATCTTTCCTCTGCCCTGGACTCCCAGGATCCAAGGACAGGCAGTGTCAGCACTGTGAGCCCAGGTTTGCTTGCTGTGCTAGGGAGACAACAACCGATGCTGCAGGTTTTGGTTTTGTAAGGTCTGTATTTTCCCAAAGGAAGCTGCTGGTTAATAGTGGACCTTTTAGATATTAATTCCTGGCTTCATGGGAAGCACTCGACCTGTCACAGCCGTGCAACATCACTTCACTGAGAGAGGTGTGCTGTGTCCCCCACTGGTCGCTCCATTGTGGCTCAGCCTGGGCCACCAGCCGGGAGGGGAGGTAGCACTGAAGGAAATCAGGTATTGCAGGTTCTCCATCACCACTTGGTGTTCAAGGGGCTTCACGTGCTTCATGTCCCTTCTCCTGCAGTAGATGGGCACAGGGCTTTTCTCACTCCCACGCAGCACTTGGTTATTAATGTGTTTTTCTCCTCTCCCTTGCTGTTCTGGATGTTTGCTTCCCTGGGCCAGGCCTTTGCTGAGAAGGGGCTGAGGGGTCTGGAAGAGGTCACCTTTTGCTGTCTGGGTCTGTAGTTCATGTCAAGCCAGCAATTTCTCCATCAAATGGGCTCAGTGGCTCAGCCCCCCTTGGACAGCAATCCATCATGGGGGTTGCCCAAACTCCCTGTGCACACATGGCTGGGAAGATGGGCAGCAGCAGCTCGGGAGGATGGAGCTAGAATTACTTTATTGTCCCCTGAGACTGTCAGGTCAGCAAGGGTCACTGCCAGGAGGGGCCAATAGAGAAGAACATGGAGGAGACCCCAGTCAAGTTGTCTTACCCTTTGCTGGACTGTGCTGTTGCAAATCGCCTTCCTTGTCAGGAAGGCTGTCCTGGGCCATGGAATGGGGATCTGTGGGCCACAGGGAGACCCTGTTCCATGTAGGCAATATTTGAGAAGCATGGAGAAGCTGCCAGGAGACCCTGGATTTCCTGGAGTGGCAGCTCTCTTGGAGCAAAATGTCTTTTCCACTGCTGCAGAAGTTGGTACTGTGGAATCCCACAGTGTTTGTCTTGCTGCCATGAATGAGAAAGAGGGAAGGAGTGAGAGTTTGCTCCATCACTTCTGTTGGCTCTAAAGCACACACTGACTCAGGAAAAAGCCCCTTCCCTAATCAGAAATGCCACAGTGACGAACAAGCCAGCTTCATGTCTGGTTTTTGCTCAGCTGCTCAAGTTTGAGTGCAGTGCCGGGGCTCTGGCTTCAAACACTAGCATGGATATGGTTGTGCTACGGCTGAGGGACCCCGTGGCCATTAAGGACCCCGGGGGAGCCTGTGGGAGCATTCCTCTCTCCTCCCAAACGCTGTGACTCACATCTGACCGCGGAGAGGAGCAGCTGCAGCCTCCAGGAGAGCCTATAATGAGGCCAGGATCTCCAGCACAGGGCCTGCTTTCTGTCAGCTCTTGGAGGAGGCCGCGGGTAATTACCTCTCCTGTCTGCTCCTCGCCGCTGCCGCCTCTGCTGCAGGTTCAAACGCTCGCTGACAGGGAGAAGAGTGCTCGGATACATAATTTAAAATTCTGATGGCATGTTGTCAGGTCAACATACTGCAACATGGGAAGGGGTTTTACATCCTAAGGACTCCAGTGTCATTTCTGACTACGCTGCTCGCCTGGTGCTTTTCTACCTGTTTGAAGGGTACCTGGTGGTTGCACTGCTGGCTGCCTCTGGGTTTCCCTGCTGTGGGGTTGTAGCTGTGCTGGTCTCCTCTCACCAGACCTGTCGAGTCTGGTTGCCACCTTGGTTTGGTCTCATGCTGGGGATATTCTGTATTGTGCTGGATGAGCTGGAAATGGCAGCAAGCAAGAAGGTTGAGAGGACAGAAACCCAGGTTAGAGATCACTGTAAATTGCTGTAACTCTTCCTTTAACTGGTGTTAACACCTTTACAGTGGGAAAACCTTTTTATAAGGTTCAATCTGATGTTTTCTCAGCTGTTTTTGAGAGCACAACCTTGGCTTGAAGAGTTCGAATGTGTGCTTTAATTGGCCTCTGTCTACAGAGCTGGGTAATGCACCCTTCGTTGTACAAAGCTGCATCAACTGTGAAGGGCATTTTTTGCCAACAGAGTGAAGAGTCCTGGGGGGGGACACTTTTACCTGCCTTTAGCAGCACTGTGGGAGGACACTTGGCCACGTGAACTGCATCTTGCTCTCCCCAAGGCAGCTCAGTTGCCTGGACATTTTGTACAGCCTTGCTGGAAAACCAGCCTAATCAAATAGCAGGGTCTGGCCTTGCTATGGACTGGGAGAAAAGTTTCCTGTTCCGTGTTGCTGGACCAAGGACCAGGTGTGTGGTCCTGTTTGTCCTTCTAGCAGCTCCTGGCTGTGCCAGCATGACTTAAGCTTGGTAAAGGAATGGCATGGACCTTCTTCAGAGCAGGAAGAACCCTGGTGTAGACAGATGCAAAAGTGGCTGAAACAGAATATTTTAAGCTGGGGAGAGCAGGGTGGGTTTCTGCTGCCCATGAGCCAAGTGCAAGTGGGACACAAAGGGGGGAAGCGATGGGGTAAGGAGAGTGCCAACCTTTCTGTGCCTGAGTGCAGGGGTTCTGCCTCTGTCTCAGTACTTTGCTTGTGCCTGCCACCTTCCCTGTGTCCATCTGCCTGTTGGTGACTAGGGGACACCTCAGTGGAAGCTGGGGTGAACACAGGAACACCCGGCATGCCAGCACTGGAACCAGGGTGGCAAGGCAGGCAGTACTGCAGGTAAAACTGTCTCCAAGAGTACAATCCCAGCCCTGTCCTGGACTTGGGGCCATGGTTAGGAACAGGAGCAGGGTAGTGCCTCTGTTTGGAGTGATGCTGAAACTTGATATGGAGGGCACGGCGGCTGCGATATGGAGGGCACGGCGGCTGTAAATCAAAGGGCTGGGATTTGGAGGGTGGTATTCGGGTTTTTAATTTATTTTCCGTTCTTGCTGTTCTCCAGGACTGTTATCCGTTCGGCCAGGAGGTGGCTCTGGAGCACGCTGTGGAGCCGGGCACAGCTCAGCGTGCAGTAGCCACTGCGACAGGGAGGGAGAATCTCTGACCGTCACCAGTTGGCGATGAAAGGCAGATGGCCTTCCTTGGAGCTTCCAGACGGGATGCGTCCGTGTCCTCTAACACACATATGCAGAGGCAGCCTCGGCGCATTCCCGAACTCTCCTGACACCGTGTGCTCTGATGCAATGTTTAGGAAGTGGGGAACATGCTCTTGGTGCTGGTAGCATAAGCTTGGCTCAGGCTGTCCTTTTGGAGTGGCGATGACTCCGAACGTGGTGTCACACCAGATGCAGGCTGTCCTCCAGAGCTCCAGACCTGCAGAGAAAGTTGTGCGAGGCAGCCGCTCTGAGACGTGCAAAAGAGGAGCTGCCTTTGTGCTTGCCAAGGTCCCCAGGGATGCAGGGCATGAGGGGCAAAGCAGGGAAAGCCTTGACAGAAGTACAGAGAAGCATCGCTGCTGTCTAGGAAGATATTGGCATCCCAGGCCTTGGAGTCTGTGCCAAATCTTGTGCCTGGGACACGCAGGGCTGCCAAGGCTAACTGACTTGCTCTCTGTCATCCTTGGGCAGTGCTGTGCCCCTGACAAATGGAAAACTCCAGGTCTTAGTGCTCCTGTGTGAGTAGAACAAGATCACAGTAGCCCAGGGCTCTCTTCATAGTTGAAGCTTTGGGATGCCCTGGAAGCAGGGAATTCCTGCTCTTCTCTTGGTGCTGTGGTATGGTTCCTAGTGGTCTCTTCTGTGCTGAGGATACAGAAAGTTAGCCATAGAAATCTAATTAAGTCTGCACTTTAATCCCCCCTAGGAGCTCAGAGAGGAACTGGAGGGACCTTTTACAGCAAAAATTGGAATGCACGTTTTGAAGAGCAGGAGGGATGGTGAAAGCGGGACAGGGCTCCTCAAAGGACAAAGAGAAGAAACAGGCCTAGAGCTCACCTGGGCCAGAGCAGAGATGCGTTCAGTTTGTTTCATGGAAGCACCATGTGGGCTCTGGTTGGAGGGTCAGGCACCAGAGATCCTGGTGCTGGTGCTGGTGCAGCTGATTCGTGTGTGTGCCTGGTCATGGGAATGGCCAGAAGTCCCTGGGGCTGTGTTAGGTGGCTGTGTCATTCACAAAGCACGATGTGAACCCTCAGGCCAGATGCATGAGTTTGCCTGGACTTCTGCAGGCTGCAGAGACAACCTGTAGCAAGCAGAGGAGGGCCGAACATATTCCCTTAAACCGTGCTCCTATGGAAATGCAGGAATACAGTGCTGCTCCTGATGTGACGGGAGCCTTGCATGCTGGTTCAGGGCTTGTCATGCTGCACACAAGACTGTCCTGCCCAGGAGAAGGTCTGACACAGCTTTGTCTCCTTAGCTGCAGTGGCCCAGCAGTGCTGTTGGCAGTGCTGGCCAGACATTTTGTTCTCTTTCCATCTGGTCTGAGATTAATGGAGAGCCTCGCATTAACTTTGTGGGTTTGGAGTTAAGTGCACAATGCTTTGGCTGTTGACCTGCAGAAGTCTCTGGCAGGACCAGTGGCTGCAGCTGAACCTCAGCCTCCTCTGCTCTTGGCCCCTCTGCAGCCAGTCCTGTCTGACTAGGAGCCAGGACCAGCAAGTGGGCCCTGCTGTGAGATACTGGTTGTTTGCTCTTCAGATCCTATTTGCTGGTGAAAGCTGGAGGAAGAGTAAGGGCTTTAATTCAGCTCTAGAGCCTCTGCTGGTTACTGCCTTGTGCTTTGCCAGTACTGTGTGAAGTGGGGAAAGGGGATTATTCAGCACCACTGGTCCCAGTCTTCAGCCTGGGAGCAGACTTTTGAGGACAGACCTCAACCCCAGGTCCTTGTTTGCTAAACGAGCTGGATCTGGAATTACAGTTGATTTATTTCTCACTGAGAGCTGTAGGGCGAGAACTTCCTCTGTGGTCTGAGATAAGCTGCAGGTACTGAACTGAGAAATCCAAACTTGTTGCCGCATTTCAGGATGTGCAGTGAAGCCTGTCTGCTCTCTGCCACTCTATGGCTTCCTGGGGAGCTAGAGAGAAAGAGGAGAAATTCCCCAGGCTCCATGTGAGGTGCAACTGTAATTCAGTCTGGGTTGCTGGACCCGGAGTCCGCTGTGGGCTGTTGAAGGAATGTGTGCTCTGCTAGGGTTAAATGCTTACATGAAATCAATAGAAGTTTTATTGCCACCACGTGATGTCAGCTGGAACTCTGCCACCCATAATAGAAGCTGTGTTAGGTCTCCCCCCTCCAACTGCAGGACAGATATATTGGTCTAGACAACTGAAAAATAGTGGTATATTGGGAGGCTGCGTTTTCATTATGTAAATGGAGCTCTACAGGAGGATTAATTGATTATTCAGTTACTATGGATCTGTCTTGGATGTCCTGGCAAGATGAGAGAACCTGATGGAAGCTCTCTAGTGGTGCTGTGTGGTAGCACAAAGGAGTCCTTCAGCACCCCCTGCTCCCCTCCAGTCAGTGCACAGCATGGGTGTGTTGCACAATTCTCTCCCTAAATCAGGAATTGCTTCCCAGAATGGTGCCTTCATGCTTGTGACTGGTGACCATATCCTGGTACAGGCAACAAAATCTTGCAGGAAATAGTCAGAACTAACCTATTTCATGCTGTTTGGAGGGACTCACCTGTTGGCCAAGTCTTGCTGATGGCAGCTAGAGACCACGCAGAGGGCTCCTGAGTAAATGCATTGCTGCAAGTGCCGGGAGCTGTTGAGATAAATCAATTTTTGGAGACTTGCTCCTAGCTTCAATGTATTGTTTTAGCCCCTGGCCCAGCAGGTGAATTATACAGAAACAGAGGGGAAAGATCAGCTGGGGGAAGAAGGGCACCATGATTGTGATAGAGACAAATATGTATTTCGTGGACAGCTTAAGAGCTCTTTAGAGTACATCTTAGTGGACAATGTGATGCTCCAGGTGAATGTAGTACTATTTAGGCATTAAGTCTGTGTACACAGAATATTTTGAATTTTTGAATATTTTGGAGCATGGATCAGCTGCTAATAGGAATGGCTACTGAGTGGTTGGTGCTGTTGTTCTGCTATCATTTCTAGGTTGTATTTGTGGCATTTTAAGAGCTGTCCTGTAAACATGCTGAGGTTTCCGCTGCTGCCTGCATCACTGGGGTGTCCAGATGTGGGGACAGCTCTGGAGCAGCTCTGCTCCCTCCCTGTGGCCCTGGAGCACTGGGTCTTTTTGTGGTTAAGCAAGCAGGGCTATCATATCTTCATAACTAGATATGTCCCTTCTGGCCAGATGAACATATTATAGCACAGGGAGTATTTTTGACTCAGAAATACCTGTACTGCCCTCCCCAGCAGTGGGAAATAGACCTGCACACTCTGTTGGACTCAGGTTGCTGCAGGAAGAAAGGACAGCTGTGGTGAGATGGATGCACTCACTTTCTGCTGTCCTGCTGTGTGGGATATAATTGCTTTATCCTTCTCTGTTCTTCCAAAACCATTTCGATATTGCTTCCCAGATCAAATTTTGTGAAGAACATTTTAAAACAAATCTTAGCCTTTGGCCTGAAATACATCACCTGTGGAAAGTTTTACAAACAATCCTGATATTTGGAGTCTGGGTGTGGAAAAGCTGTGATATTGGACAAGTGGAAATTTAGATCTTTATTGGGCAAGTGCAGATACTGGAACGGAGGGTGATGTATCCCCAGATTTGGGTGGGAAACAACTCTTTGGGAATTGGAAAAGTTCTAGTGTTGAAAGTACAGTGCTTTTAGGAAGATGATAAAATAAGGAAGCTTGCTTCTATTTCCGTGTCAGTAAAACAGGTTGAAAAATTAAAATTCAGCAATGTCACTAATTGTAACACACTTACAGAAAGTTTGCAGAGTGTCTTGCAATCCTGCTGAGAACAGGGCAAGAAACTTTCTGGAGCCCAAGTAAGGACCAAAAGAGATGAGATTCTCCTTTTTCTATGAGAAGAGAACAAATTGTGGCCAAGTACCCCCTTTTTGGGGTGACAGAATTGCATGAGACTGCTGCAGTGGTAGCTGTGAGATGGCTTTTTACACGCATGTCCTGATGCTGTGGAGCCAGTAGAGAAGACTAATTGTTAGACTGGCAGGTCTTCAGGTTGAGGCTTCCACTGAAACTGGAATTTATACAATTTATTTCATTTATATTTGCTGCTCCTTTGTTCAGCTTTGGCTGTGGAGAGGCAGGTCAGCTCATGCTTGGTGTTACTGGCATATCTTGTCAAAGAACAGATGTCTTTGTTCTTTTCCTGAAGTCACCAAGCTCTGACGATTTAAGTGCAGAAACTTTGCAGACACGAGGCTTGTTTGCAAGGCAGACATGCATTTCCACATCCTGTCTCATGGATTCCCGAACAAAGATGTTTACAGGAAAAAAAAAAGCACTAATGCTATACTAGGAGGGGGGGAAGTATAATGTATTCTTCAAATGTTTGTATGTCAGCAAAACGCCTGCAAACCATTCAATAGATTAATCCTGTAGCTGGCCTAAAAGGAATGGATTTCTAGCCATAACTGAGATTGGGAAAAATTGATTTCCATGTTCCTGTTGACTGAATAAGATGAAAACAACTGCCTTGGCACTCATTACTAGGCCAAGAATTCAGATCTCTGCTGCCGAACTGCAGAGCTGGGCTGAATACTAGAACCAGCCCAGCTCAAGCAGTGATGAAAAAGGGGCTTTTCAGAAACCAAATCGTAAGTATTTCCCATTGTGGAAATGGGAGTTGGAGCAGATCATGGCTGCTAAAATACCCAGTGGCTTTGTGTGGATGTGTGTCTGGATGCTTTGGTCTCTCAGCCAGAACTATGAAGGCACTTTTGGTAATCAAAAGTGTGAGAACGGCTTGGTTTAGGTTGGACATTAGAAAAAGGTTTTTCACCCAGAGGGTGGCTGGGCACTGGAGCAGGATCCCCAGGGAAGTGGTCACAGCCCCAAGGCTGCCAGAACTCAAGAAGTGTTTTGGCAATGCTCTCAGGCGCAGGGTGGGATTCTTGGAGCTGTCCTGGCACGGCCAGAGTTGGACTCGATGATCCTCGTGGGTCCCTCCCAACTCAGGATATTCTGTGATTCTGATCTTTCTACATCAGAGAGCTGCTGCTGGAGGTGATGCATGCCTTGCCACCTGGAGTCTGGCTATTATACTGAGCCCTTGAACAGTCTCTTAAGCTCCTCAGGATAATCACTGGTCTTTGGCACTCAACAGTCCATCGCATCTGGGTTTTGAAAAGGGAAATAGTGGGTAGTCTGTGTTACCAGTGTATGTCTTCCAGTGGGCTTCTCTGAAGTTGTTTCCTCTAGCTCTAGTGTAAAATTTCATTTCAAGAAGCAGTTCAAAAGAAGAAATTTAAAATATGTTCAGGTTCCATGGAAGATACTTCTAAATTTACTGTTAAGAAACTCTTAGTAAGGGAGATAATGAGCTTATGCCATGACTGAGTTGGTAATGCTCATTGTTTTCCCCACCTCTGACAAAAGACAGTAGAAAAGATGGGAGAAAATACTGTCTAGGACAGGAGGTGACATCTGCAGGTGGGGCAGCCATGACACACTCTCCAGACCCATTTGTGTTCCCCATGTGTAGGGAGTCCCCAGCTGGTCTTTCCCAAGTTTTTTGAGGCTGCATGAGCTGCATCCTCCTGCTGGGGTGCTGTGTGGGAGAGCTGACCTCCAGCTCAGGGGGATTTGAGTAGCCACGATGCCAGGATGGCTCTGGCTCAGCGTGATGCAGCTGGCAGCATCACATGAACAATTCCTGTACTCAGGAGAAGAGCAAAGCCCTGCAGTGCTAGAGGTGCTGCCTGGGAAATATTTGCATCTTTTTTTTGATCACAACAAATGAGCAGTGAACGGGATCTCCTCAGTTAAACCTGGTATCCAGTGCACCAACTTTGACTGATCCGTCTCCAAGCATGACCAGGGATCAGGACATGTTCAGCTTGGCCTTTCTTTCCCACTTCTGTCTTGTTTTCAGTACAGTTGGAACAGTCTGTAAAAATCCACCCAACCATCTTGCCAAATGCTTGGGACTGAGGGAGAAGATCTACACTTTGTTTTTATGTAATTTCAGGGGCCTTTTTTGCCCCCCGGGACTGGTTCTCATTGGAGAACCTTTGTGCAGAAAGCAGAGAAGGCAAGGGACACAAACTCAATTTGAGGTCCTCCAAATCCTAATGTCTCCCAGGCCTTCAGTCTCTTGTGTTGTGGATTAGGCCAATGTGAAAAGGTGAATTTGTGTCCTGAAATTCCCTGGGAATCATGGCAGCTTTTGACTGACTGCAAACAGATCAGTTGATAACCCTCAGTCTTATTGACATAACTCCAAAAATATGCTGCAAAGTGTAAATAATAAATGTGTAGTATCTGCACTGGAGCAAGTAAACACCGCCTGATGTTGTCTGATATTTCACCGGCAAGGTGTCCTCGGTGATGCTCCGGCAGAATAATTTTCCAAGCGAGTGGCTCGCATGACAGGTGGATGTGCTGAGCTCACGCAGCCGTGCACGGAGCTGGATCTGGGAGCGGCGGGGCCGGCACAGCTCCGTGCCGGAGATGGCAGCGGGAACACCACCACGGGTCCCTCCTGCTGGCTCCCAGCAGCTCGGCAGGGAGGTGTGAGGAAGTGCGTGGCAAGCTCGCCCCGGGCTTGCTGACACGGGTGTGTTGCTAAAAGCTTTCTTCCTGTGTGGTGTGGATGTATCGGCTTCCGAGGCTGAATGACACATGGATTAATAATTCATGCTGGAGGTATTGACTGTTGGGAGCTGATCTGAGAGCACCTCAGTGGAAGCTGTTAGGACCTTTGCCCCGGGTGAAGGAGCTGCCTTCCTTCTCAGGTGCTGGGGTTATGCAGGAAAGAGTCTCCCCATAGCAAGGTGGCTGCTGGTGTGCCACCAGATCCTCTCCAGGCTGGCAGCTCTTGCAGCCAAGACTGCTCCTTGTTACCCGGAGCGTGCTCCCGTTCTGCTTTTTGGAGTGTTGCAAAGTGGCTGGAGAAGCCAGACTGTTGAAGACCAGCTTTCCATAGTCCATAACTTTCAGATGGACTCTTGTGCCTGCTGTGGCTGAAATGCTGTTTGAAATAGTTTTTGTGATAGGGTGGTCCTCAGGATTGACTCTGCAGTTGCTGCTTGGGCACACTGTTGTGTGCAGGCACAGCTTGCAGTCTTCCCAAGGAGATTGCAAGGCAGGAAAGTGTACATTGGCTAGCCTGACCCTGAAGGAGTAGCATCCCCCTAGAAATGGATGTGACTTCCAGGAAGTGGGAAACCATGGTTTGCATAAATGTGAATTTTAAAGGGTCAAGTGTCTTTGTGTGCTGCTGTGATCCTGGATGGAGAGTGCCACCCTCATGCTGTGTGTTGTACCTGTTTGGCAAAGATTTTCCTTCCTGCCCATGTGGAGACACCAAAAAGTCTCTGAAGTGACCTTAGGGCTGTACAATAACAGTCTGCAATGGCTGTAGTCATGAGTGGCAGACGGAGGAGACCAGGGCTGTGTGTCCAGGAATCCTGGGAAACTGCTCTCAGCTCTAGCAGTCACAGAGCTCCCCAAGATCTGCCTTTCCTCTCCCCTCATCCTGGTGCTCGGTGTAACATTGCACTGACTTTCTCAAATAAGATGTAAAACTGAGCTGATGGGCTTTTGCGAGCAAAACTGTTACAAGAGCAGGGAGGTTAACCTTGGATCCCTGCCCAAATTGAATATATGGATATAATCTCTAAATGGCTCATACCAAAATGAAATCCACTTATGAGGGAACGTGTCCCTCTCTCTCGTGTAGTGCTGATGTGCTGAGCACAGAGGGGACAGAAACTTGCGGTGGAGTGATTTTGTGCTGAATGTGTTAGGAAGCAAACCAGGCCTGTCTTTCTGGGTGGATGCTCTGTCTTCTAAGAGACTCAACAAAATCAAGCTGGAATCAAGAAACAAAACTAGCCTAGAACAGACCAGATCCTGGTTCCAGTCTCTATTTTGATGGACTCTGGATTAGTCCTGAGCTGTGCTGTCTTTTATGGGAACACCTTACTTGTGGCACTTCCCCTGGGTCAGGGTTTTGCTGTCATCCAGCTCTGTGTGATTGACAACACTCCAGGCTGGAACAAGACTCCAGAGGCCTTGGCTCTGGTGTTCCTCTGTCCACCTTGGTCAGGGGTAAAGCAGCTGAGGTCCTGGGGTCTGTGGTTAAAAGGAGCCATGGGGAGGACCCACCATGAGTAAAAGCTGTGCACCAGGAGCCTGGGGAGCAGATATGTGTAGTAAGATGGAATAAGCTGGCTGTCTGCCATAGCTGTGCAGCACTGGCTGCTGGGCTCAGAGGACTAAGAGTTCTTGATGCTGCAAAATGTGCTGTAGCAACACAGGATCTCACTGTGCCTTGGTCACCCAGCAGCACTGGACCAGGTTCTGGGAAGCTTCCAGCCTCAGCTTCACCAAACATGTGCTCTGGCTAATGCAAATGTTGCTTTGGAAATGCTGAGAGGTTTCTCTCCCCCCCTCTTAAAAAGAGCATATGTTCTCGCTACTAACAAGCAGGTTTGCAAAGAGTCTATTTTTAAGATGATTACAGGGTATCAGTAGCTGTTCCAGTGTCAACTGTCGGTTTTGTTTCCTTGTCGGCAGTAAACTGTTGGCAGGTTTGTGCACCAGAGGTTTACTCCTTCCCAGCTGTAATTGCACAGCATGGAAATTATCACTTGCTCTGTGCATGCCTCTGCTGGTTCATCCCTCTGAGCCTGCTGTTTGTGAGCAGCTCCTCCAAGCGCTTCCCACCTGCTGAAGAGCCGTGTCGTGGCATCTCCTGCTGGCAAAAGACAAGGCCTGGCTAGATCTAAGCTGCAGAGATGAGACTGAATGTGGCATTGTAATACAAGTGTACTCAAAATTGGTGCTTCCTGCTTTGTTGCACAGGGAGAGAGCCCAGAACCCGGTTCCTTTCCCACTAAGACAAATACAGAGATGATTTTTTGCAGGCAGTTTTCGCTGTCTGCTGTATAAAATTATACCTTACAGCCCCAGCTAAGATCTTCAGGATGGGGAACATGGATGATCTGGTGGCTGGATGTCTGGAGAGCTGGCGCTCTTCAGCTTGTGAATGTGTCTGGTGCATAGCTCAGCCTTTCTGCATCTCGGATCCCTGTTTGCCTGGCCGGCAGAGCAGCATGGCTAGACTCCACCAGGCTTTTCTCCACGTGGCCACGGAGAATCTGAAGTCCTCTAATGGAATAAAGGATGTGAAGATCTGCTACAGCCAAAGCTGTGTTGGCTAGAAGCAACTGGAGTGTTAACTCACGCCATCTCTTCCATCCTGCTCCCACACTGCTCAGCCAGAGGTGACTTATGGAGGAGGAAGCAAAGAGTATCCTTTATTGAGAATTAAGGAAATGGCATTGTAAACACGTGCATCCTTCTGTGTTTTTTTTTTTAAAGAGTCTAAGTAACCCCATGATTTGTGACTGCAGCTCTGCACACAGAGGTGACGAAGGAGTGCAGTGAGAAGTGTCAGCGAGTGGGAGGAGGGCTCAGAAGTTCCATTCCTTACTCCACAGGGCACATCCTGTAGGAAACAGCCACTTGAAGTGCTGTTATTCCTTTTCCCTTGACAAGGATGAGATGGTGACAATGCCTGGGTGTGAAGTCTGCTCCATGGCCTTCAGTGCAAGTCCTTGGCGCACCTCTGGGTTCAGACTCGGCCTTCCTCCCCACTCTGAAAGTTTCCAAGTGCCACTGAACTGATGGGAGAGAAACAATGGTTGTGTTTCCCGGGCTGACACCTCCTGCTGAGCATCCTTCCCTGCAGGAATGGCAGTCCTCTCGTGTTACTCTGGGGACACGCCGCCGTGGTGCTGATGGGACCAGACAGGATCCGTCACTCTGCTGATGTGTCTCCTCCACAAAAAATCCTAAATGACATCAGTGTCTGAGAGACGAGGAACAAAGGAAAAACAAATGACAATATCTGCTCTGTTTGGTCCCCTCTGGTCATCTGTCATCCCAGTCTGGAGTGGGGACTGTGGAGGAGGGCTGGAGTTTGGGGGTTCTGGGGATATGAGATGGGTTTGCTTTGTTCACGTGAGACCAAGCCTGGCAGGCGAGAACGCTGCTTCTGCTGGACTGTGGTTGTGCAGTTTCTGTCCCTGGTTTTAGCTTGTTTCTGGTGTACAGACTCCTCTGACTGGTGCCATAACCAGACCCTTGCAGTGGGGAAAAGAGGGGATGGGGCAGAGCTTGGTGTTGCTGGTGCTTCACAAGCATCGAAAGGACCTTGCCAAGGTCGTGTGAGTCTCCCTTCCTGCCTCAAGGTAAGATCATCTCTACCTCTGTCACTGCTGAACTAATCTGTTTTTAAAGACCCTTGGGGATACAGGTTGCTCAACCTCTTCCAGGACTTCTAACAAGAATAATGTAACAAGCATATAAAGTGTGTTGGCTTTTTTGTTTACTTTTCTTCCTTGCCTCAATTTTTAGCCTGTTGTTCTGTGGTGGCTATGGCTGAGGAAACCTTTTCCTTCATGTTTCTAGGAGGCTGTTTGAAAGCTGCTTTCAGATCAGTGAGGACCAACTAAAGATGGCTGTGCTCCTCTGCAATGTGTGTGACAGATGTGTCACCTCTGGGCTCACTTTCTCCAAATGGTCCATTTCTGTCTCAAAACACGGTGGCCAAAAGCAGAGCACCAGACTTATGATGAAAATCAGCCTTTAAGGTAAGAAGCTGAGATACTCTTGCTTGAACAAGATATATGGGGACCCTCTCTCATCTGAGGATGCTGACATTAAACCTTCAAGGCATCACGGCCTTAGCTCTTCAGAACACCTGTCTTGTTGGGCAGGCAGATTTCTCCCAGATGTGTTTTCTTGGTTTAAATTGTCTGGCAGAGTTTTTCCCTCTTTAAACAGCCGTTATTTCCAGCCTCAGCAGTTGAAGGTACTTTAAAATTGGGTGGGTTAGTGCTTGTGAAATAGTCTGGGCTGTTCATTTTCATGGGATTTAAGAGTGACTTACTGTTTGTGTCCTAAAAATTGTTTGTTTTGCCTGGAGGCCATTTTGCACAGAAACTTAAATTGTTGGCTTGGCTCTCCTTTTGGATAAGTTGTCCAAGTCGAGAGTTGTGTGTTCTATAACAACCTCTTCTTGTCTGTGATAGTAGCATTTTGGGACCTGTCCTAATCAGAGTTTTGAGTGGCACCACTCTGAAGTGTGCTGGAGCTGCCTGATTTGGAGGGAAAAGAGGAGAGATGGGAAAGGACAGGTGCATCCAATTGAGGTAAGGAGACTACCAAATACAGGGCAGCCAGACTACAAACATACAGATTATGTAAACATACCTGGGCTAAAACCTTGCAAAATAGTCTTTCTGGCCTTGTAGGCTATCCTCAAGCAAACGATTTTCTGTGGACATCACTGAGTTATGAAGAACTGGCTGAGCAGAAGAAAACACAACTTTAATTAAACTGAGAAAACAAAACATCCAGTTCTTTTAAAATGCCCCAGCCTGAGTAGCTGCAGACCTGGAAAACAGCCTTAAAAATAAGCAACCAGTAGCTCTGACTAATTACACTGGAAGGCCACCACCTTCCTTTCCACAGGCAGGGGAAGCAGGCTGGGAACTAAAAGTACTGGTGTGGTGACAGCAGAGCTTGTGAGGAAACCACTGGGTCTTGTCCTTGGGCAGCCCCACTTAAGAAAGAAATACATCTGCAAGCTCCAAGTGCCCTGCCTGCTGCTGGGACTGCTCACTGGTGATGACATCTCAAATATGTTTTAATAACCAGCGGCTGTTAATAAGCGCTTGCTACTTCACCAGCTTAGATGCATCTCTTTAAATTTAAACAGGATTAGATAAGGTAGGGAGATTATTAAATACCCAAATGAACATTAAGCAGATATATTGGAGGCTTAACAACTCTGCAGCAGATTGTTAAATTGCTCTAAATATTTCCCTACTAGTCTGGGGGTATTTAATTAAAACAACCCCTCTAGTCCTGTGTAACGTGCCTGGCAGGCTTACAAGCCCTGCACAGGGCAGGACCTTAATTGGTAGCGTTACCATAAAGCTGAGCCATGCTCGAGGACAATTAAAAAAACAACAGCCCCCCCCCCCCCACCTCAAGCCACCCCAAGCCCCTCTAATTAGTGTGAGAAATGACGACAAAACAACTCCGAGTGTCTCCAGTGACAGGTGCACAAATAACAAGGCTGATGAAAGATTTTGCAATTAAGATTGCGCTATGAAGATTAATGGGATATTTTCATAAACTGATGTAAGATTGCCTATAACCCAGTTGCCTCCATGTAACTCCATCTCCTTTTCACCAGCGCTTCTGTATCTCTTATTTTTCAGATTTCCTTCACCCCTGCTTTCCAGGTTGCTGAGGGTTTTCATCCCCAGTACTTTTTTTCAGGTGTCCCATGTTTCTTAGCATTTCCCTTCTCTTGCTTTGGCTGTTCTTGTCTAAATCTTGGGTTTCTTCTCTGTTTAAACTTCGTGGCTGTGGTGGAAGTGGGGGTGTCCCCATGGGCTGTCTGTGTGGTGATGCTCCACCATGGGCTGTGTTTGTGGAGTGCAGGGCAGTGGATCACTGGAAGGTACTTTCCAGGTTGTTAAGGATCCAGCTGCAGAGCACACATCTGGCTCTAAAGCCATGTGTTTCCATGGCTTTCCAAGGCCCACGAGTCACGTTGCCTGTGCTGCTTCCTGGCAATGTCTCCCTTGAGCGTGCCAGCGATTCTATTAACCCAGATTAAATTGGTACAACCACTGCCTGATAGGAAGCATTGAACTGACAGAGAAGTAAACTGGGGGCTGGACCAGACATCCCTTCCCATGCATCTTTCGAAGAGGGGGATTTGTGCCTCTCACCCAAACCTGTTCTTTTCACAGAGACATTTGCCTGTTGCTGCCATAATTGTGACTCCGTTACTCCTAATTGCCTCCTGTTATTCTTGATATCTCCAAGGCAGACCAGTACACAGGGAATTTACATTTTTTTTCATCTAGTGAAAGCAATGATTGGACACACAGCCTCCAGTCCTGCTTTTCTTCCTCTCAGTTGCTGCCATACACCAGGTTTGATGTCCAGCTCTTCAGTCTGTTCATGCTTACTGGCTGCCCCTCCTCCCTGCCCTTGGGTTTCCTTCCTGACCTTGTCCTCAGCGCTCCCAGTGGCTTTTAGCTGTGATTTTCCTGTGAGACCTCAGAGGGATTTGTTAGGACAGGGGTTCACAGGCTCTGGGCTGGATGTAAGGGGCATTAGTCCTGCCGGGCTGGACTGGGCTCTTTCTTGCTGCTTGCTTTTTCCCATTGCCCATGTAAACGATGTGTTAGAAGAGACACCTGCCCAAACCTGAAGCCCTGCTCCCCCCAGGGCCCTCTCATCAGCCATGGGCCCCAAGGCTGCCCAGGACTTGCAGAGCTACAGGTGAATAATCCCCTGCACAGGGATTTTGAATTAATTACAGCTGGGGCCCCCAAACCAGTACAACCACTTCCACACTGTCCTGCCTGTTAACTCTGCTGGGGAAGTGTTTAAATAAGACCTCAGGGAGATGCTGTTTGCCTCCTGATTCAGAGGCTCTCCTCTGCGTTTCCCCATGCCTCTGTACCTAGCAAAGGGGCTGTAAATTATTGTTTCCCACAGTTTGTGGACGGTCTTTAAATGAGACTTAGCACAGGACCAGTGGCTTGTCTCAGACATGTCTCTGTACAGATGAATGCTGTGCACTCCAAATTCTGACACCCTTTCTATGAGGTCCATGAAAAAACCTAGTGCAGCAAAAAGGCAGGAAGATTCCAGTCTCCTAAGAAAGAGGCGTTAATTGGTGGTGACAGAAATGTAGTTTTTCCTGAGAATGGTATGTGCCTGACAGTATTCCACTCACCAAAGCAAACAAGCAGAAATCAGGGCTTTCTGTCTCTTGTCCATGAGCCTTTTTGACTTGATATCTCCTTGTCTCTCCTCCTTTTAATTGCTCAGCTGTTGTCCTATTAGTGTCAATGCTTGGCAGGCGCAGGGGTTAGAGCTGAGATGCTCTGGCTGGTGCTCTGTGAGGTGTCAGCCTGGATAAATACAGTGGTTCTTTCTGTTCTCTCAAATCCCCTTTCCCACTCCCTCCTTACCTTTAAGAGTCTGGAAAAGCCAGGGAATGTTAGTGCAGGCTGTAGGTGTAGCCTTCCCTCCCAGGCCCTTGGCTTGCTGGTCCTTGCAGCCCTGCTCCGTGTGTTCCCATCATGACTCTTTTCTGAGTCAGCTCCAGAGCTGGGATTATGCTGGAGACCAGCATAAGGTTTCTGCAGTGAGATGATACTTCTTAGTTTGGGATTATCAGGATCTTGCAGACTTGAAAAATGCCCAGAAAACTTTCCTGTCAGAGATGCTGCTGTTGTCCTGCCTCACTGGATGGGCAGATCTGCAGCCTGACCTCTCCACCTTGTGCCTTCACCTTATGTCTGTGTGGTGGTCCTGAGTAGCTGGCTGGCTGGCTGTGTGCTTTTTATTCCCCCTTGCTGTCCTGGTGACTGCACTGATGCTCAGTTCCAGCAAATTAATCTTTTGGGGGAAGTCTCCACCTTATTAACTTCTTGCTGTGGCTGCTAACACCTCCCAGGAGGTTAATGCTTCCCAGTGATCTGGAGCTGCCAGGTAGCCTGCCTTTTGGTGGAGGTGGGTATGTAGGGCAAGGATTGGGAGGCATCAGAGGGCAGATGTACTTTCCAGGTTGAGCTATCCCCTGCTGCTGCAGTCTGCTGGGATGTGCTACACGTGAGATTGTCGTTGGAAAACTCTTCTTGCCAAAAGCAGCACAAAAATGCTTTCTTGCTTCCTGGAAGAAGCACAGATGGTGCCAAACCCAGCCTGCCAAGGAGCAAGGCCCATTGCCCTGGTGGCCTGTGGTTCTGCTGTGACCTCTGTGGCTGCCTCCCTCTTTGCCCTGGGGAGCGCAGAGCAGTGCCTGGTTGCCCCTCCCTGCTCTGTTGGGAGCTGGGGACAATCCAAATGGATGTGCCCTGACCCAAATGGCCCCTGCAATTAGTGCCAAACAGGTCTGAGCAGACACTGGAGCCCAGTGCTGTAAGAGGTGTCGAGATGGAGCAGCAGAGCCTCAGGGACCCCTTTGCTTATTCCACAGTCTGGATGAGCCAGAGATCCCAAAGAATAAGCAGGATGCAGCCTTGCCTTGAGAGATGCTTTGAAACAAGCAAACACATGGGCGGGAAGGGATTTTGTGTTGCAGGGAGGATTTAATGCCTGGTATTTTATAACCTGAGTGCCTTTTACCGACACGGTTTTACTATCCCCTCCCATCTTAATAGCTATTTTATAAATATTATTATGAAGAAGTCTTGGTGGTAATGCTAAAGGGAAGCTGGGCTTTGTTTTATCTGAATAGCTCTTGCTTCGAGCTTGGGATAAGGGCTGTAACGCTGCAGAATGAAGCTGGGCTGGAACAAAAGGAAATCCATTCATTAACTTAAATTGTAGTAATTTTAGCATGACCCAAGAGGAGCCTGGTGAATCTAACCCTCTATTTTCCCACATCCTTCCTAGCAAGTGCCTTTCTTTCTCACTGAGGTTTGAGAGCTGACTCACTTCCAGACTGGAGTGAAATCTGGGGTGAGTATTTTTTGTTCTGTAAGATTAGAGTCAGTGCTGTTACAACAATTACAGTGAAAAGAGAAATGATTGCCATTGTTGATTTTAATGCGTGAAAGCTGAACTTAAGTTGTCCACTTACCAACTTCATAGTCACTGGATTTATTTTGCTTTTTTGTTGTTACGCTCAGTCACAGATTTCTGTAAATGCTACTGCTCATCTCGGGTAGGAATCACAGCTGAGACCGTGGCTGCTTGATCCCTTATCATGTTAGTGACTCTTTTCTAGGGATGTACCTCTGGTTTTTAGGACTTGATATTTTGTGGTGGGGGTAAGAGGTCAAACCAAGACCTAAGGGAAGAGAGGTGTAAGTGTCTGTTAGGAGCAGACCGAAAGGGTCCTGCTGGTGCCAAGGCAGGTGAAGAGTCCTGGTCCCTAGCCTCTTGCAGTGTGAGCAGAGTTGTGAAGAGACCTGGACCTTTCCATGGGCCAAAGCCAGAGCTCAACTTCCCTTGGCAAGTTTTTATTGTTGGATGCTGGTTTTTGGGGTTTTTTAAAAATTTTTCATTTGAGATTCAGCTACAGTTATGAAAACGAGTGGACAGAGGAATAATCCAGAGCAAGAGGAGGGAGTTTCTGGAGGGCAGAGGGCTAGAGGGTTGGGGATGCATGAAGTCACAGGTATCTCTGCTTTCTCTCAGTTCCCTAGTCTGTAAAATGGGGGCAAGGAGGTTGATAACTTACATAAGAGCTATTGGCATACAGCATTTTGTAAAGGCTCCCAAAAAACCTTCTGGATGGCAAAGCACAACGAGAGCACAGACAGCCTCATCACTCAGACAGCAAACTCCTACATGTGAGAACGCGAGCCGGGCATTTGACGTAGCTGCTACCCAAATGCCAGCAGGTGACGAGCAGATGGGGCTGCCGGGTGCTTGTCTGAGGTCTGCCTGAGCAGAAGGTGGAGGAGGAGTGGAGATCTGAGTGCTGGGGCTTTTTTTTTTTTCCCCCCCCTTGTACGTGTTGTCAAAAGCTGACACATGGTTCTCACCAAAGATGCAAAAATAGAAGCCGCTGGCTTGCGTGGGGCTGTGGCGCGGCACTGCTTTATCTGGGAGCTGGGATGTCATGCTCTCCTGGTTATTTATAGGTGGCAGGCAAACCCTGGGAGAAGGATGAGAGGACCAAAATGTGGAAAACATTTCACATGGTGGTTCTGGGCCATGGTGGTGCCCACTGGGAACCCTGGGTTTTTCCTAATGGGTGCCTTCATCAGTCCTGCAAGGACTGACATGAGGAGGAGAGTCCATCTTCAGAAGGGCTCTTCTCTCTGATCCATGTGTGTGACCTACCCTGGGGACAATGTGGATTTAAACACATAGGGGAAGAGATGGAGGGATTGAAGGAGCTGATGAAGAGCAGTGCAAAGGACAGAGGCAGTGAGCAGCCAGCTTGATGTGTGGTGTTTTGGGAGTGGGGATCTGCTGTTCTGGTGGGGGAACCAGCAGAGCAGTGCATGTACCAGAAGGTTGTGTCTTGCTGCAGTCTGGAGTCGTCTCTCTTACAGCCTTTTGCTGTACCCTGCATGGTCCCAGTCGTCTTACACGGTGCAATTTCCCATACTTATATTGTTCCTGAAATCCCAACTACATGCCCCAGTGCAGCCCTCAGCTTGGAGGGGAATTGGGTATTAAAAGCCTTGAGATGCTGTGGTGGGCTGACCCTGGGTAGGTGCCAGACACCCACCAAAGCCTCTCTCTCACTCCCCTCTGCAACTGGACAGAGGAGAGAAAGTACAACAAAGGGTTCATGAGTTAAGGTCTGGGAAAAGTCACTCATCAAATACCATCATGGGCAAAACAGACTTGAATTAGAGATATGCGCTGGATTTGTTGTTAACAAAATCAGAGCAGGATAATGAGAAGTTAAAACAGACCCTAAAAACACCTTCCCCCCAGCTTATATGCTGAGCATGATGTCACTTGGTCTGGAATATCCCTTTGGTCATTTGGGGTGACCTGTCCTGGTCTCCTCCCAGCCTCCCATGCACCCCCAGTCCCCTCACCAGCATGGTCATATAAAAAGCAGAAAAGGCCTCAGCTCTGTGCAACAATGAAAACATCTCTGTGTTCAGCACAAATCCAAAACACAGCCTTGTATCAGCCACTGCGAAGCAAAACTCTACCCCAGCTGAAACCAGCACAGATGCACAACCCTGAGATCTGGTTCCCACCACAGATCCCTCTTGTTGCTTCACCCTGCTCAGCTCTGACACAGGACAAATCAAGGCAAGAGGGTGAGTCTGAGAATCCAAACCCCCTCCTGCCTGGAAACATGGAGAAACACCCTGTGCTTTCCTGGGAAGGCATCCCTGCCCATCCAGGGCTGGGAACAAAAACCAGGATCCCCTTTGGACTTCCTGACGGGATTGTCCCCCTCCGTCCCTTTCCTCGTAACAGTTTGTGAGCCTTTTAGAATGAGATGCCCACAGGTCCCCAGCGCTGGCATTGATGTGATGGGGACAGGGGCCACCACACCTGGTGGTGGCTGGGAATAGGAGGCATACAATTACAGCTGAAGAGGTTATACGGCATTGTAATCCCGGAAAGAAACATTATGATTCATCATTCCTGATGTAATGTCATCTGTTTAATAAAGCTGTAACTCACTCTGGGCTCATTTTTAATGGGGCTATTTAGGTAATGGCGTTGGGTTTTCTCTTTCCCAACCTCCCCCCACTCCCATACTAAGTAGGATTTGGACCGAGCGCTTGGAAAGAGCTATTGGAACCGAAGACTTTTTTTATATTTACAATATCTTTCAGGCCATAGCTGAATGGGGTATTATTTATGTCAAATCACTACTTACCCTGAAATATGGGGAGAAGGAAAGCCAACAGCTGGATATGGTAATGAGTAAATAAACCATGTGTCTCTTTAATGATAGGGACATGAATTTGTGCCTCATGGGGAAACGGCCAGCGATAAGATGTCTTTGGGGCTGACCACAGAGCAAGGGCACCCCAAAATTTATGTGGCTGGAGGGCTCCCTTGGCAGCTTGCTGGGAAGAGCGACGGTCTGATGGTCTGAAGTTGGCTTCGCTGACTATTTCTATGGGGGTGTTGTCCACATGCAGGCACAGCAGCATTTGCTACCTCCAGCCTGGTGGCATGTGATTCTTCCCACGAAAACCTGGATTTGTTTTCTGTGGATGTCTTGGAAACCCAGAGTTCTTAAAAATCCAGAAAGGTCGTTTTAGGAAGAAGTGGTGGGAGGGGGAGTGACTGTAAATGTTCTTGTTGTCTGTTTTTTTTTCAGGGTGATTTTCTCTGTATGTGGAGATGGACATTTTGAATGCAGGCTGTTTGAACACCTACAAGTGACATCAGTTGTCTGTGTCCTCACTAGAGCAGAGTGGCAGGAGTCTTTCTGTCTCTGTGGATGTGCTACAAGGGCAAAGCCACAGAGTGAGTGACTGATGCAAACTGTTAAAGGAGAGGAGAGATGCTGAGGGGAATTGACTGAAGACAGTCTTGAAGTAGGTATGACAACACCAAATTTCTTTATGTGTTCGGTTTCCTGCACAAGGGGCAAAGAGTTGTTTTCATTTTTTGGCAAATCGGGGTTTGTGTGAAGTTTTGGCGTGGGGTAAAGCTTCTACTACAGCCCTTATGCTGCCCTTGAGTTCCACACACCTGGACATATGCAAACTTGGTGGGAGCTCTCAAGGCTGAGCTGTGTGGAGTGGAGACATGGGACAGAAGGTCCCCGTCTCAAAGAGCTGATGCACCACGGGTCAGACACTGAGCTGGAGCCAAGTGGGCCCATTTCTCTTGAAGTCAGTTTTGTGCCTGGCTCTCTATGCCTGTAAGAAAAATCGGAACTGCCAAATTGGATGGATCATTTCTGATACAGCAAACTCCTCTTGACAGTGGCCAAGAGCAGATGCTTTGGGAGTGTATTAGAGCTGGGCATTTATGGACAGATCCTTCCCACTATATCTACCTGGCTTTGACGTAGGGACTGCCCTAAATAAAGGAGTCTCTTAATGTCAAAAGAGACTTGACTTTCTGCATGAGAATTACTTAATGTTTCGAAATGAATGTGTTCATTGTGCACACAGTTTATTGAAAAACCAAGTCATCCCTGTCCTCTGCCACAGTCCTCCTGAAAGGGAACCTGAACTGTAACTTGTTAGAGCTGCTTCTAAGATGCTTTAACTTGGTGTGAAAGTGCCATTAAAAATACTGCACCTTGCCACCCACAGATTGCTTAGTTGGCAACCACACATGAAGGCCAGGAGGCTTTTATTTGAGAACGTGTTGTTTTATCCATATATTTTTGCCTACTTCAAAAAGTGAGGTCACTGGTTTTAAGAAGCCAGAAATTAAAATAAAAATAACCTCAAGACCTGGACAGCTTTTGTGGCTGGCTGCACTTTGTATTTTTCCCCAGACTTTCTAGATGGAAACTCCCTGTCATTTATCTATCTCTCCCGTTATCATATCAGGAGCTTTAAGAAAGGAAACAAATAAGGAAACTTGGGAAAAAACACCAAACCACAACAAAAAAAAAGGCTGTAAGCACCTTAAAATATCCCCTGCTCAAAGCAGTTTCTACTTTTGTCCCATCCGGTGGTAATTTATGGCAGTGGAATTAGACAGATGTGGGAGCAAGCCCCCTGCTCTTTGGAGGAGCCAGGAAAGGCAGAGGGCTGGGAAGGTGAGTCCTGTCTAGAGGAGAACAGGGGTCTGTGTGCTGTGGGGTCACCAGGCTTCCTGCAGGTTTCTCCACTGTTTCTTTACAGGCTGGGTCTCCCACGTGACTCCTGCTGAGCTGCATCCTGTTTGGGACCATGGGATTTGATGCTCCATGGACCTGAAAGGAAGGTCAGTGGATGTCACATGAAGATGCTTGGACTCTCGCCCAGCCTGAGGAGGTGAGCTGATATCAGGTGATGAAATGGTTAGTGAGGTATCTCATGCTACGGCTTTGGGACAGGTAATGGGTTCTTCTGCTTCCTTCTTTGTGCTGGTCCTCACCTACAGAACAGGGATATGGTTTTCATCTGCCTTTTGAAGAGTTTTAGATCTGACATGTCCAATGGCTGAGACTTTGGTAGGGGGATTTTTGCCAGTTTCCCTGTAGACCTTCAAAATGCTCTTTGCTCTTGGTCTAACTCTGTGTAGCTTGGCCTGAACACCTGTGCTCAAGTCAAACACCACTTAATTCCACCCACGGGTTTGGTTTGGGCTCTTTGGAGCAGAGGGCTGGTCTTCATTACTCCAGCCCTGGATAAGCAGCTGCTAAGGCTGAACATCTTTGGTGCAGTAAGAGGAAATTGTTTCTGTCTGCCTTTCATGTCTGCACTATCACTTGAGGAGCCTGTGCTGCAAACTGCCAGGGCTGTGCTCACATGGCTTGGAGTGGGAACCAAAACCAGCATGTCTCTTAAAACAAATACCAAAATCTCATCTCATGAATGCTGTCGAGAATGTGAAATTTGTGGGTAAATCATAATGTGGTTCATGGGGTCAGCAGAGAAGGATAAACCTGCCACTTACAGATGTTCCAAGCAATAAAAAGGGCCCGTAAAGAAAAGCCTCTTGTTGCCAGGCAAAGCCACAAGCACGGAATTGAGCTGTGCCTGGGGCCTCCTGCTTTCCTGGGAAGCAGGGAAGGAGTTAAGTGTGGAGCCGAGCACTCAGCTTGCTCTGTATTATGTCCAGGTGGCATGACGTGTGAACAGACGAAAGATAAAAATCACAGCGGATAAAATCACAGAGGAAATGGCTCTGTCTGAGCCCAGATCACGACGCCTTGCGCTGACCCCACAACCTGAGCTCCATCAGTCAAGTTGTCCTTCCCTTGACTTCTCACCCCATGCTCTGCTGCTGCTGCTACTCCATAAAAGAGGAGGGTGGTGGGAGGAGGGGAGAGGCGGCTCAGCCTGATGACTAAGAGGGTCCGAGGACACAGGTCAAGTTCTTTCTGCTGGAGTCTGGACGGGAAAGCTGAGTACTCTACCAGATCCTGCTATTAAATGATCTTCCCCATAAAAGGACTGAAAAGTAACTGGGAGGCGAGTGTGGTCCTGTCCTGCCTTGGCTGGGGATGGGGATGGTAGAGCAGCTCCAGGCTGTCCCAGAGCCACAGAGCAGTAGCAGGGCCTGGGGCTTTGCTTGGGAAGGCATAAGGTCTGTGACTTGTCTGTCAGTGGGTCCCCTCTCACCCAGCTGTGTCAGCTGTGCTGACAGGAGGCCAGGGAAGAGACCAAACCACCCTGGGTAAGGATGTCGCTGCTGTGCCCTTCGTGCTTGGTCACCTTTGAGAAAGAAAGAAAGCCTTTGAGGGCTTAGATCAACTCTGTGGGCATCTCTGGGGGGAATGAATCTCCTCAGTCTCCTTCATCAGAGACAGGTGGCATCAGTGACAGAAATAGTGTGCCACTGTCCCAGAGCCAGGCAGCCACAGCTGTGGGGACAGGCACTCTCCAAGCTTCGCTCTCAAAGGAGCCATGTTCGCCGCAAGGGCCGGAGGATGCTGGAATTTGCTCCCTTTGTCTGATCCAAAAGTGCCTAGTTTTGGGGAAGGCCTTCTGGGCATGCTGCATAAGACATCTGTTTTACAGGGTGTTTAGGAGGGGGCTCAACTCAGGCTTCCCAAAACTGGGAAAGGCTGGGAAGTGGTTCGCAGTGGTAGCTGGCCAAGTTCCCCTGCCCTAATTATCTTTTGCAGCCCTGGGATTTGAGTATGTTACCAATGACACTGTGCTAGGCCAGTAAGAAGTGGAAGGGAGTTATTAGGTGATTAGACTGTAAATTTATCTGTACATCTTTAAAAAAAAAAAAAAAAGTGCTTTGTCCTCTCCTGTGGTATAAAGAGGCAGGAAGCCACAGCTCTGGTGGCTTCATGCCTGTATGGAAACTTGTATTTTCAATTCACCTTTACCTAGTTCCCTGTGTATTTCAGTTTAGTTTAACTCAGTGTGGTTTAATTGGAATTTTTGCACCGGAATGACCAAGCTGGTTTAGAGCTGGCACCCCCCGAGCTGCAGGTGGGCTTTGTTTGTAGAGATGCCTGCAGAGGTACTGGAGACCATCACTGTCCCTGAGTTGCTGGGAACAGAGCTATGGCAGTAATGTGCTTGGGCATCAGGTGGTGGGAGGCCTTCAGGCAAAAGGGGAATATGGTCGAGTTTGGGTTAAGCATCTGCTGAGTCTGCTGCCCTGTCTGTGTGAAAATGATGCTGAAGGACCCAAAGCCCTGAAGTCAGCAATATGCCATGATGACCCATCCCAGGGCTGGGTGCACCAGTGATGATGCTGGGGGCTCCTGTGGAAGGCGAAGGTTTAAAAAGCCTGCTCCTCTTTGGAGCACTGTTCCCCTGAGGCTGTGACTGTGATCACTCCCTGCTCAGAGGGCAGTACAGTGACAGGGTGGGCACCTCCAGACAGAGACGTGACCTGCAACAAGGAGGATGATGTGTCCATTAAATCCTGGTTTAGAGCTTAATGAGCATCATGCCTCTGCCTCTCCTTGCTATGAGAAAGGTCAGGGTATAATGACCAGACCCAGTCTGAGAGCAAAGGTGTGTCTTGGCTTGACAGCATCTCTTGTGCCTTTGACAGCATGTATGGTTCAGAAAATGCAAGCAGTTGTTGAGAACACTGAGAATTCCCTGTCCTGGCCAGGAAGGGGTATCCCAGGAGCACACACTTCAGCAAGGATGTGGGAAATGTCCACACAAACATACAAAACTTTTCTGGGAGGCAAGATGCTTGTCTGTGAGCAAAGACACCTCCCTGTGTGGCAGAAGGGGCAGCTGCATTTTGGGTTCACAGCAGGCTCTGTGAGTTGTCTCCTGCTCAGCAAGCAGACAGGGAAGCAGCCCATCTGTGTGTGTCTGCTCCTGGAGAGGCTGGAGAGCATCACCACTCCTCCTCCCCAGGGAAGAGAGCTCTGTGGCACGACCTCCCACCTGGGGAAACGAGATCAGCAAATGACTCCTAAGTAGCATGTCCATCACTGTCAAATTGACCATGGATGTCAAGCGTGAATCGGCTGTCCCTGCGGCGTGGCCAGAGCCAGCCCCTTAGCTGGCTGAGCCGAGCTGTGCTGACTCCCCGTGATAGCATTTTAATGTGAGGGATGACAGAGGCCTCCAAGTTAATGTCTGCAGAGAGGTGACAGTTTTGAATGTCAGCCAAAGTGGAAGGCCTGCCTGGAATTTCGCAGAGAGGGAAGAGGATGGGCGTGAAATTAGCCCAGGCAACCGTGTCTGCTGGCAGCCTCGCGGCGCTGATACCTGGTGCTCCCAAAAGCTGACAGCCTAAGCGGAACTTTCCCCTCGGACCTCAAAGGGCCACCTACATGTGGCTCTTCCCAGGAGTGTCTCCAAGGACTGGAGAAGGGATTTGAGCCTGGAGCTCCCCGTTGCACTCTTGTGAGGACCACCTGGATATGGGAATGGAGACAGAAACGCCACACTGGCGATAGGAGGTGATGAGATGGGAACCAAGCTGGTGTCTGCCCACCATTATTAAAAATAATCAGTGCATGTATTTAGATGAAGCCTAGCTCTCAGGAGCTTGGCTGGCTGCCTGAACAGCCCCATGGAGTCCCACAAGGAAGGCACTCCTGGTGATTAAAATCTGATGGCAAAGATCATCTGAGTAATTCCTAAACAGCTTATTCACAAGAGGGAGCAAAAGCCTCCTGATGCTCCTTGTGCAGATGAGGAAATGGCTAGTACAAATCAGCCCATCCCAAAAGAGCAGATATTCCTGTCCCCTTCTCCAGCCTTGGGCCAGGGAGCTTGCTTTGCTGTGCCTCAGTTTCCCTCCTCTCCATGGAACTAAAGTCCAGGTTTCTTTATGGAGAAATGTTGGAGAAAATGAATGGCTTCAGGGTTGCAAAGGGCCTGAAGACTGCAGGTGGGAGGCATCCCTGAAAGGAGACAAAAGCAAGAACAAGATACTGAGCACAGCCAAGAGCTAGGCTGGATTTATTAAAGAAAGAATGAGGGAGACATCTGTGGTCAGCTTGATAAATAATTTCCCTCTCAAAGCTGTGTTTCTGTGTTATTGTTTGCCTGCGATGGGATCTTGACAAACTCTTCCCCAGGCCCAGGGGCTAATTGCCGAGTTCACAGAATTGCAGATGGTCTTCTGTGCTGTCATCTGAGCTGGGACTGGGCTGAACTGGCTGTAGACTGGCCATTGGGAAACCATTAATGGGTCTGTTTGGTAGTGCAATACAGGGCACAGTGTTTCCTTTTAAGTCCAGTAGAGCCCAAACTCTTCTGTTTGTTGCAGCCTTCAAAACAGGGAGAAGAGTCTATTTCTGTTTGTGTTCCTTGTGAAATCCTGTTTGTAGTGTGCAAAAGAGTTTTCAGAAACCTGGTGTTGGATGGCCAGAAGATCAGGAAGAAGATGCTCTGCTTCTGCTTGCTTCAAAAGCCCAGGGAGGAGGATAAATGTTTATTTTCTCTGTTTCAGTATCTGTACATCTTTAGAACTCTGGTGGCTTGGGAACTCTCCTGTGACCCTGTAGGGATACACTCTGACTAGAATATCTGGGAAGTCAGCTTTGACACAAGAGAGCTTTGTGAGAGAAATTGCCTGATTCCCAAAGCAGGATTTTGACTGGGAGCTGTTTAAATAAAAATCCGTCTTTCTCTGTGGGAGTAGATAAAGCAGTGTAAGGAATGCTATCAGATAAATGCAGCTGGCTTATGAGGAGGAGGATGGTAGTGGGCAAATCTCTTCAGAAAATGTCTTCTGCATTTTGGGAGGTCCTAGGGATTGCAAGACCTGCTAACCCAATCCCTGTATTGCTGGGATGGCACCTCAGACTAGGCTGAGATGGCATTAACAGAAGTAGTGAATTGTGGCTGCTCTTCTTGCCAGAGTTTCATCTCCAGCTGACTACAACCATGTGGAAAAGGAGATGAAGGATTTTTCCACCTCTTGTTTGAACATAAGAGTCCTGCTTTGTTGTTGCACTGAGGGCAGAAATGTGGCTGCAGGCCAGTTACACAAAAAATCCCACCAGAACTCCTCTCAGATATGTCAAATATCCATTATTTGTAAAAAACAAACAAACAAAAAACCCCACAAAAATTCCCACCAAAAAGCCAACACACCCACAAACCAAAAAGCACTTCCAAAGGAAAATAAAAAGTGAACTGCGCACACCTTAGTTCTCAGCACCCCAGAAGTTCCAGTTAGTGTTGGCTGGTTTTAGCTAGATACTGAAATAAAATGGTATTGGTGCTGAGAAAAGCCTCTTAAAACAAGGAGAAGGTCTAAAGTGAATTTTAGATTCCTTGCTCTAAGTTTAATGCTGTCTTTAAAGGCCTGGGCAGTTGACTGGAGAAATGCTGGGCTTTGTTTAACTACATTTCTGGGCAGCACTTTGACCCTTAGGTATCTCCTGGTCTTGACCTCAGCTCTTTCCCAGCCAGACAGCTGTGGAGGAATGCTGCAGTTTACAGGCTCTTAATCCCAATATATTGAATGCCAGTCTTGAGGAGTACTGCTGGAATCTGCTGGAGTATTAACCCATGTTGTCCTTGTCTGCACTGCTCTGTGGCTTCGGGTCTCTTCCCTGAGAGTCTTGAAGGACACTTCTCTGCCCGGGAGGTTGTGGAGTCTGACACTCCCTTCTGGACCTTTCTCCTGCTGATTTGTGCTCAGTGGTGGCACGGGAGGGATGTCACAGGGAGGCTCTGACTCCACTGAGGTCCACCAGGAGGGTGTCTCTCATCAGCTTGCGGTTTTTCATGGTGGATAACTTCCCTGCCATCCCTGTTGTCATGCAGAGCACTCGTTTTCCTTCCCACCAGTTCATTTTGCAGCCAATCCAGAGCCTGTTATCTCCCAAAGTGTGGGTGGAGGCACTGTGGGAGAAGACCTATGTGGATTAAACTCCCACTTGCTGCCATCCTTGCCTCCTCTGCTGAAAGCTGTGACCGAGCAGGTTCCCTCTCCTCAGACTCAGGCTATGAGCTAACTCAGGGGAGAGATGTGTGCGGTCGTTTATCCTCCTCGTCGACAGATGGGATCCGACAGCTCCTTCCCTTATGCAGTCACAGACTCCACAGCTTGCATCTTTTCCCCTTTTCTGCCAGGAATAACTTTAAGGGAGGCTTTAAAAAATGGTTCATTAATGTTCTGGAAATGTTGTTTTGTGTGTGAATTGCAGGAACTATTTACAGTAACTTCTCAAATGAACCTTGCGAAAGGGGAATAATTTTGCTGTGTGCAAATTTTGCAGCCTTTTACTGCTCTGATTTTTAAAAAAATATTTTCCTGACAGCATCTACATTTTAAAGTTATGGCCCGAGGCTTAAGAAACCCGGTGTCTTTTTGGACCAGGTGAATTATGAATCAGCCTTGAACTCCCTTCAAGTGCTGAGTATTAATGTGTCCATATTGCAGAGGGTTAGTGACTTAGCCAGTGGGTTGAGCAGAGAGCAAAGAGGGGACTTGAGGTCTCCAAGTGTTTAAGGCAGGGCACTATATTCATTCCCTGCTAGACAGATGGGAGACAGTGAGGCCCATGGACCTTGGAGAAATTAATGTGGCTCTCTGAAAAAAACCATCCTGTTTAGAAATGAAATGTTAGCTGCACTTCTGTTTGCTCTGTGTGGCTGCCTTTATTTTTATTGGTCCCTCATCCGTTAAAGTTGTCACCTCCTGCTGTCATCCCAACTTTCTGTGTTGGGAGAAGGCTTGGTGGAAGAGCCCTTCCATGAAGCATGGGGATGCTGGCCAGTTGTGCTGCCTGCATCTTGTTTTAATGGGGGTCATTAACCAATTATCTGATTAACTGAAGATACTTGCTGTAAATTGAATTAAAACTGATTATGTGAGGTGGGATTTTTCTTGGATGGGAGTTTTGGCGTGCTGTGAGGTGGGAGACAGTTTGCCCAGGCAGAGGGCAGAGGGTCAGTGGGCAGGCAGCTGGCCTGGATGTGTGACTGGAATGGTGGGTAGCTGAAAACAGTGGGCCAGCAGCCCTCAGTTTGCAGGACCTCTTGCTATGGGTGGTGTTTTCCATGGAATTATGTGGGACTGACAGAGCTGCGAGCTCTGACCTGCTGCTGGTTGGTATCTGACTCCATGGCCCCACGTGAGATCTGGAGGTTCCCACATGAAATATGGCCTGTAGGTTTTACTGACTTGGGCAAGAGAAGCCAAGGCTGCTTTTTCCTGCAACGTGATAGACCTCGACTTCTGATAGCCAAGTACATGCTGAGGAGCCAGGACTGATCTTGCTGCAAGGCTGTTTGGCTGAGGGGGGCCATGTGCTTTGTTTAAAGGTTTTGTTAACAGGTTTAGTGCTTCTGAGGGATGCTCTGAAAGGAGTCCTGTGCAGGCAGCTCTCTTCGGAAGCTCAAACACCAACATGTCTGTCTGTCCCAAGCAGAAGGTGGGCTGCCCCCTGGACACGAGCCCACTGGTTGTGTTGTGGCCACTGGTTGTGTTGGCCGCTGTTCTAGAAAGTAAAATATGATGCTGGTAACTCTGTTCATCCTGCTAAGTTCTTCTGCCTCCTAAAGAGAGGCATGACAATGTAGCAGACGTGTGATGTAATTTCCTTTTAAGCCCTTAAACATTTTGGTCTGGTCAGTTTTGTTGATCTTCCCTGAGTTACATGACTTACCTGCAGATCCTGGGTTTCTGGAGAAAGATGTGTTGGATAATGCTGCGGCCCCCCTTATCCCCAATACCCTGAGGCTCTTTCCTACCTCTCAAACCCACCCTGCTGGCTTCGGGTTTTGACTTGCATTATTTATTGTTCCCTTTACATCAGCCCCTCTGCTAAAGCCAAACCTCATCTTGTTGAGCTTGGCTTCTTGGCAAGTCTGAATCTTACAAATATGTCCAGGTTCAGAAGAAAAACTACTGTTTAAGGATTTAGAATTCAATCAAAAGCCAAAAGGAAATACAGCATTTCATTCTGGATAATTAATAGATTTTTTTTATAGAATAGCACTGATATTTTTGTTGATATTTAGTAATAAGTGCTGTCACTGAAATGCTTCTTTCCAAATATATTTTTAATTGAATTTGAAGAAAAGGCATTTCAAGATGAGGAAAACTGAACTGCTGGGCTCAGAAGTATTGCAGCTAGACATCTTGATTTTGCAGAATTAAAATATTTCAGTGTGAAGAGCCTTCAGTGTGAAGGAGTCCGGAGTGATTTGAGAAATATTTCAATGTTCCTGAATCTGCATTTTTCCCTGGTTATAGACACAGTATGTGTGTAGGGCAATGGAACATTTTTTGCCTACTTCCACAGTAAATGAGTAGGTAGCACAGTCCTTTGGTGAAAAAACTTAGTATTTAAATAGACAAGCTGGCAGGTTATTTAATCTCTGGATACTTTTGCCTGCCAGCAGAAGAGTAGTTTTTCACTTGCCCAGCTCAGTCTTTGGCCGAGCCAAGAACTGAAGCTGGGTTTTCCGAGTCCTTGTCCCATGTCCCACAACAAGATCCCTGTCTTCTCTCTTTGTCTGCACTTTGTGATTAATCGCCCAAGTCTCCTGATATTATTTCTGTTCTGTTCCCTGACTGTATGATTTGAAACTTTTTATAAACAGGCCATAGCAAATGCATGTGACACACAAAAATATGGGTATTCATCAAAGCAGCACAGCTGCTCCTGAAACAATGGTGCTAAGGAAGCCCATTCATACTAATTACAGCAGCACAAAGAATTGTGTTGCTAAATTTGCTGGCAGGTCCAAAAATGTTTTGGCTTGACCTGAAACAGTCTCTTTTGGGGAAGAAGTGTTTGGCACGTTGAAATGTTTTAGTTTCACTCTAGGAGCAGCATTTTGTTCTGAAGCAAAGGATTAGCTTCAAGTAGAAACGAAGAGTTAGAATATGGAACTTTGGTTTTAAGTCCAAGTGAAGTTGTTTTTGTTTTGTTTTGAAGGAAAGAAAGTTTTTCTCTTACCCTTGAGTTTGATAAAAAGGCATAAGTGGGTGTTTTAATAGTGCTGGGATGGTGGTTTGGGCAGCCTGTTCTTGCCAGTCTGAACTCCTCAGCTGCTGGAGGATGGCCTGAACCTTCTGCAAGCACCAGGGAAAACCCCTCACCTGAGGGTCTGAGGTGCAGGCGACCTGTCCTTTCTCTGCTTTGGCCCCAGCCTGATGTGCTGAGCAGGTGACCCTGGTCAAGCCCAGTAGCCCTCGTGTGCTGGGGGGAGAGAACAGGGGCAATTCTTCTCCTAAATCTCACTGAGCCCAGAAGGGAGTGTAATTACACTCTGCATGCTGATATTTCTGTGTACTCCTCTGATGGCATTCCAACCGCACAAAAATATTTTCCTTTCTGAAAATAGCAGACTGATTTAGTGAGATCCTTGAATGTTTAGAAAGTCTGAAAATGCATAATTAAGGTATCCAGCCAACTCCCCCTTTTGCCTTGTAATTATTGTGTGCTGATTATCACCCCAAATGACTTCCACCACCCGCTCAAGCTTAACTTTGCCCCACAGATCTGTCAAAACAGAGACGTGTATCAACATCTCAAATTGCTATTACGACACAGGGAACAAACTTCCTTTCCTCTTCAGATGAATCGATTTTCAACATAATTTCACAATCGTGCAGTGGGTAGAATGATTTACTGCTGCACAGTCTCTGCCTGCCTTTGTCTTCACAATCTCACCTGCACGAACCTCCCAGTTTATCACTGGGGTTGGGTACCCTAGAACAGCCCCAAACAGCTTTTGCAACTCATAACATCAATATCATACCAGTAAAGCCCATTCCCAAAGCTGCTTGGAGGGAGGGGGAGTAAAAGGATGGCAGCCTCACTCCAGACACCTGAACTAAGGTGGAAAAACAAAATGTTTCCAGCCCACAGCAACTTTTCTGGCTCCAGCAGGAGCTGCTGTTTGTGCGATAGGGTGCATACTGGAGCCTGTGTGAGTCGATAGGAAAACTGCACTTCATGTTGTTTCAGTCCCTGCTCTTATTAAGCAGCCATTTGGATGACATATGGAAATTAATGTTATATTTAGACATGTTCCTCTATGTCCATGAAGACAGTTACAAAACTATTTTTAACTCTAATACTCGTACTAATCCTCCTAAAACCCACCAAGGAGCACTAACTCTTCTCCAGCAGCAGAGGAAAACTCAGCCTAGTCTTTAGGGGTGTTTCTGGATAGGAAGATATTTGCCAGAATAACCTGTTCAGTTCACTCTGGTTCTGCTCTTATCTAAAGTTGCTCTGCCCTCCTTGCCAGCATCCCGCTGTTTCCTTTGGCTTGCCATATCCACAACCTTGCTGTAGCAAGTCCCAGGACTTGGCAAATGCCTTGGGCTGCTCATGGCTCTGGCAAGCACCAGCAGCTCTGTTGCAGATCTGTTCCAACACACATCTGTGTGGGGCTGTCCCTGTAGCGGCCATGTCAAAATCTGGGATGCTGCTGCTCCTGCATGGCCTGCATGTTGCTCCAGGTGCTTGCTCCAGTTCCTGGGCTTGCACATACCTACCCACAAAGGTCTCCTGAGCACACCAGATAAACAGCAGCACTTCTTTCCCCTTTAAAGAAACTTTCTTCCAAGCCTTTGTGCAAGGGAGAAGCCATAAAGATGGAGTTAACAGCTGACATTGTGGATGGGCCATCCAAGTTGCCAACGGAGATGCAAAAGCACCACTGAAAGATCTGAGATTGATTTCTTCAGGAGCTTTTGCAGAGAGGCCAGAGGCAGTGTGCCAAGATCTCCCAGGATGGCTCCTGTCTGGGGTATTGCAGCAGATTCCTGTTCATGAAACCCTTGTTCTAACCCGCTGGAGTATTCTGCGTTCTGCGGGATGTCTGCAGAAGGATCTGTACCATGCTTCAGGCACGGCCTCCCCCAAGGGCCGGTGTGTCACTGTAATGTAATTCCTCAGCTTGATCCAGCTGGTGGGTGGGTATGGAAGGAGTGCTCTGCTCCCTCTGTAGCTCTGTTCAGCAAGTCTTTCTGCCAGGATGCCAGCCCTGCTCAGGCTCAGATAATCCAAGGGAGCAGCCTCTATTTTTGGCATTTTGTCTGTTCTCTCCTTTTTTTTTTTTTCCTTTTTCCTTGGCATCTCCTGCCCCACATCACCTTTAGGCCTTCCTTGGGAAGCTTCTCTGCCCATGATGGGATGCAGTACCCCATCACTGCTCTGAGCCCAGCCCTGGGGTGCAGGGACCTATGTCTGCGGAGCCCTGGAGGGGAGCATGCCCTCACACTCAGACCAGTTTCTGCAGGACAAAGGAGCAGGGTTGCCCCATCTCCTGGGTGAGAGTGCTTCCTGGGCAGCATTCTTTGGGAGATGTGCATGCCTCCTCCCATGGCCGTGCTGGGCAGCTCCCTGGCCAGCGTGCGAGCAGGGATGATTACCTTGCACTCCTGTACTGCAGTGCAGTGAGATGATGGCAATTTATCAGGCTATTCCCTGGTGGACTGGACTTGACCTGGACACAAGAGTCTCAGCGCTTCCAAACAGCTCCACACACGTGGTGCCCACTCCAGCTTTCCTGGAAGGCAGGCGGATCTGGCGGGAGCTGCCTGACATGTCGCCATCAATGCATAATAACCTTCAGTTAGAAAAAAAAAAGAATAATAAGGAAAAAAAAAAGAAACAGAAAAAACAACCTTCTGCCCATGATCCTGTGGTAACCCTAGAAATATGGGCATTAACGTCCAGAGAGCTTTCTCCCCTGGATAAGGGGGGAGTTAATGGGTTTGGATTATTTGTGGTTATCTGGATTTCAGATTGACACCATAAATATTCAAACTCTGAACCTGGCTGGATGCAGCCGCTGTTGACTTTTGTATGACCCAGCTGGAAACTTTAAATCAGCTGTCGACCTGACTTTCAAGGGAGTGAAATGCTCCAAATCCACTAGATAGCATCTCCTTGGTGTTTTATTACCTCCTGAGAACTTCACTTTGGTAGGGACCCAACTCCAGCCTCCTTTCAGAAAGCAGGGCTTTGTTAGCCTTGCAAAGTCATTAAACCTGCCATGTGGGAATAAGGGTGTCCTACCTTGTGGCAACACACAGGGCTTATTATATGGAACGTACATGATTAATATACAAGCGAAATGAGTCCAGATGCAAGCCTAGCATTGTGTTATTAATAGGCTAACATAGATCTCTATCAATGGTGCTCTCTGTCTGCTGGATCACGCTGGATGCTGTGCTTTCAGTGGGCTCTTTTTGGGTATTTTTTTAAGCATTCCTTTGTCTTTTGAGATCGAGGTACAGAGCTTTTCTAAAGGCACAGATTAGGTTTTGCTCCCGATGTAGAGTGTGCTGTCATTTTGGTTAACAGTCCAGGGCTGGTTTGTAAAGTGCTGGGTGAGTCAGGAGTGACACATGGTGAGCAGCTGTGAGGGTGGGCCAGTGGTGCCACCTTGAAGGGCACTCTCTTGCCCAGTGACAGAACCGAGCAGCCCTCCAGCACCAGATTCATCGCAGCAAGCAGTGTGTTAAGCACTGTCAGCTTAATGAATGTCACAGTGGCCACAGTGTTGGCAAAGGTTATGACCTTTGCTGGAGAAAGAGACCCAGGCACCATTTTGGTAATTGTGTGGTGGCAGTGGGGAGAGCAGTGACATACCTGACATGTCTGACTGCTTCCTCCTCTGGAGAGCTGGTCAGTGCCTCCAGAGGGGATGCTCTGAACAGTCAGAGGAGGATGAGCTGGGGCTGGGTGTTTTGCTGGAGTACCTCTGTTGAGAGGGGACCTGCGTGTGGCTGTAGTCAAGACCTCCAAACCTTTGTAGCCCCATGGGAGATACCAGAGAACTCTTTGCCTCTTCTTCCCTCAGTTACCAGCTGAGAGCTAACCTTTCCAAAGACATGGCTGGATTTGATTGCCCAGCTCTCAGGCAGGTCTGGGTTCACAGCAGTGTGGGGCACTCAAATACCAGCAGTCATGTGGTGTGAAGTGGTTTCGGGTCCACACAAAGTATGGTTTTGAAAATGCAGGGGCTGGCAAGTCCAGGCTGACAGCTTTTAGACTAATTGGTTTGATGGTCTGGACCTCTAATGTAATGTTTTATCATGTCCAACAGATTTCTGTTCCAAATTCCCTGAGGAGATCCCTAAAATAGCTGTTCAATGAATAGCTTTTCCCTGCAGCTAAGTGAGACATGCTGGTATTTGAGAGATTTTGGCAAACCAGCCCCACAAAGGCTGAGAAAGGCTCTTAGTCCAGCCTTATGGGTTATCTCACACCTCCTCTGCTCCTCTGGCTGGTACTGGAAGTGAATGACAGGCAAATGGCTGGGTCTTGTAGTGGCCAGTGCTCTAGGTCTTCATTCCATCCCCACCTCAGTTGTGAAGGTGCTTCTTCCTGCACTTCCTGATGCTTTGAGATCCCTCTCTGCACAAGTCCCCAGAGACATGTGCTGTCCTGGAGACCACACACACAGGGATTTGGAAGTCCCAGCATGGCCATAGCCATCCTCTCATGTCTCCAGCCCACATGGTGTCTTATCCTCCAGCCTGCAGGCAGTGGGCTCTTGTAGGACGCCTTCCTTCAAGCTCACTCCTGATTATGAAGATGTCTGGGCTCTCTGATGCAGCCTCATGTGCCTTGTGCTTTTAATACCATGTATGAGTTTCTCTCTGCAGACTAAGATTAATTGAATATGTAAAACAATAGGTGCGAGGAATTAATACAGGGCTTTGTAATACAAGATGACTTTTATTCTAGCTTGAATACTTCACACAGCACCTATAAGTGCATTAGTTTTATTGATCTATATTCATAGAATTATTTAAATGTACCCTCTGGTGCTGAGTGTCAGGGATTTTCCAATGCTTGCCACTATGCATTTTTCATTAGAGGCTAGTGAAGGTAGATCCAAACTTTGACTGCCCAGGCAAGATTAATTTCATCTTGACAGCCGCAGCCAAACACAAGCAGAGTGTTTTGAGAGCTGACCACTAACCATGGTCTCACACCACGTCCCCCGGAGCAGTTTCCCAGGCTCCTTCCTTTGGGCTCTCCTGCATCATCAGCCTCTCAGTGCTGCCAGGGTACACTGGCTACCAAACACCCTGGCTCCACCAAGGCTTTTCTTGTGCATTTTGTTTTAAAGAATGAAATGGATGAGTTCCTATATATAACTGAAACTCTTGTATTAAAACCCTGTCTGTACCACGCATACTGAGCCTGGCCTGATCTTTCAAGGTCAGATGTTTGGCAGGTAGCTGGTAGCTGGTAGAACTGTGGCTGGTAGAACATTTCTTCCATCCAAATGTGACTGGATTGCCTTGTATTTCATCACTTTTTTTTTCACTTTTGCCTAAAAATGCTCAGTTCATTCTCTTGCCCTTCCCTAGTGAAGAATTAAAAAAAGGGGGGAAAAAAGAGGAAAAAGAGCAACTTAACTTCTGGTGAAAAGCATTCTCAAGTTTTTCTTTTAATGGTGTTTGATGGTAATCACTAGCCAAAGGAAACTATACTTTTGTAGTTTATCAAAAACTTAGGATGAAAAGAACTAAGCTTCCCAGAGAAAAATGAAATGTGATAGGGTTCAATGGTTAGAATTGAGGCAGGTGGAAAGGCAGCTTTCCCACAGGTTTGTCGTGAGGTTGGGCGAGGGATGGGAGCTCTTGCATCCTCCCTTTCCTGCACTGGGTTGCTTGTTAAGGTCATGGGGAGTCTCTGGTGTCTGGAAAGAGGCTGAGCTCACGCTGTAGCCCTTGCTCGAGGGAGGACACTAAGAAGGTGTCTGTCCTTTAGCTGACAGCCTAGTGAAACTAAAACTCTCTGAGTTTTCTGTCTCTCTGCTAAATTGGGTTAAAATTAGCTGACAAGTTCCAAAGCGATTGAAACACACAAGCCTACGGTGTAATTGCATAAGCCACTTTCCTTGGGAACCAAGCTAAAAAGCACCAGCATGTTTTACAGCACTTATTATAACAATCATTTTGTGTCTGGTTCAACGTTCACGGCACTGTCTCATTGTGAACTTGAGGAGTGCTGGAGGGGTACATAGCCCATGGGTCTCTTTGGGAGGATGTGTGTGGATGCGTGCCTGCTGCAGGAGAAAAGCCTTTGGGATTTGGGATCCCAGCCCTACAGAGATGCTCTTATCAACCCTGCTGGTGAGGCTGTGCCTGTTACCATCTAAAGCCTTCTCCAAAGCCGGCATTGGTCCCCCTGTTTTGTCCTTGGGGCTGGAGGAAGCTCTCAGGGATGCTGTTGCCTCTGTGCTGTGTTGCCTTAGGGCTGCTGCTTTCCCACGAGAGGGTTACATCTCCAACTCTCATCCTTTCAGGATCAGGGAGTGGGTTCTCCTCTGGGCCTTGCAGCAAGGAAGTGCTGCCTGGTTCCTTGCCCTGTCCCAGCTGACAGTGGCTGCAGATCTGTTCCTGGTGAAGGCTGTGCCTCTGGGGTGGAGAGGGGGCAGGGTTGCTCCCAGCCTTGCTGTGCAGGTAGCCCTCAGGTGTGTCCTGTGCTCCAGAGCAAGGGCAGAGCCTCACAGGGCTCTACAGTGTGGAGGGAGATTGCCTCTGGTGGCCTCTTCCACCACTCTGTGGGGACTTGGAGGAAGATCTTTGCTTTTATATTTTAATTTATTTATTTATTAATAAATGGAGGGGATAGGATGGAAAATGGCCCTGGCACCACCTTCTCTCCATGTCTCAGCATCCTCCCCGCAGCGGGGCTGGAGGGTGGGTTTGGGCTGGGAGATGGAACTGGGCTGGGCATCCCGTCGCTCTCCTGGTCCAGAGCCCTGCCCTCGCCTTGCCGGGGCCAGCTGCCCCCCAGCCCGGGGTGCCAGCCTGGCGCTCGGAGCAGGTGGCTGTGGCAGTGGGTTCGTGAACTTGGCTATGTTTTATAGCCACTAGAGGGGGGTCAGAGACTGCTGGCTTGGGCTGCCGGCAGCAGGGAAGCCCGGCTGGGGGGCTCCGGGCTGAGCCCCACCTGGGCAGGCAGCCTTTCCCTGGCCCTCGGCGTGTTTCCAGCGTCTTTCCCAGCCTCGGTGGGAGCTCCTTTGGGAAGGACAGTGCTGCAAGCCAGGACGTGCTGTCTGCATCCGCTCCACTTTCTCCCGACGGGAATGCGGCCATGTGAGTAGGGAGTGCTGGGTTAGCGGGGAGTTGAGCTCGGGAGTCTCTCCAGCCCACGGAGGGTTTGTCAGCTCAGCTGCAGAAGCACTTTGTAACCTGGGGGCCAGCTGTTGTCCCACAAAGTCTTCTCTTGCTCACAAATGAGCCTGAAACCACCTGAGGCAGCTCTGGGCAAGACCCCATCAGCTCTTCTGGCCCTTGGGTGGACATCCCTCCATCAGGCTGTGCTCCTCCATGTCCCAGCAGGGAGCATGTCCCATGGCTCTGCAAGTGACATCCCAGTGTCACTCCGGGTGCCTAGCCCAGGGTATGTGGTTTCAGCCATTGGGAAAGGGGGAGCACTGAGATTTGCCCAGGAATATCAGGCCACTGGGATCGCTGGAGCAATTTCAGCTGGCCAGGAGCAAGTCTGTTTATTGTCTCTGAAACCAGGCATTCGAGGTGCTCAATTTCCTTTGCTAGCAAAGCCCAGAGCAGTGTTTTGTGCCAAGATGAGAAGAGATGTTCAGAACACTTTTATAGCTCATTGTTTTCCCTTGTGGGCCCCTATATGTGATTTTTCTAACGGGGGAGGAAGTGCTGGATTTTCCATTTCAAGGTGCTGCTCTCCAAATTCTGAGTGATAGAAGCCCTAACACTTGCAGACTTCTCATGGACACCTTGGCAAGACTCAGTCAACTTCTGAAGAGAGAGGAAAGGATGAAAACAGCTTGATAGCTCTTTGCAGAGCCTGGCATGGCATTGAGAGGGACTTTTCTTCCTAGGAGCAATACACCTCTGCTGCTGTCACATGGTGGATGTTCCTGGTGGCTCTGGGAGCAGGATGCAAAAGCAGGTAACTCGATGGCATCAAACTGATGTTCTAAGGTCCCCCATACTTGTTGCTGAGGGCACCCAGTCCCTAACACATCACGGGAACAGCCTGTTCTCCGTGTCACTGGGAAGTGATGGGGCCTGGTTGTGTTAATGGATGGGAGGGATTTGGCCTCTCTACCCCTCGGCCTCCCCACAGCTCTGGGATCGTTTTAAGTGCAAAGCTGTGGATTATAAATTATACAGCATTTATAATCAGGAAAACATCTGCTGGGTGCTCTTTCCAGTGGACAGGGCCAGCCAAAGGCTCCAGGACACAACGCGTGGGGGTTGCACCAATCGCCACCTGTCTGCTCCTATAATCGAGTTGATTTTTTACGATCTTGACATCAGCTTTCAAGATGCATGATCTATGTGTTTATTTAGCTGTCTTTCCTGGCGTCCCTTAGTTTTGAACTCCTGTAAATCCTCCCACAGTTGGATTTCTGCACTTTTCAGAGATTACATTTCCTGACAGTACATTTCTCCTTCCCCCTCACTCTGTTGACAGCTCAGGCGAGGCTCCAGGGACTGAAGTGTTCAAACCTGGCTCTGGAAAGCTGAGCTCTGACACAGAGTGGGTCTAACTTTCCAGGGCCCAGGAACTGGTACCAGTGTAAGCAGAAGTGACCCAAATGTGCTGCTTTGAGATTGAAGTCCCCCTCCAGGTTCGAAATTGATACAGGGCCTGTGTCAACCTCCAGGACTTGTCCATGTGTGGCCTCTATGAGAGGACCTGCTCAAGTCATGTCTCCAGGCCAGAAAGGTAAGTGGACTTGATGTGGCCAGAACAGCAACTTTTTATTAAAAAGGCCAAATTCTGGCTGGTGGGCACAGCATTTTGCAGTTCTGTTTGTGTGTGTCCCTGTGGCCCTTGCTTACTGATGTTCTCATTTCAACAGGAGTTAACTCACTCAAGAACTTCCAGGGGATCCCAGTTCCAATGATTCCCAGAAGGATCTCATTGCAAATGCCCTCATTTTTCACAAAACCATGTCAGTTTTGTCCTCTTCTTTTGGGAAAGTACAGCTAGTGCTGAACTCCACCAGCTTCCAGATGTTTATAGATGGATGAATACTTGCATACTACTGGGAAAGAACATGCAGCAGCCTTTGCTTTTTGTGCTTTTATCTTCCAGCAAAGCAGGTATTGTTGAGCAGAGCTATAGCCAAGAAACCTCTGAAATCTGTGGGATGGTTCCTCCAACCCATAGCCTCTGACTCCAGCAGCTGGGAGTATATCTCCATGGAAAAGCTGTGTGAGTGGTAAGAGCATGGGCTGGGCTGGGCTGGCTTTCCAGGTGTGGTTTGCAACCAGCCTCCCTTTCCCAGCCTGTCCGAGCACCTTTTGTTCACTCCTTGTCCACTTTTGCCCCCTCTGGCCTTTTTCTTATCCCCTTCAGAGGGCTCTTCTGCCTGGTCCTCAGCCCTTGTGCTGCCTGCCACAGCCCCTCCTTTCTCTGCCATTTCTGAGGAGGAGGAGGGGAGGCTTCCAGGATCCAGAGCCATCCTGGCTCTGCCCCATGTCATGCCTATGCCACTTGATCCCTGACTCTCTCCCCAAACTTCTTAGCCACCAGTGACATGTGAATTAATTTATTTACAGCTTTAATACCTCTGGAAGGAGTGTTCTGCTTGACTGCATGCTGAGGGCTTCTGCATCTCTTGGAGAGGATCCTTGGCTCTGCCTGATATTTTTCTGAAGCAGTGTGAACTTGTCCCAGGTACAAATTCATCTTTAAAGCCCTTGCACTTGTGCTTGGATCAAGTGGCATTCCCACCCCCTGCTAACCTTGCTTCTGAGCTCCTCTGCTGCCTGCAGCAGCACTCAGAGGTGTCCACATAAAAAATATTTGAATGTTCTGTGTATCTCAGGACATAATTTCCCAGCTCTGTTACCCAGCCCCAGTTGTACTTGCTGTTTCACTCATCCCTCAGTGGGAATGGCGCTGCCTCCTGCTCAGTGGCACCATTTTAAACGTACAGCAGGAACAAAGTTCCTGGTAAAGGTCCAGTTTTCCATGGGTTTGCTCTAAAACCTACAAGTTTTTACCCACTGAAGACCTGGCTGGACAGCTGAATGTGTAGATAGGCGACAACACGTCTGTATGTGTATGACAGTGTCACTCTTGCTGCATCCTCACGCTGTGACCTGGCAGCAGCATGCTTTGTTGATTTTTTGGGGCCATGACTGAGAACGCCACAGAGGCAGACAGCATGTCTTAAACCAATGTCTCTGCGCTGGCTTCTTTTTCCCATGCTTCCCAACATGGTCCTCACTGCCAGGTCCTCTCAGCCATCCTTGTCCAGTAGAGACGAGAAAAATTGATGACTTACTATGGCATAATTTACACCTCTGCATAATGAGATGTTAAAGGCTCTCTTTCACACTAGGCTGGAGAGTTGCCTTTATGGGCATCCTGAAGTCTTGGGCTTGAGTGGAAACCCATCTCCTACTAGCAGAAGATTGGATACACCTCATCATCACTTGTGCATATTTTTTCTGCCAGGCAATCGCAGGAAAATAGGTGAGGAAAGATTGATCTGTAGGGATTAATTTTATGGGCTTGTGTGGAATCCACCTCCCATCAATTTACCAACAGGTTAGAAGAGCCGATGTCCTTATCATTCCCCTCATCCTGGCAGGGAATAACCTGCCAAATGAGCTGTCCCTTTATAAGGGTGTTATCATGTAGAACAGCGAAGTGGATTTGCACCTCTGATGGCTCCATGGTTATTTATATGGCATTAATGCCTTGCTGAAGCCTGGGTCTTCTTGTGTTGCTCCTTGGGAGAGAGATCTTCCTCTGCTAAATTGCTCCAGGTGGGACAGGGAATGGAAATGTGCTGGGAGCAAACAGGTTTCATGGTGAGGCAGCTGCAGGTTGAGAGCAGATCCCACCATGCCAGACTGCCTTTATCACGTATAATTGAAGTCATGTTTGCCCCTACAGGGCTGCTTGGACTGCAAAAAGGCTGTTGTGATCTGCCCATGTTGCACATGTGTGCTCCTGTAAAAAGTGACTTAGATGGAGCTCGATCCCACGGTGAATTCCCGTTGTCCCCACCCCATTTTCTGAGTGGTTCAGTGACCACCACGTTTGGTGCAGAGCTGATGAGCCTTGCCCAGCCCAGTTCTCACCGTCAGCCTGTGCATTCCCATCTCATTTAGGCTGGAAAGGACCTTTCTCGGAAACTCTACCTGCTACCAAGAGCTGGTGACATGGGTTGCTATTGGTGTCATGGCCAGACTTTGCCCTCTAGGTCTCATCTTTGGAGCCAGCACCCTTATTAGAAATACAAACTTTCTCTTCCCCCATATTTCTTTTTAAAGTATCACTGAAAACTAAGGCACAGAGAAATGGAGCCCTTTGCCCAAGGTCATTAACCAGCTACAGAGTCTGGAGTAAGAGCGCCCTGATTTCCTGGCTTTGTGTCACAAGTGTGAACAGCTCCTTACTCTGATGACAGCGAGGGCTTTACAGTAAGGAAGGGGAAAAAAAAAAAAAAGCCATATTTCAGCATGCTTCTTGCTCTGTCCCTGAGTGCATCCCCCAGGGTGAGAGTGAAGTCAAGAGGCTGCTGTGAAAGGGTTATAGCCGACCTCTAATCACAACCGATTAATGACAGCCCCAGGGAGTGAAAGCCCTTGAGCTGCCAGGAAGGAGGTGAGCATGGAAAAGCAGAGAAGTTTTAAATGCAGCAGCCAGAGTCCAAAGTAGAACAACAGCCGAGGAAACAGCTGTGCCTGGACACACTGCAGAAATGGAGGGGATTCATCCATCCCTGGCAGTTTGGATCCAACCCTTCAATGCGCTCTGACCAGACTTGTTGCTCTGGATCAGCTGGTGATAATTTGGGGCTTTTAAATTTGTTTGTTCAAACTAAGCAAAAAAATTTGCTGTGAGGGTGGGTTAGTATTTAGCTGCAAGCAGATGACAGCAACATTGTGTGAGGGTGAGGAACACTTGTCAAACCAGGGAAACTGAGGCAGAACACCAGGATGGGGTGAGCAGAGCCAGGACCAGGAGGAACACCAGCTTCTCCCCGCACCACCAGGCATCCAGCTTTGTGCTGGGCTCAGCAGAAATCTTGCCTTAATGTAATTAAAGAATGAGCAGAGTTGGCTGCGAGAGGCTGTTTACGAGTGCAGAGGGAGGGCATGCCGGGAAGACGCTCCATTCCCCGGCTGGAGCTGCTGCACGGGAGCATGACCCTGGACAAGGATGTGCATGGCTTGGATGCTCTCCAGCTTTCCAGCTCCTCCATGAAGGGAGAGCAAATTGGCTGCTAATGCAGACAGGCTGGCTGGACTCAGCACTCGTGCACTACAGACTGCAGGATGGATGAGGAAACCCGTGCTCCTGCTCCAACAGGTCCAATGCTGCTTGTTAGACCTGGTCAATAGTTTCCTGTCAAAAGCAATTCTCTGACAAACAGATGTTGATTTTTTTTTTTTTTCTTTTCTGCCAGAGCAGAATTTTTCTCAGAACATGTCAATTTTCAGCCAAATATCTTGCTTTTGGTGCTTGGTACTTCTTTTTCCTCCTTGCTTAAAAAACAGTGGTGAAAACAGGGTTGTCAGGTCTCAAAGTCTGAATCTGAAGGCTCAAGCCAGCAAGGTCTCCAAGTGTATTTTTGATTTTATGTCAAAAGAAAAAAAATAAAGAGAGGAATGGAAGAAGGTTTTTAAGAACTGATTGTCACAGTGGAAAAACCCATATTAAAGAATGTCAGGAAAATTTCTGGAGGCCTGGTATCTGTAAGACTCTTTGCTGGCTTGTAGTTGTGAGTCTGAGCGTGGTTCCCGTGGAGTAGAGCTTGTGGTTCTTGAGGTAGTCCTGTGGAGGGCCAGGAATTTCAGTTTGATGATCCTTGTGGGTCCCTTCCAATTCAGGATATTCTACGATTCTATGAGCTTGGGGACAGGGATGGTGGTAGCCCAGCTCCGGTGACATCCAAAGGTCCCTGTTAGCATGTCCCACTCCCTGTGCAGGTCATGAGGCCTGCTGTGTCTTCTCTGCTGGGTCAGCTCAATGGGCAATGCTTGCACTCAACATTGAACACAACAGCTCCTCAATATAACAAAAAATGGGCTGTCTGGAGAAATGCTGCCTTCTTTGGGAAGCTTTGGGTAGAGTCTGTGCTCTGAGACAGCCTGGCTGGCAGAGGTGATGGGGAGGTGCTGTCCCACCATGAGGGAACACAGTGATGATTTTTGTCCTTCCCAGGCCCACTGGGTGTCCACCTGGTGCTGTGTGAACATCTGTGATGTCTCTGGCAGCACCATGGGTTCAAGAGTTGATGCTCTGGCTCACTGATCTTGGAGCTACACATGGATCTAGCTGTGACCTGCACAAAGGAGGACCACACTGGGACCCAGAGGTTGGAGGGTGCCTTGTTCTGTGAGGATGTGCAGAGGTGAGGGAGACCTGAGGGGATGAGCTGGCCCCAGGCTCGACAAAGCTTTTGGGTGTTGCCTGAGTTAATGCAGGGAGCGTGTGTGCCTCTCGTGTGTGTTTATGCATGCAAAGAAGTGCCTGCTGGGGAAGGAGTGGAAGGCTTGTGATTTATCATTGCTCTGTAATGGGTGCCTTGCTTCTAGTGAAAGAGGTCAACATCCCTGAGAGATACCAAACCCCCTCCTTATTAACGTCCTGTTACAGCTAATGGCTTGGGGTAGGGCAAGCAGGTCTTACAAGGAAGGCATTAAAGAACAGCATGACTTGGAAGGGAAGCCAAAGAATTTACAGCAATATTTACACAGAGGCTCTCCCCAGAGATAAGGAGGTACACAGTCGGCTCGGGAGATAAGCATAGCTGTGGGACCAGGCAGAGCAGGCACTGTTTGTGCATCCTGAAGTTCAACAGGATCAGAAGCCAGAGCTGTGTGGTGCAGGAGAAGGGGATGTGAGCAGGACCACACACACCAGCTGGGACCCAGCCTCTGGGAGGCACAGATGTTGTGTTTGCTCAGTGGCTTGCAGTGAGAAATGGGGTCAGCAGTGCTCCCTCAGGTTCCTAGACCTGAGCCCCAAACCTGGGCTTGAAGGCATGGATTATTACAAGTTAATGAGTGCAGTGTCCTGTCCTGGTGAAGATATGGAGATCTGGCCCAGGTTAATGTCCCTGGCAGCCACCATCTGTCCTGTCCACCACATGCTTTAGGAGCTGCTGGTTGACAGTTGTTTCTCCAGCGGGTCCTGCTAGTGCACCCCAGCTCCATCTCCAAGAGCCCTGTCTTAACTCCACCTGGTCGTGTCCTGGGGAGCCCCAGGGACGCATCTCACAGCCCAAAGGGAAAAGGCAAACCTCTGCATTTAATCTGAGGTAAGGTACAATTCCTAGACAAGCATGTGTCCCAGGACATAGGTTGTCCATGGTCACCCAACCTGGGGAGCAAGTAAGAAACTTCATCTCTTTCCTGTCCAGGTGATGTTGCAGTCAGGTTTCCCCTCCTATCTTTAGCTCCACTTTTCCACCTTTCCTGTTGGCTCTGAGAGACATGCAGTGCATCTGCATTCGGTCTTCCCTCTGCTGTGCTGGCTGAAGATCCCTGAGACCATTCTCTGCCTTCTCCAGCCACTTGCTGCCAGATAAGCCAAAATCTCACATCCTCATCCAGCCAAATCTCCTGACCCAAACCTGGCTGAAGATGAAAGGAATTTCACTTGTTTTTTTCCTCATTGGCAGCACCAGGGTTTGGATCTAGTCATGTGGAGAAACCAGATAAGCCCTGGTGCATAAGCCCTAACAAGACAGCCCAGCTTGCTCCATGCCTTCTTCCTGCACCAACCAGACACTTCCCTGTGCCTCCCCTCTCACTCCTGGTTTCTTTATGTGCTGAAATCACCCATGGCCACCATGTCATCCTGTGCTAGACCACATCTCCACCATCCTCCCCGGCCCCTAATAGCACTCGGCCACCGATCTCCGAGCACTCCATCCATCATTTGACTAGCACATTATTTATTTACCATGGGGGAGAGAAAGAAGTTGGGTTGTCTGGAGAATGTATTAAATTTTCATTTGTTCTCATTGATTCCTGAAAGGAAATTGCTGAGTTATGCCATCAGGTTGGACGATACGGAGAGCAGCTACTAGAGGGGGGTACTGGGTGTGAAACAGGGGCAGAGTTGAGGTTGTTTTGAATATTAGATGGAGGTTACGGCGACCATTTAGCTGAGCAACCCGATGAAATGTATCATCTGCTTCCCTCAGTCTCTGCTGTAGCTGTTTGCCCAGACTCTTCCTGGTTTCTCCTGCCATATGGGACACACGTGGTGCTGTTTCCTCCTGGCTGCTGGGTGAGGAGCTTTCGCTCGCAGGTTTCCCCACCGACTCCAAAGCACCGTGCGTGTGCGTGGGAGCGGCTTCTGGCGAGGGCTCCTTCCCTGTCTGCAGGAGCTGTTTGGCCTCTTCCAGCTCATCCCAGTCGGTTTGGAGACAGTTGCCTCACATATTTCTTCTCCAGGCATGTCTGGGCTCTCTCCCCCTGAATTTCTGCTGTGGTAGTTAGCACGTTATTTATGGCAATTTTTTCCTATTTTTTTAGTATGTACTAATATTGTAGGTTGCTTTTCCATAGGGCTCCTTGTCATCCAAAAGCTGCTCATTTTTCTTTCCCAGCCAGAACTGGCATCCCAGCCAACAGTGATGACTATGGTTCAGGTTTTCCACGCTTTGAATGATTATTGTTCTGGTTTTCCATGCTTTGAAGCCCACCAAGGACTGACTTGGAGTCGCAGCTGAGGATTGGCTCACATTACTTCATCTAAGTCCCATTTTCTAACCAGGTTAAACTAAAAATGTTGTCTGAACCTCATCAAGACACCAGGGTTGCCCTAACTTTCGGAGCAAGTCTTTAGTGAAAATGTTGAAATCTCATCTGAACAAGATGGAGAAGAAATTCTCCTTGTTGCAAAGTCTCATGGCTGGGATTTTTGAGGACAGACACTGTTTTCTGGGTTAAAATGGCCACCTGTGTCTCATGCTGCCTGAGGACTGTGCGCTGGGGAAGTCCCCACATCTCTGAGGAGGTCACCTCCATCTCTGCCCCCTCTGACCCCTCTTGCTGCCTCAGGTCACAGTAAACCCTTAATTCAGGGAACCACAATGTAGAAGCGGAATGTTTTTACTGGGGTTTTATTTTTGCAGTCTGGAGGATAATCAGGGGTCCTCGGGTTTCTGTGGGAGTTGAAAGAAAGGACAGAGCAAACTGGCATTGTTCCCAGTCCAAAATGTTTTCACTAATTGCATGCAACCTTCCTTACAGGAGAGAGAGGCTGCAAATACCACTGGCAGTTTAATTACCACTGCTGGTTCACATTGATTTTATTTATGCCGCTCCCGGTGCTGCGTGTGAGCAGCGTGTGTGTGCGTGCAAGGTGGGAGTGGGATGCACAGGGAGTCATGGATGGCTTGAGGAAGGGAGCTAAGGAACATGTGTGTGTTTATTTGGGAGTGTGGAGTCTTTCCAAAGAGCCCTGAGGTACTCGGCAGCCGCACCCCAACACCCATCGGTGGTGTGGGTTGGGAAGGGACCGTGTGAAGCTGAACACGGGTGTAGGAGACACACGTCGGGGTGAGACCCCTGAATACCCAGGCCTGTTTCCCAGAATTGCTTGGCTTAGCCACCACCCTGCCTTAACTCTGAGCCCGGTGGTGGATCAGTTCCCCTTGCTGTCCTTGCCCTCCTTGAACACAATGCACTTCGTCCCCATCCCGAAGAGGGGGAGAGAGCGGCACGGGAGGAATCCGACATGAGCAGGCTGATGGCTGCCGTCCCAGTGCAGGCTCAGCAAATGGGGCTTGTGATGGATGAATGTGCAGGGCAAGAAGTAATAAAATGGGCCCCAGTCATGTAATCTTCCATTAAAATGAAATGCATACCAGAAATGAGGCATTTCTGCAGCTTGTACCATCTCCCACGGAAGATCATGAATAAAAGAGGCAAGTGTACTGTTGACAGATGCCGGCATGCATAAAGGACAGTTCCTATAAAGGCAAAGCCCCGGCTAACAGATGGACTAAAGATGTGAGATGCAGGAAGATTTACCAGTCTAAATAATTCAAGGGAATGTCGTATGGGGAGGCAGTGCTGGAGAGGGGAGCTGGCAGAAGGTACAGATGGAAAGGCAGGCCAGGCCTTTCCCACAAACCCATTAAGAACGTCGCTCGTCTGAGTGACAGTATGTCGCACAAGGCACCAGCAGAGAGGGGTGGATTTGCCTCCAGCACTCCTTCTGCAAGGTCAGGAGAAGAGGTAATCTCAAAGGTTGCAACTATTTGAGGTTTGCCTCCTGCAAGGCCACTTTCTCCAGCCTTCCTCCTCTCCCACCTTTTCTGCTCTATCCTTTCTTCACCTGCTGCTGGGCAGAATGGGAGCACAGAAATGTTTCTGCAGCCACGAGCAGGGGGTAGAGCTGGCAAAGGCATTCAGTGCTCCCATTGCTCTTCTCTGCCTTGCTCAGGTCTCTGGACATCATTTGGACTTGGAGAGGGTCTGGGGGCCAGTGCTGGGTGCCCTGTGCCCATTGAGGGGCACTGGTGGGGCATTTGGTGGCTTTACGTAGTTGGTGAAGAGATGTGGCTGCTATGTGATGTGTATGTGCCCTGGTGATGGCAGCTGGAAAAATTTTGTGAATCTCCCTGGCCGTTAATAGGAAGTATGAGAAGGGCTGGCTGAAGGATTGCAGTGTGTTGGGAGGATTTTTGTAACACAGGATGCAGGGATAAGCTGATGTAGGAAGTGGTACGGAGGATGGGGCGTCGTGGTGACTGAGAGCAGGGCAGGGGATGCCCAGGGCCCCTCTCCCACTGCTCCCTGGGAGCCTGGGGTTGGCTTGGTGAATGTGAGACATTTTGGGAGAAGAGGGAGGATAAAGGGCAAGATGCAGAGGCTTAGATAGAAGTCAGTGGCAGCTGCTTGGCAGAGATTGTGCGCGCTCTCTGCTCGGAGAGGACGCCTTCCCCGGGCTCGTCAGCCGTCTGCAGCACGGCGATTAATCATTGGTGTCAGAATCCCTAATCCTATTCAATGGAAAACAAACAGCGCAGCATCCAGCCCTGTGCTGAGCCCAAGCAATTAGCATGTTTACATGGGCTGGGGAAGCTCAACAAAGAGTGGCCAACAGGGGCCACGGGAAATGAACCCTTGTCAGCCCCTGATGTTCCAAGCGCCTGGGATCCCCAGGCTCTGACTCAGGCCCAGGCTTGGAAATGTGGCTCAAAGCAGATGAACGCAGCTACTGCCACCAAAAAATGATTTTTCTCGATTAGGGCTCAGGTGTGTGTGAGTGTGGGCAGCTGCTGAGGTGGGGGATGTGTCTGGTTTGGATGGTCAGCTGGGTAAACAGGGATCTGAAGGAGATAAGGGGTTTGCTCCTGCTTAGGCTTTGAATTAGTAGCAAAAGTAGCAGCCGAAGCCTTTGCAATTCCAGCAAACACAGCCCTGATGCCAACGCCTTGTCCCCATTCCTCCTGCACCTCTCAGGCCCTCACCGCTGGAGCTGCATCTCTCTGGCCGGAATTATTTTGATGTTTTTGGGTGCTTTGGGTTAAGATTGGGCTCTGCAGGGCCAGGGATGTGCAGGACCAACATCCCTCGTAGGCTGGACCCCCCCTGGCAGGCTCAGGTCCCTCTCATGGGCTTCAAGGAGGTTTGAGAGGTGGGTTGCAAGGAAAGGTGCAGGACTAACCAGACATATCTGTCCCTTGTGTGTGTCCCCAGGGCCTTGCAGCAGCCACCTCAGATGAAAACGATTCCCAAAACCAAAAGCAACAAAAAGCTTCCTCAAAGTGGACGGAGATGCTTCATGGACTGCCCTGCCTGAGCATCCCTGCCCTGCTCTGGATTATTTAACTGGGTTCTGCAAACACAATTGCAAACAGCAAAGCAATGGGAGTGAGAGATAACCTTTGTTTCTGCAGGACCTACCAGAAGCTGGGTAACAATGTGGGTATGTTGGCAGTGGGAAAAAAAGTTTATGTTTTAAGCCTCACGTGACCTCTGGAGCTTCTGGGCTTTGGAAAGTGGGAGTGAGACAATCCTCCCAAGCACTCAATCCCTGTCGAAATGAAGGGGTTTTCCTGGGTATGCAGCTTTCCCCCTTCCCTCCTAGAAGTGTATCTGATTTTTGGGGGTGGAAAAAAAGAGGATTGATTCAAATAAAAATGTATTTGTATGAGAAAAATTATTTCCTTCCATGAGTAAACACATAGTTTGAGGCAAATTTATGGCTTTGGCCTGGTCATTAATATCTGGTTGTCAAAAAGTATTGGTTTGAACAAAAATATGTTGTAATAAAAATGCATTGTTTCGAAGAAATTTATTGTCCCCATGAAAACCTATTCAATTCAGAAAGATATGTTGATTTCAATGAAAATCTATTTGTTTTAAGAGACAGAGAGAGGGAAGTTGCACTCAGCTGAGAACCAGGGGCTTCTCTCGGTACAGATCTCCCTGCAGTCCCTTGGCTATTAGAATGGGCAAAGCTGGAAAATCAACAACTGGGCAGCAAAGGAAACCTGTAGGTCTTGCCTGTGCTCAGTGACCATCCTCCCAGCTGGAGAAAAGTGCCCCAGCTCCCGTAGGGTAAGGAGGGGGGACATGGTTGTCTCCATTCCTTATGGATTAGATGGCTTCTCCCACAAACAGCTTTTCTTACCCTGAAAATCTAATGTTTGGGTGACTTTTAAAGGTCCTTTCCAACCCAAAGTTATCTATGATTCACCAGTGTGGATCCCAGGGAGTGGCTGCTCGTGCTGCTGAACCCACCTCCAGCTGGAAAGGCGCACATCTTGTAGGTGACCTGGGACCTTCATCTTCTGCTTCCTGTCTTGAGCCATACGTGAACAGCGAGAATGTGCGTCGGTGAGTACCTGAAGGGGAGATGGCTGTGTTCACACTGCTACCCGTAATATTTCTCCTTTGGTGTCGTGGCACAAGGAAAGGGCCCCTTTTGGCTCAGGGCAGCTTTATGGTGTGTCTTTGTGGTTCTCCCAGCCCTGCTCCGAGATGGGACTGAGGTTTGCTATCCTGCCTAAGCCTCTTTGCTTGCCAGCAGGGACTGGATGAAATTCACCCTGAGCTCCAAAGCCCTAATGCTGCCTTAGCTGGGATTATGAGAGAAGCCACTGTGGTATCACCTGAAATCCACCTCGCGGTGCCTCCCATTTAAAACAGTCAGCAGATGTTTGCAGTGGGCTTTTTCTTTCATTATGCTCCAACTCTGCTATTTAATCAGCTTCTTCCTTCCTCTGTTTGTACAAGGTATCGCTTGCCCATATTAACAGGGGGGAAGGGAAGGTGCGAGATGAAAAAAAAAAAAAAAAAAAAAAATTTGCCTACCCAAAAAATCACACCGCCATGAAATTATC
>VXBT01000309.1:340969-369925 GCA_013400235.1 Oriolus oriolus | reverse complement strand
CCAAAATAAAGGGGGGGAAGGGAAGGGACGAAAAAAAAAAAAAAAAAAAAAAAAAATTTGCCTACCCAAGAAATGTCACTGCCATGGTATTATCCCCTCCCTGCCAACACATGCACGGGTTCTGGTGTCAATGGAAAGGTTGCCTCTGATTAATATTAATAAAGAATTAGAGCTGTGTTTGTCATGATCACCTCGTTTGGTATTGCTCTGTGTGGCAGGTGAAAGCAGAGGAAGGAAGGGAAGAGGTCTGCACAGCATTCATTAATCATTTCATCAGGAAGGAGTTCAAAGCAGGGGCTGGCCTTAACAAGGGCTGCAGGCGGGGATGGGGCCGTGTTTGTTCAGATGTTCCTCCTTATGTCCCTGACCTCCCGCCTGGTCAGCTGGTGTAGGCCTCCAAAAATGAAATGCTCTTCTAGAATCCAGGGCTTCCTACCCCTAGACAGGGCTTCCTTGGTCTTGTCTAGGTCAAGGTGATGTCACATGAAAGCCTGACGTAGGTCCACTATTGGCATCTATTTATCAGTTAAAAAATGACTTCTCAAGAGATCCTTGTTTCCCCGTTGAGTCAAGAAGATTAATAAAGTGTGGTGAGACCATCCTCTGAGAAGCTGCGTGATGGTAAACTTCCTTCTGCATACTGGGACTCCTCAGAAGAACGACTCCTCAGGGCAGGTGAGCAGTGGCCAGGAACTGAGAGACACTTGTGAGACACGGTGGTCTCTGGGAATTCTTGGAGTAAGCCCTAGGAAGCCATGTTCCATCTCCAAGGCAAGGCAGTAGGGATACACTTGAATTTAAGATGTACTCCTCAGAGGGCTCCTTGTCCTTCCAAAAGATGGTTCCTCCCCCCATAAAATAGGTGCCTAAGCTGGAGGACCCCACACCCCTTGCTCTGTTGACTAGAAGACCCTACAGGTAGCCTTGTACTTAAACAGCTATTTAATGGTTCAAGTCCAGTGGCCTAAATCCCATCTGCACATCTTTAAAGAGCTGTTCCTGTAGTAGGCCAGCCCTGCCCTTGGCACATGGTGTTGTTGGGAACACGAGGATGAATGTCACAGGAGTTCAGGTTCTGTATTTTATGCAGGTTGGAATATTCAGAGCGAGTGGCTCTGACTGAGGCGGGTATATTGCACTGGGATTGCGGCACCCAACTCAGTCTTGGCTGATGTTTGCATGCAGAGCTTAGCGCGGGCAATTTATGCAGACTTTTAGTGGTATTTTGTTTCTTAAAAGTGTGGAGATTCCCGTAAATCTTGGCTTAAACACATCTGTGTGTGGCCAAAACTGGTCTCTGCTTTCTTTATAACCTGTATTTTCTGGATCCAAGACCAGAAGGCTGTGCACACGTACATATGGCAAAAGTTCTTTGTATTAAGAATTTACAGCTCAACCTTCTTTTTCCTTTTTCCTCCTTTTTTTTTTTTTTGTTTTTTTTTTTTTTTTGATGCTATTTATTATTCAAATGTGGGGAGAGTCAAGCCAAGTGGTGCATTGCTATCATTAATTATTCTCTGGGATTAAGGAATCAGTTAAAACCATATCTCCCTTAATCCTGTTTTATTAATTTTATATTCTTGGCAAAATAAGAAGCAAAACAACAACGCCCCCAACCCTCTTTACAAAGGGATCATGCAGCTTTCTGCTGGGACCCTGAGAACGGGAGGTCTCTGGTGTTCCATGGATGCTCATTTTTAAATTTGATAAAATAAATTAGCACAGGATTAGAGCCTTCCTGACAGCACAGCTCGACTGCAGTTACCACCTTAAGGGAGGCATTAAGCGTTGTTTCAAGGGCAGAGGTGAAGTGGGAGTGCGCTGGTTCCTCTGCTCCTCGGAGAGTGGGAACTTTCCTCTCACTAGGAACACAACTGGTGGCCTCTCCTCCCCCTCCCAGCCACAGCCAAAGGGGCTACCTTTCTCCAGTGACAGGTTTTGGGTTGGATGAGGTGGACACTACTTGGTCAGACACACTCATGAGCTCATCAGCTTGTTCTGTGTAGCAGCCAGAGTTGATAACTGTAATTACCCTCTTCCTTTTGGGATATTATGGAGATGTAAGTGAAATTTTCCCTGCAACAGCAGAGACTTCACTCCTGAGAGTGAAGGCTTGGTCTCAGAGGGAGAATGGGAAAATGGAAGTGGGGCTTTTGCAGGTTTCATCTCCGTTTCTGAAGAAAAGCTCCAGCTGGTGCTGTCATCAGGTTCTGCTGGCATGAGAGGTGTGGAGGCCAGGCTGGGAGAGAGCAACCCGTGGCTGCACTGCAGATCTAGTGGCCTCCAGACTGCTTGTTGATGTGGCTGCCAGAGAGGAGAGAAAGGACAGCGGTGGTGTGTGGCTCTCTGGCCTCTTCCTCAGACAGACGGGAACCTGCGCTGGGCTTCCAGAAACAAGACTGAACCCCCTGGAGGGGGTTAGGTTTGCAAGGCACAAGGAGCTGGACTGTGAGTTCTGGGCTCAGCTTCTTGAGGCTCATTTTGAGCACCGTGAAGGAGAGGCGCTTGGTTGCTCAGCTAGATGGGGTATCTCTTGGGTGGCTTTTGGGAAACCCATGCTATGGAGACATTTAAACTGAGTTGGTGAGATCGTTCTCAGAGTTCTGCAGTGCAGCATGTGGGACTGGTGACAAAGATTATGTCAAAAAAGAGACCGTGATGGCTGCATGGCTGATGAATCCTTGTTCTCTGCTCATCTTGAAGCTGAAGGACAACTGTCCCCACCACTGAGCTGGGGTGCTGGGGATGCATTGCTGTTTGCCTTTAATCTTTCAATAAATCAGGCTTTTTTAAGGCTTTCAAAACAGAGTTGTGCAGGAAATGTTGCTAAGTGTTTTTTCCCTGGAAAAGGTGTCTGGTTTGCCAGTAATGGCAGTGGCTTAGCAATGAGTCTGCAGTGATGCCAGTTGGGCTGGGCTGCGATGGAGGGAGGTGTGGGATCCACCCTCAGCTTCACTGGGAAGGGCTGTGTGGATTAGCAGGTGTTAGCAGAGAAATGCCCTAATGCTATGCTGGCCTCAGGGTCACTGTTGAAATCTGCTCCTTCTTTTGAGAGTGTCTTTGACTCTCTCTCTTCCGGTCTCACCTGGCCTCACCTGAACACCTTTGCTGCAGAATTGAGGGTCACACTCGAAGTCTGGTGTTGGTTTCCAGGAAATTCCCACAGTTCAGGCACCTAAACAGTATCGAGATTTTTGCAAAAGATCTTCCATTCAGTAGTTATTCATACAAGAATGCTGCACAGACCCTACAATAATACAAACACCAGAAAGTATCTTCAGGGCCTGATTTGTTGAACATCCCAAATCAAGACATATCTATTTCATCTGTCTTTTCTCTACCAACCAGGGATTTCTTTTCTTCTGTAATATGTGTGTTACGATTTCTTGTTTGTGAAGAGTCACAAACAGGGAAAGAAGGGATGTTTACTTTTATAAAAAACCACATAGTTCCTTTGAAGGAAAACTGTAAAGCAAATGGCTTCCTTTGTTTTATTCAGTCTAGGAACAGCTTCCTAACTTGCTGTGTAGGAACAGCCAGCTCTTTCTTGTTCTTCTGTAAGCAGAGCTGGTATGGAGCCGGAGGATGCACCATTCCCAAGTACTGGGCATTCTCTGTGGACAGCCCGATGTCCTACATGTGTTACTGTACAAAAGGCTCAGGCAGGATTTCATTGCTTGGTAACTCTGTGGCCTATGGAAATTCACTCGGACCCAACGAGGTGCCAAGCTGGTGCCAAGCAAGTTGGTCTTATCTCAGCCTGAGAGCTCCCCTGACTGGACAGGTGGTGGAGTGGGATACAAAGAGCTGGTTGGAGGTGAGTGGTGCTCTGGTCCTAGAGATACGCAGAGGAATTCTCAAATGATGCCAATGGAAAGCTGAATTAGACTCCATCTTGGTCCTGAAATACTGTGTTAGCTGGGATGTAGCTCACAAAACTAAGCTTTTCCAGCGGTGTTTGGGCAGAAAATGTCACCTGTGCTGATTCCTGGGTGAGCTTGTCCTGGCTGGATTGGAGGGGCCTTCCCTGTTGCTGGAGAAGTGCTATGGCACAGCTGGAGCAGCCTCCTCTCTCCTTAGGGACACAAGCCAAACCAGGGTGTGGGCCGGGAGCGCTCCTGGAGCTAGCCTTAGTGGACACTGGCTTTAAAATAGCTGAGAAAAATCCAAAATTATACTGATAAAAATTTCAAACGGCTGCCTTCAGGTGCCCTGGTAGTGTTTTGATCTTGTTACCAAACTTTTGGTTGAGGGAAGAGCTAATTTAAGTTAATTTGCATCACGAAGCATCGCTGATGTGCCAGCGGAGGGGACCTCGCACAGCCATGCAGAAGGCAAGCCAAAAAAACAAAGGCGTGTATTCCCAGATTTGAAGTAGGAATTATATACACTTAGAGTCATGAACTCTGGGTAATAATTGAAAGGTCAGATTGATGAGAGCAGCCTCCGAGATACGATTTCTATGACAGCTTGATGGATGCTCCACTATCAAGGTGTGCTTTTAATCATAATCTCATTACTCCACTTCTTATGGTTCGACTCACCTAAACTCACGGGAGGAATCAGGGGCCACCTCTAAAATGTGAATCGGCTTTTATTTGGTGGTAGAGGAGTTGAGTGGTTGGGAGAACAAAAAGGAAAGAAATGAGGCAGAAGAGAAAAAAAAGACCTTCTGGGCTGAGGATGAGTCAAGAGTGTGTGTGAGAGCAACACCTTCACTGATCCAGAGCAGTGCTCTGGATACCCTTCTGCTGGCTGGGACCAGTGCGGGTGCTCTGGAGCAAAGGAGGGAGACTTGCACCTCTCCCAGCATCAGCATCAGCCATGAATCTCACAGCATTGCCTGCCCGAGGAGCCTGGGCATGGGGCCTGTGGAGAGATGGCCATTACAGCTCTCCCAGGCATGAGCAGAGGCTTGTTTTTGGGGAGAGAGCCAGTGCTGGCTGTTCATGCATTCTGATCTATCTATCCAAAACCCATGCTGAAGCTTCCCTGGTGGCCAGCGGTAACATGTGCTGATGGAGAGCACCAGCTCCCTTGGCCCCTGTGCCTTGGAGAAGGGAAAAGCCTTTTTTTGAGGCCATGGTGAACAGGAGCTGAGAAGCTGAGCTTTAGCCCAGCTAGGCCCCCAAACAGCCAATGAGGGGACATCACCTCTTCTCTTTGAAGTAAATACCAAGAAGCCCAGAAGATCCACCACATCCGCTGGTCCATCCATTGATGTGGCTGTGCAGAAATGACACCATGGGCCATGTAACGATAGTGGACATGGCCCTTTTCCCATGTACATGTTTCCACATGCAGTGCTGGATCCAGCTCTGTGGTCTGGGGTCCCCAGCACAGGAAGGACATTGTCCCTGTTGGGGTGAGTCCAGGGAAGGCCACTGAGATGATTAGAGGGGTGGAGCACCTCTCCTGTGAGGAAAGGTTGAGATAATTTGGATTGTTCAACCTGGAAAACAGAAGGATTTGGGGTGACCTAATTTTGGCCTCCGAGTATCTGAAGGAAGCCTGCAAGAAAGATGGAGAGGGATTTTTTACAAGGGGATTTAGAGAAAGGACAAGGGGGATTGATTTCAAACTGAAAGAGAATAGGTTCAGGAAAAGAGTCTCCCCTGTGAGGGTGGTGAGGCCCTGGCATAGGTTTCCCAGAGAAGCTGTGCATGCCCCATCCCTCAGAGTGTTCAAGGCCAGGTTGGATGGGGCCCTGAGTAGCAAAAATGTCCCTGCCCATGGCAAAGGGGTTGGAATGAGATTATTTTTAAGGTCCCTTCCAATCCAAACCATTCCAGGATTCTGTGTCATCAGCACCACCATAACCGTGGGGGACCTGGTTTAGTGGGGGCTCCCAAAAAGCATCCTCATGGGCTCCTCTTTGAGAGCTCGCTGCCAAGGCTGGAGGAATTCATTCTCGCCTCCCTGAAACCTCCTGGAAGAGTTAGTATGGAAATTTCAACCTATTTTTAAGGGTTATTTTCACTCAAGTGAAATCTATCAAAGAAGGAGGGTTATTTTTACAGCACACAGCAACTGCTGGTTGCCATGGCAGCAGGCGGGCGAAATGCAATAAAGCATCCCTGTGTTATCGTAAACACAAAGGGAACCACGGGCACCGGGAAAAAAGGAGACTGTCATGTGGGAAACTCCGTGGATCCCTCACCAAGACCCTTGCTGGGCTCAGGCAGCGACAGCCAGGGGGATTTTATGGGGTCCTCTGTGCCCATGCAGGGCCTGGTGGGCCAAGAGGCTCTCCGAGGGCCTACCATGAGTGTTATGTCAGCCTGGGATGAACATTTTCCTCTGTTCATTTGGAAGCGCTTGGAAGAAGTTTAGAAAATGCATCATCCAGAGAGTGGGAACACATACAGCTCTATTAATTTTTGATCTGACTTCCAGGACAAGGAGCCTATGGAGGTCTCTTCTTTTACATGGTTTCAAACTGTGAAGGGATTTCAAACTGCATGTGGTGAGAGGGTTCAACCTCTCCATCTCTTCCAAGTGTGCTCTGTCTCTGGATTAACTCAGGTACCCTGTTTCACCTCAGCAGCTGAGCATGTGTGCACAACAGGAGTATCCCAATGCCACTGGACCCAGGAGAGTCTTGGTGTGTGTGTGTGTGGGACCTCAGTTAGGATATCACTCATGAATTATGGACATCCCCATGTCCCTCCTGTGTCAGGGGACACAACTAGAAACTTCATGAGCCCTTTGAGGTGTTTTATCCCTGAAGGCTGTGCTGCTCTTCGGCTCTGTGGAAGCCACATGGCTGCCCCTCATTTCTCTTCCCTCCCAAGGTGCAGAGTGTCCTAAGGTGACACATCTTGGGTGCATAAGGGCTGGCTGGGCTAGGGGGAGCCTGATGCAACCCACAGTGGGTGTTTTCATTTCAAACTCTCACCAAGACAACCACCAGTAATGTGGAGGAAGACCAAACAGGCACAGGACTTGGCTTCTTCACCACACAGAAGCCTCTTCAAGAACCTGAGGGGTTTTCCATGGGGGAGATCCAGGCATTCAGAGTTCTTTTGTTCAGAAGCATGTTGGCACTGGGTACCAAAGCCCAGACCATCCGAAATGCCTTGCCATTTGGCTCACCCCAGAGATGTCACTGAGGTTTTGGGTTTGTCACTTAGCTCTCACACTGGGAAAAGCCAGTGGTATTGAATTTCATGATGTGGGGCAAAAGCCCAGCAGTCGTGAGCTTGGCAAGTGCTGCTGAAGACCAGAGTATTCTTCATCCTTGCCCCATGAAAACTGAGTTATCCCTAACCGAGTACACCATCTCCCAACCCAGCCTAAGGTCAGTCCTACTCCAATACATATAAATCCTCAAGGGCGTGCACACGAGTTGGTCGTCACAATGCCACTGAATACCAGGGGACAGCTGGGTGTGAAAAAGGTGAATCCCTTGCACCAACCAAAAGTCCCACTCCTGCCTTATGCCAAGATCCTGCTGTAGGGTTTGCAGGGCAATGGCTTTGGAGCTCTGGGGCTTGCTTTTGCGGGGAAAAGGAACAAAGGCAGGACTTGCTGTGCAGCAGTGTGAGTATAAATAGATCCCTGGGAGGGTGAGACCAGCAGGAGACGAGAGATCGAGATGATTTCTCTTTCCAAAGGAACAGTCTTGACCCCACTTTCTTTTATGGATGTACCCTGTAGTATCAAGTGATTCTTCCTTGTGCCCTTATCTAGGCAAGGATTGTGTAAAAACCCCAGCTACTTGCCAGGGGAAGGTAGTTTGCTCCATTTTTATAAAAAGAGGTTGATTTTCTTTTTATCAAATAATGAGGAAAAAATATGATAATGCTCAGCTGGAGGTGTATGTCATCTAAAAGGGTTCCTAATGACTGGGGTTTGTATTGAATTATTAGAGAGTCAATAACCAGGGTATGTGGCTCTCTGGGAGTGCCTTTGAGGAAAAGCTCAAGATCTCCATCAGCCTTGTGGTATTTAGGGAAACTCTTGCTTCAGGAGCACTTTTACCAAGGACTTCTCCAAAGCAAAGGCAAGGAGGGTTCCCCAGGGGCTGGGATCCCAGCCGTCCTGCTGACAGCATGCTGGGATACACTGGCAGAGCTCTAGATGATCTCCTTGAGATTAAACTTAATTCACAACTCTTTAACCTATGGTTCCGTTCATAAGTGTTTCATTACTCGGGGGTGAGTATGTGGCAGCTCCATTCTTTGATAGCATATATAGCATGTTGCACTTTACAAAGCATTAGCAATAAATGCTTAATGGAAGAGGCTATATCAAGCTGTTAGAGAGAAAGCCTATTATAGAACGTGGGCTCCTGCTAAAACAACGCGTGCGTCTGTTTAACACCTGATGTTAACTTAGGAAGCATGTTAGAAAGCTCTGCTTTTTTGGCACAGAGAAAATGAGAGGCACTTTATGTATTAAAGTGTCACCAAAATTTCTTCCCTTTGTTTAAAACAATCTTGAGAAAGTATTGTCTGAAAGGTAGCTGGCTGAGACAGGAATTCTGGAGGAACCTGTCAGGAGCGGGAGCTGGAGGTGTGTGGGGTGGGAGGTGATGTGCAGCAAGGCTGCATCAGGTCTGCCCAGCACAGCGTGGATGGGAGCTGCTTTTAGAATCGTAGAATCACAGAATAGTTTGGATTGCAAGGGACCTTAGAGATGATTTCCTTCCACCCCCCTGCCATGTGCAGGGACACCTCCCATGAGACCAGGTCGTTCAAAGCCCTGTCCAACCTGGCCTTGAACACTTCCAGGGATGGGGCAGCCACAGCTTCTCTGGGCAGCTGTGCCAGGGCCTCACCACCCTCACAGGGAAGAATTTCTTCCTAATATCCAATCTAAACCTACCCTCTTTCTGTGTGAAGCCATTCTCCCTTGTGCTGTCACTACAGTTCCTGAAGAAGCCAAGCAGACTCACTGAGGTGGTGTTTGGAAGGGATCCCCAGAGGTCTCCAGCACAAACTCTCCCAGGAAGTGGGACTGGCTGTAACACTTCACCAGGCTGGCTGCAGCTTGGTCCAGCAGAACACTGCATTCCTCTGAGGATGCTGAGTAGGAACCACTCCAGGGAGCCTGTTTCAGCGCTGCCTCAGCCTCCTGGTGGAAACCTCACCCACCAAAACATGCAGCCCTCTGGGAAAAGGTTGCTGTAATCAAGCTGCTCAGGAGAAGGAGACCTCGAGCTCTTTTAGCACTTATAGCACAAAGCCAAACTATTTTGGTGGGGTCTGGAGGCATCTGGCCCAGCCTGAGCTATGTACCCAACAGCCCAATCCACCAGGGAAGTTCAGCTGTTCATTTACAACAGCATGGAGCGACAGGACAAGGGAGACTGGCTTTAAACTGAAGGAAGACACATTTAGATTGGATATTGGGAAGAATTGCTTCCCTGTGAGAGTGATGAGGTCCTGGCACAGGTTGCCCAGAGAAGCTGTGGCTGCCCCATGCCTGGAAGTGTCCAAGGCCAGGTTGGATGGGGCTTGTAGCAGCCTGGTCTAGTGGAAGGTGTCCCTGACCATGGCAGTGGGCTTGAAACAAGGTGATCTTTCATTTTCCTTCTTAACCAAACCATTCCATGATTCTGTTTGCAAGGTCCAGCCTCGAGTCCAACACCACTGAGGCTGAGTCCCAGCAGTGCAGGCAGGAGACTGTGCTCTGTGGCACATAAACCTGCTCACCATCTCTGTGTCCACACAGTGCGTGGCACACTCTGCATGACCCATGGTGACTTTGGGACCAGCATAATCGGACTGGGCTTCTCAGACTTCCAAAACAGACCTGCTGTTCTCCACTCTTCAGACCTGACCCCTCTGTCTTATTCCAGTGCTTCAGCAGTTAAATGGAAGACGGTGTCTGAGAAGATTAGAATTAAGTTATTAAAGCATCTGGACACTTTTAAGAGGATTGCTGAGCATCGTAGTACTCAAGATTGACTTGAGAATTTGGGGGTGGATTTGCAGCTGGAAGAAATTCCTCATGTACTGTATACCTGCCCCTTGTGTATATGTTAGCATACTTGGCACAGATGTCTCTTTGTTTCCGTACAGGAAACTAATTGCCTTTCTTGTTTCAGTCTGAAGTTTTCTTGTGTCATTCTGTAAATAATGAGAGGCATTTCTCAAAGTTTGCCAGCGCCTTTGTCTCTCCTGACAATGCCTCAGCTGCTTGCCCTGCACTAGAGGAGCGTCCCCCTTGCTGGAAACCTGGTGTCATCTCAGCAGAGTCCATGGTGGCTGAGAGGTTTGTAAGCTGAGAGATGCCCTGCAGGGAGGCAAAAGTGGGGAGAAGCAGGTTTTATGTGAGAGTGACAAGCTTTGCCTTTGAGCTCACCCTAACTTCCAGCTTTTTGTGTGAATTCCTGGAGATTAAAGTTCTTTATTTATCCCCAGCACAGTGGGGGCAGTGGCACCAGCCAACACCTCCTGTGACCCATGGGGATGTGACCCCCAGCAGCGCAGCTCTTGCTGGAAGGGGGATTTTCTCAGCCCCACAATGCTTCTGACCCTCTGTTTCCTTTCATGTGCCTTTTAGAAGCTGATTTTTTGGATAGGCAGCCTCTCCTTGGCTCTAAGCCATATCTCCTGAGGTTTAAAGAAGAAGAGCAGAAGTTCAGGGCTTGAATTGGAAACAACGTGATACCGTGATGGAAATCCAGCTCTCTCCTCCTGGTACCAAATGATGGTTTGCTACAGACCCATGGGAGAAGGAACATCCTCAGAGCTTTCCCAAGAAGGAAGAGTTGGAGCAGATACAGAATGAAAGAGGGATGAGAGAGCCTAGAGCCAGCCTGAAAATTTGTCTGCTGCTCCAATTTGATGTGAAAGAAGAATTCAGGTCAGTAATGAGAGAGCAGATATGAATGCTTGGGGCAGGAGGCTTTGCTGCTGTGAACTAACCAGAGTTTACAGGTGTTTGAACAGCAGAAGGGGAGGTTTCTCCTGTGGGAAAGGGAGGGTCGGTTCCCGTCACGGGTCTGTGACTGACCAGATCCACCCAAATCAGGAGGAAAGAGCACTCCCCTGATCTCATGGCTCACACAGGGACAGTCCTGTGAGCAGAGGGGATGCAGCTGGGGCACAGGGCTGCTCAGCATCCCAGCTGGCACTGGGCAGGATTTGGCTGCACAGAGCAGCAAGGACCCTCCTCTGCTGCTGACCTTAAGGCTGTTGCCCATCCTTCACCCATCCCTGTGCACCAGCTGCTGAGCTGGCAGAGAAGCTCTAGTGACCCCATCCCAGCCACTGGCAACTTGATGCTATTGCTGCTTTCTTATTTAAGTGCAACCACCACAGCTCTGCTTGCTATGGTGTAATTTGGGCTACGGAGTAAATGATGGGTTGCAGTCAGCAAAGGAGCACCAAGGAGGGCTTGTGAGGGCAGAGAGGTTTGGCTTTAGCTGGCTGAAAACTGCCAGGGGGGAAGACCTGTGCGTGGCCAGAGGATGGTGTTGGACATGGGCTGTGTCAGTGCTCCAAGGCTGGCTCCCTGTGCCTGGCCGACAGCACGGCTGCAGAGATGGGGTAGCTGGGAGAGGATGCTGAGCCCTGCCTCAGTTTCCCCTTTGAGAGTGCAAGAGAAGGGAGCCTTTGGGACAGCTGAAAGGAAGCGAGGAGGGGGTGTTGGGCTCTCTAGCCAGCACCTGGGGGCATGCTCTGGCCAGCTGTCCTTCCCACTGGGGTGGTTTTTTATCAGAAAGGAAGCCAGCAGGGAGGGAAGAGCATCCCGAGTCGGCTCCAGCCATCAGATCTCTGTCAAGGATTTGGCCTGGATTTTTACTACCTGTCCCAGTTGTCACTTTTGTGTGAGAAGAAGCAGGGACATGGTGGGTACCTGGTTACTTTGGGGCTGTCACATCTGCTGCAGGGAGGACAGTACAGCTTTTGACAAGTTGGTGTCATTAGCGCTGGGCTCCGAGGCTGCTGCCAGTCGGGATTTACTGTCCACCTCCCTGGGACCAGCCAAGCCATCCACTCCCCACATGGCAGCTCCTCATCCGGAGCCTGGCTGGGGCAGGAATCCTGATGGTGCTCAGCATCCCTGCACAAGGAGCTGCTGTCTCCACTCCTCCCTCGCGAGGGGAGGGGAAATTCTCTGGCACCGCTAATTGCGGACGGCTCCTGCTTTGGGCACCGCTTGCCTCAGGCTGCCAATCACCCCCTGCTCCCCTGCATCACGTCAGCGGTGTCACGGTGTGTGTCGCAACTCTGTCACGGTGAGTGTCACAGCTCTGACACCGGCCTGACGCCCGCACCGTGCCAGGGCAGTGACAACCGGTAATTGGGTCCCCCCCTCCACCAGCATCACCTGCCAAGGCCGTGGGGGAGGCAGGGAGTGACTTTGTAGCCATCCGAGGAGAAGCTCGGACACTGGGACTTTTCGGGTGCAGTCAGCCCTGCCAGGTGTTGACTGATGCCGGCAGTGCGGATGCTCTGCAGTCACAGACACTCTGGGCTGGGGTAAAGGGGGTGAATTGACAGCACTGCCAGCTTGCACCAGCCACAGGGATGTCCCCGGCCATGCCTTTAGGAGCATTGAGCTGCAGGTGTTGCCCCCTTATGCCCCCAAGCTCATTTAGAGATGCTTAAATGCCCTTGTGGCTGTGAATGCTGCTGCCTGACGTGGCCCAGCAGCGGGGCTGGGCATGACGCTCCCTCTCTGCTTGTGCCAAGAGGTCCCCTCAATCCCAGGAGGAACAAGCTACTGTCAGCAGCCTCTGATTCTTCCAGGGTCTGGTCTGGCCTTGCTTTAGTTTGGGATGGGGACTTGCATCCCAGCCAAGTGTGTCTGGAGTAAGGAGTTGCTGCAGATGTTTGCTGCGTGTGTTTGAGGTAGATGATTGCAACAGGAGGGACGCTGCAACTCTGGGTGTGCCAGCCCCCATGTCACTGCTGGAGTCCACGCCCCCTCATCATTCCCCCTGTAGACCTCACTCCTGTGATTTTATCCAACTTTGTCACTTTCAAGGGCCCCATCCCATATTTTCCCCAGCTCCTCTCATGCCCTGGTCTCGGTGGCTGTGTGTGGCAGTGCATTTCAGCACTGATTACAGTAGTGATGAAAGCCCCTTTCAGTGGCAGGGCTGGCCGGCGAGGTGGGGAATGTTGTCTTCTCCATCATCAGCGTGCTGATCCACTGCCAGCAGCACCCCTTCTGATCTTCCCACCTCCTGGGAGGCTGATGCTGGTGAGGGCTGCTGCTGCTTGCTCCAGCTCAGCTGGTTGTGCAGTGCAACCCCCTGACAGCACATCTGCAATTACTGGGTGGCATTTTTGCCTGTAGCTTCACATCCCCACTGCATTTTCAGCAATAACAGCTTCTTCGTCTTGGGTATTTTACCCAACCTCTTGAAATCAGGGACTTAAGGCAGCTGTTTTTGGCTTAGAACCTGGTCATCAAGAGAAAGCATCATAATTTGTCTGTGGTTTTTGCTGCACTGACACCACTCTCTGTGGCAGGTGCTTCAGGCTGATACTCGGTCAGTCCCATGGTGAGTGAGGATGTCAGTGTGTTAGGATCTTTTTGAGGTTTCAGGTGGTTTCTCCTCACATGTGATGCCTTCCACAATGGTTTCCCCACCACTGGGACCTTCTCTCCCACAAAGCTGCCTGTCATCTGCACTGTGGTTCTTGCCGATGTCCCCCTTCCACAAGGCAGCCTCTGGGACAAAACCACAACAAATGGCCCATTTAAAAGTGCAGACCTCGCACATCTTGGGGTCCCAGGAGGATGCCAAAACCTTGCTGATGCATCTGCTCTGCTGAAAAACTTGGCTTGTGCCATCATGGCTCTGCTCCCACTCCCTGAGCAAATGGAAGTGCTTCTGGGCTGCCTCTCTTTAGGGCTGGGGCTGCCAGGACTCAGCTCCCACCTCACACGTGCCTCTGCAAGCACAGCGTTGCCCCGCTGCCTTTTGCCAGGTAGATTTTAACCTCTAAGAGTACAGTCACAAGACCTGTCTCATCTGTGCTCTCAAGCAGAGTCTCTCTCCCGTGTGCCCCAAGCTGGGCTCTGGCATTGCATATGGATGCCCACACAGGGAAGAAAAATGGCTTTAAACTGACAGAGTTTAGACTGGATGTTAGGAAGAAATTTTTTTCCTGTGAGGGAGATGAGGCCCTGGCACAAGCTGCCCAGAGAAGCTGTGGCTGCTCCATCTCTGGAAGAGTTCAAGGCCAGGTAGGATGGAGCAATCTGGTCTAATGGAAAATGTCCCCACCCATGGCAGAGGGTTGGAACTGGATGAGCTTTAAGGTCCCTTTCAAACCAAACTATTCCATGATTCTAGGAAAAACATCCTAGAATATTTTTCCCTATCACAGAGACCTGTGGTGCCAAAAGCATCGTGCAAGAGCCTCAAGTCCAGCATGGCCCTTTTGTGCCAGTTCTTATCCATGGGGTAAGCAAGGCCTGCGGGCAGCTGCCTGCCCACAGCTCACTGTTGTCCATACTAAGGACCATTTTAATGACTGCCACAAGCTTAATGGAACACCAGGAGGCATTTATCCAACCTCTCTTAAATTCACTCATCTACTCACTACGACAACAAAAAATTGTTTTGAATATAAGAAATTAATTAAAATGATAAGTAAATAGATAATCTGAGGCATCAAGCTGTGTGTTTTTTAAAACATGCTTATTGCTGCTTTCCCAAAGGTCCTGATGATGTCAAGGGAGGTGATCTCTTCCTCACAGTCTGGTAGGGACAGGGACATCATATTGAGGGAGCCTCCCAAAACTGTTTTGTTGAAGATGTCCTTTCTACCTCATTATCACTACTCTATGGTTTCCAAGCATTTTTTGACCACATTCATGATTACAGTGAAGCAGGATTCTTTTTGGCAGCACAAAACACTCTTTCAAGATGATACCAGCACTTACAGTCTTATTCCTGTCATTAACAGAATTATTATTATGAATTTGCCATGCTTCCCCTTCCTAAAGAAAGCAATTCAAATCCAAATATTCTGGCTTAAAAACATCCCATCCTCATTTTCCAGAAAGACGTCACACCAGCCCTTCTGGGTAATAGAAGAGCATCTTTCTCTGGATGTAGTTACGCTGTGGTTTAGGTTATGGAGCACACTTCTCGGGCCTGAGAAGGGTACATCTAATTGTACATCCTAATTGTACATCCTAATTGTACATCCTAATTGTACATCTGCTGGATTCAGCTGCCTCTGGGCTCAGCAGTGGGCTCAAGTCCTCTGCAGCTTGGCCTCGCTTTGCTGTTTGGGGACAGAGCCAGGCTCTGCAGCTGTGGAAAGGTGACATTTACCAGATGTTGGCCAGGTGTCCCCTGGTGTGATTTGCCCTAAAGGACATGAAGGTGATCCAGGGGATTGATCCCAATATCCCATTTTAGATGAGGTGCCTCTCTTTTTCTTGAACTTCAGGGCACCACTGATCCCATCCATCTAGTGGGCTGGAATTCTGGCTACCCTGCAATTAGCTGCCAGAACAGTAAAACAGGGAGCTGACAGGGTGTTTGTCACAGCTGGGACTGTTGTCACCAGGCTGAAGGTAGCTGGATGATAGGACACACAGGAGAGGACACATTGTTCCCAGTCTTGGCCGTTATGGCTTTACAAATGACTATTCCATGCTTAGTTCCAAAATGGTGTCGTGGCTTTCTCTGCTGTCATCAATTGCCATCAACACTGCATTTAGCTGACATAATTACTTATTGTTACAATCAGTGCCCATTAGGTTAAAGCTAAATTACAGTCTCAGTCCTTGGGAACTGCCTATTACATCCATATGAATACGCAAAGTTCATCACTCATGATTAACGTTGCTACAGTGAATACAAAAGGAATTAGTGAGGACCTGTCACTTGTTGTAAAGTGCTGCCAGATTATGGTATCAGAAATGATGTGTCAACTGTTAAAACTTAATAATCCATGCTGAAGTGCTGTATCTGATTATAACAGTGATCAAAGGAGAGGCCTGATTGACACTTGGAAACATTATGGGACCGATAACCTGCGAGGGTCAGGAGCCATGGACCAAATGCCAGGGCCGCAGCTCAGCATGCTCACCCCCAGCTCTGGGTACTGTGAGGGGCTGGGGACACTCCTGGGGGCACCTGCCCGGGTGCTGGCATGGTCAGGAAAAGATCAATGGGTTTGTGGTCCTTGGGCACATCACTGAGCTGTGGCTCTTGCCTGGGCACCTCCCTTTCTGGCAGGAGAGAGCCTGTGGGTTCCAGAGTAGGATTCAGTCTCCCTCCACTCTGGCTGATGGTGTAAATCACCCTGCTGCAGTCAGGACTGGCATTTCCAGACCCTTCCCTTGCACTGATGAGACCTGAGTGGAGTGTAGGAGCACATTTGCCCTGATGTGAGCTGGGAGGACCCAGGAACTCTTCCCATTTGGATGTGTTTTTCTGGGTCTCTTCCTGTGGAGTACAAGCAGCATCCGTAAGTATGGATATATGCATGTCTGCAGGGATTTAAAAAAAGTTCTAAGATTTTATTTCAACATTGCTTAAGGAGACTGCCTGATTTTTCTAATTTGAAGAGACTTTTTGTTTAGAAATTCGTTGTTTCGCATTTTTCTTTCAAACTCTCAAGACTGAAGAAAATGTTTTACTTCACTTCCCTGGAGGGTTATGGTTTTTTNGGGGTTTTTTTTTTTTTTTTTTTTTTTTTTTTTTTTTTTTTTCTTTTTCTTTTTTTTTTTTTTTTTTTTTTGTTTCTAAAAAGCATCCTACAAGCAAACATAAAGATCTGTTGTTGAACTTTGCTAACAAAGTCCTCTTGGGAAGAAGAGCTGAACCACACAGGCTGAAGCACATGGGCTTGACAGAAGTGGGAGCTATAAATCTGTGTCTGGTCTCTGCTAATCCCTCAAGACAGGCTCTGGCTGAGGCAAGGGATGGTGTGGCCCCTCCAAACCCATGGCATTGTGCTCCTCATCCAGCAGTATGCCTGGAGCCAGGATGTGGGGAGGTCCTCATCCACAGTGGAGGTTTGTGTCGGGCCATTGATGGATGGTGAGCCCCGCCTGGGCTCTTCCTCACAGCCCCATCATTTTGTTTGTGGATACTGGTTGCACGTCACAGAATCACAGAACAGCTTGGGTTGGAAGGAACCTTAAAGATCTTCTCATTCCAACCCCACTGCAATGAGCAGGGACATCTCCAATTCGTAAGGAATCTCTGAACTCTGTCTAACCTGGCCTTGACTCTTTCTGGGGATGGAGCATCCACCACCTCTCTGGGCAACCTGTATTAACTGCAGTTTACTACTGGTCACAACTTGATTTGGAGCTCAAAGCTGGCTACTCCATACCAGCACATTTACTCTGTCCCTTACCCCGCTTAGGTTTCCTAACAGCATCCTGCATCTCCACCAAAGAGCATTTAAAGCTCTTGCAGGTCTCTGGCCAAAGGCTCCTGAACCCTTTTGTGACTCGTGGCAAGAGTTGTGGTTGCTGCTGCTGCTGTCAAGATCCCAGTGCTCCAGCAGATGCCAGAGGCATGCTTTGTCCTTTGGATTGTTGTTACTCCTACACAGCCCTTGCTTCCTGAGCAGCCTGCAGTACAGGCTGCGTCTCCTCTGCCCATAGCAATTCCAAAGCAGGGGAAGGAGAGCTGTTCTCTGGAGACCAGCAGCTCTGGAGAGAACAGGGGAAGGTCCATTTGTCAGTGGTTTCAATGTCCTTGCTGGGGATGGAGCATCCAGGGTACTGGGAGAAGGTAAGCCAGGCTGCTGGTGAGCTGTGCTGGTGCTGCCCACAGCTGTCCACAGCACAGGCTGTGAAACCAGTCGGAGCTGGGCTGTTCCACTTGGATTTCTCTACCTGGACTTGTGTGTCCACTGTAAACCCACACAGATTCACAAACAGGCCATGCTGGAAGAAGGTGGGAAGTGTATTGGTGCTGCTTCCAGGTGTCTGCCATGCTGTGGATGCTCCAGCCTGTGTGCCCAGGCTGCTGCGTGCCCACCACCAGCAGCTTTTCTTGAGGGCTCATCTCTGCTTTCCTGGAGCTTGTTTGGGCTATGAATGCTTAGGCATCTCCCACTGATGACACGAAGAAGAACCACTGGTATATTCAAAGGTGTGTTTGTATTGTGTCTCCCCTCCAAGTTTGTTGTGTTTCCCAGACCTCCAGGCACCCTCACCTCTCCTTTCCAGGCTTGCTCCACTTGTGCTCCATCTTGGTTGAGGAGCAGTGGCATTTTTTGCACCAGTTTGAATCTCCTTTGCCTGTGGTCCAGTGTGACCTTTGGTTGCTCATCTCTTCCCAGCTGGCGCTCATGCTGTGGAGCTGTTGGACAGCTAAGAAGGAAACTTCATCCCACCTCTCTTGAAGAGCATCCTAGCTTTTTTTTAATCATACCTTCTCCTTTTCCCTGTTTTTCATTGTGCTAGACACCTATATATGTGTGTATGGCATCATACAGGGATTGTCCTCTCCCATATATTAAAAGACCTGATAACAGCACCAAGGGTCTAAAAAACAGTCTGCAGAAAGGTTCAGGCAAACTTTCTTTAGTTCTCCCACACTAAGACCTTTCTTTTGCACTGACTCTTAGGGTTTTATTTTTCTTCTTTGATTGCCTAACTGTGATGGCAAGAGCTCGTTTTCTTTCTTTCCACAGCAGCAACAAAGCAACATAACTAAAAACACTTGTTTGGGCTAAGCTGAAAACTTGAAACATCTCTGGTGTGAACCTGCAAACAAGACTTCCCAAGTTCTGCTATGTTCTGGTTCAACTGATATATTTGATCTCTGGAAAAAATAATGAAACGTTTACTTATCCTTGGCAAACAAAACTCCCTTTGGAGGACCTGAAATGTGATCTTGTCATTTCCATTTCAAATAATTTTAAAAGTCTGTATAATTTTAACCATAAAATGGGAAGTGTAACTGGCCAGTCACTGTGAATGGAAACGTTCCCTTTCAAAGCATTCAAATGAAATCTTACATCTATTTTCTTTAAGCTTTCCTGCGTGTTGGCTGGTTTGAAATCGGCAATTCATTGAGATGAACTTGTGCAAAGTTGGCTGCTGCTGAATTTGCTTTTTTTTTTCTCCCAGAGGAGAGAGATTGAGAGTGACAAATATTGCTGTGCTGCACCATCAGGAGCTCTGTCCCCCTCGCTGCACACCCTCACTGCCTGTGGAATCTCAGGCCTGCCCTTCCTCACCTCTTCCCCCCGCCCAAGTCCTTGCGTGGCGATTCCCCTCATCCCCACTCTGGACATGGGATTACAGCTCCGGCTCCTCTTCCCAGTGCATCATCAACATGTTGTTTCCAGGGTCATAAATTTGCACTGTGATGAGACACAACCAGATGTTCGGATACGTGAAGCGACTGGCGAAGCAGCCTGCCTGGCGCAGCCCCCGCCTCCGGAGTCAGCCGCCCGCTAATGAGAAGCAGGACTCTCGCCTTGAGCTGGGCCAGGACAGACGGAGAGCAGCCCCAGGAGCCACCACCAAGCTGCCATCTCGACCCCCTTCCTGCTCTCAGTGCCCGGGGAGCATCTCCAGGGCTGGATTCAGGCGCTCTGGTGGCTATTGGCTTCTGGCGGCCATCTGGAAAGAGAGTTTGGGCCGGTACAGGGGGGGAATGCACAAGGCCATGGTCCTCCTTGCTAGCAAGGAAGCCGGTTACAGTGCTTTATCATGTAAAAATACTTCTGAGATGCACATTTTGGATCATTTGTGTGGCTGAACAGGCTGTTTTGTAATGGAGAGACTCATGGGGAAGCAAGGTCTTAGCTCGGGATGCTGAGCTGGTACCCTGTGCAAGGAGCTGCTGCTGACTGGGGATGCCAGTTTTCAGGTGGCTCCAGCCCATGTATCCCCAACTCCCCTGGGTGGGCAGGGAGATGGGGCAGGGGAAAGTGGCACTGGAAAGCAGGTGAAGAGCTGTTTGCAGGCATTGGCTGTGAGGGTCCTCAGGATGGCTGCAGGTCTCCAACATCTCCTGCACACACACACACACACCCCACACCCCTCACACCCCGCCAACACACACACACTGCCCTTGCAAACCCCAGTCCTTGTGTCCCTTGGTGCACATTCACTGCTGATGTTTTGGGGCACACACTGAGCAGCAGGGAATCCACACCGTGATTGTAGCCCCAGCATGGAGATCTGGCCTTACAGCTGCTTCTTACAGCTATGAGGGGCAATGGCCATTAACTAAACCACAAGAAGTTCCACCTCAACATAAGGAAGAACTTCTTTACATCGAGGGTGGCAGAGCACTGGAACAGCTGCCCAGGCAGGTTGTGGAGTCTCCCTCTCTGGAGGGGATATCTGGAGATATCCCAAACCCACTTGGATGCGTTCCTGTGTCACCTGCTCTAGGTAGCCCTGCCTGGGCAGGGGGGTTGGACTGGATGATCCCCAGATGTCCCTTCCAACCCAAACAATTCTGTGATTCCCTTTCCTTTGCTCTTCCCCCGCCCATGTGGGTACTGGAGGTATTTTCTCACGTGCATGCTCTCATGGCACAGGGCTGGGCAGGTCTGCTCTCTGCTTTTAGCATCCAGGTAAGCACAGAGGGGAGAGGAGAACTACTGGAAGCAGAAGGAGTGTGTTGCTACCAGGGCTGCATGTTGGGCCAGGACATCTTCAGGAGATGCTCCTCAGCTGGAGGTTCAGAAACGGCCTCTAAACTGTAGAAGAAGGAGATGGAGCTTGGTGAGTCCTTGGAGGAGACAAAACACCATGGTACCGCTGGCCACCAGCACTCTTTGCAGCCCCAGCTCCAGCAGAGGGGAAGCCCAGCCATCCCCAGCTGTCTTTGCCATCAGCCCAAGGGATTTTCCTAAGGCTATGATGGAGGGATGGGATCAGGCCGTCCTTGGGCATATTCCCATCAGCCCTTTTCAGGGACATAAGAGGGAGGGTGAGCGCTTTTGGCTCCGCTCAGCCCCTTGGGAGGAGCAGCCTAAGGCCCCAGGTGACTGTGAAGGGTTCCACCACCCGGTGGGACAGCCACTGCCCTTCCCATGGGAAGGCCAGGTGAAACAGGGCTATCTGCCATCAGCTCCTGGGGCTGCCCCTCGCTGCCCCAGCGTGTACAGGGGAAGAGGGGATGCCCCGTGACAGGCATGTGGAGACCTCTGCATCCCACTGTGCCACAGAGCACCCACCCCATTGTGCAGCAGCACTGGAGGGAGTTTGGGTTAAAAGGGGTTAACAGCTCTCTGCTGTAACACATGATTGGTCTTTATGAGGTTGAAACTCTTGTCTGTTTGAGGCCTACAGATGATGCTAAAGAGCACAATAATGACAGCAATTCAAAGCAATCTAATTATGCAAACGGGAGGCTAAACAATTTCATCATCCTTAAATTAGATTGTCCTAATGAGATAAAGACACCAATTAATCCTGAATTAATTTCAATAGCCTATTTCAGGCAAACACTTTAATATGCAAATGTAAATGAGAAACAAAGCCTACTGTAGAATGCCAGAGTTCAAAACCTCTCTCTGCACAGCTGCAGCGGGTGTAAATAGTGTCTAATGAGTTTGCATGGAAAGACACAACCAGTTGAAAATTTTAGACTTCATAAAGCACAGCCGGTGCCTCAGGTACATCGCAGTGCTGAGGCGGGCGGGAGGAGAGGGAGGAAGAGGGAGGACTCACTCGGCTGAGGCCAGGAAGGCCATCAGCCACCCTCCACAGGCACACCGGGGATGGGTCCAGCTGCTGCCATCACGGGATGAAGGCCTTTAACAAGGCACTGCTCCGAAAAGCCGAATGCTTCATGCTGAGTACCTGGCCAGTTGCCTTCCTAAGACGCAGAGATGATTTTAATTAGCTGTTGCGTAATTGTTTTAAATTAGCCGTTTTGCTACGCACTCACACACACACACAAAATCAACTCCTGTTTTTTTTTCTCCTAAGGACTTGGCAGTGGAAAGGGCAGGGCCTGGGGTTTAGGTTACAGGCAAATCAAATACCATCCCAAGTTTCTCTTGCCTTGCTTCCCTGCTGTAACAAAGTTCAGGATACATCGAGGAAGTGAGTCCCAGACCCAGGGCCTGAATGAGGTCTGGCTTCCAATTTACACTTTGTTTTAATTCCAGCCCTGGGCAGGAGAGCTGCTTAGGGCTCTGCAAAGGTGGCTATGGGAAATGATGGCATTGAAGGTGAGGCTGAGCTCTGAGTTATTCCTGCTGCTCTGTCTCCTCTCCAGCAACTCCCAGGAACGTGCCCTGGAGGAAGCTGTTAAAAACAAACAAACAAAGGAGTAACAAAACCAAACTGCCCCAGACTGAGCACCTCTTGGATAATTTACCCCTCTACCCCTGCTTCTGCCAAATCCATCCTGGGCTGCTGTTATGGGATAATATCAGAATCACAGAATGGTTTGGTTTGGAAGGGATCTCAAAGACCATCTCATTTCAACCTCTCTCCTATGGGCAAGGACACTTTCCACTGTCCCAGGCTGCTCCAAGCCCCATCCAGCCTGGTGCTGGACACTTCCAGGGATGGGGCAGCCACAGCTTTTCTGGGCAACCTGTGCCAGGGCCTCATCACCCTCACAGGGACAACTTTTTCTCTGATACCTAATCTAAACCCACCCTCTTCCAGGTCAAAGCCATTCCCCCTTGCCCTGTCACTCCAAGCTCTTGTCACAAGTCCCTCTCCAGCTCTCTTGTAGCCCCTCTGGGTGCTGGAATGGGCCCTAAGTTCTTCCTGGAGCTTTCTCTTCTCCAGGCTGAACAACCTCAACTCTCAGCCTATCTCCACAGCAGAGGTGCTCCAGCCCTGCAGTATAACCCTGAGAGGGTTTGTGTCCTTCCAAAAATATTTATTCATATGTGACAATCCTGGATATTCTTCTCCCCTAAAATGCCTGTTCTTTCTTTGAATTTCCCCGAGGTTTATCCTCAGCATCACCTGGTGGCAGCTCATGCTGCAGGTTGAGGGGCAGCCTCGGAGGAGACAAAGCGCAGGGAGTGTCCTGCAAAAAGCTGAGGCTTCTCTGTCCCTCTCATATTCCCATGCAGCCTTTCCACCAAGTCCTGAAGAGCTGCCAGCTGGGCTGCAAAGCAAATACTTTTCTTCTGCACTTCTTCTTAATGGGACAAAGCTGAGCACCACTGCTTGACCTTTACTGAGCAGACACCTCGTGTCTTCCCCATGTGTTGAAGGAAATTCCCTCTTTGTTTCAGCACCATATGGTTTTCCCACACAGGTATGTCCCGAAGCAGTGAGATCCTGTCCCGTTTACGTTGTCTCTTGCAAGGGCTTTCCGGTACCAAATAATATCTTTGTTGCTTATTGTCTCCCCTGCTTCTCTTAGGAGGGCAGGAGATAGGAATTCCAGCATTTCTACAGAGAAATCTTGGGTAACCATCATTTGTGCAACAGGGTATTTAATCCTCGGTGAGTGGACCACGAACATCCCTTTCCATTTCTCCAGCCTTAATGGGCATGGTGGTTTACTGACAGATAAATTGAGACAGTGAAAGGGCTGATGGCCCAGAGCTCACAGTGTGCCAGCAGATCTGGAGATCTTCTATCACACGTTTGTCCTTGGAAAAAAGACAATTGACTCAGTAAATTGCTTAATCTCTGGCACACTGGGTACCAGTGCTGTCTTTTCTGCTGGATCCTGGGAGATTTTTTTCCAAAGCACTCGGCACTGCCTGGGCTCTGTTGTCTGAGCTGTCAGCAGGGTAGTGTGAGCTTTAGCTCATCTGGAGATGCTGTGCCATGGATGGGGACCTGGGCAAGAGCTCAGACATGCTGATGCTCCCAAGCCTGCTCCCAGACAGAAGAGCGAATCCCACAGGGTGCAGGCATTCCTGGGAGCAGGAGCACAGCTTTAGTGGTTCTCAGAGACAAGGCACTGGGTTATCTGGGTCTTTGGTCTGACACAGGAGAGCAGGGGCATCCCACAGACCTGGGGTGGTGCCTGTCAGGAGAGAGGGGGGAGGGCTGGGGGAGCCCAGGGTGGGGAAGCGGTTAGCAGGCACAAACTGCCTCCAAAAGAGGATGACAGATCACAGCCTGGGGCTGTGGTTTCCTGCTAATTAATACCAGATCTGCACATTACCCCGTCACCCCATGGGAGGAATTGGGACTGAATCAGGGGTGAGCACATGATCGCATTTTTGCCAAATTACCCAGCTCCTACAATATGGTGTGCACCTGGCTCCCTGCCAGCAGCAGGATCACAAAACAATACCTGATTCAGCAGAAAGTCTTCTGGCCCCTTTGGAGATCTTGTGAAGCAGCAGAAAGAGTTTATATCTGTTCAGCGCTTTGCATTGTTTTCAGCCTTGGACTGGGTGCCATAAAATTGGATTTACGGCTGTGAGGAAGCATGGCCAAAGGAGCATAGCCTCTCATGCCAGTGCAGTTTAAAAGCAGAGGTGGGGATGGGTCCAAAAGCGAGTCCTGCTGAGTTTCCATCTAGACGTGAGCTTTGTTGCCTGGATCCATCTATTTTTGAAGCCTGGTGATCCCTGGAGGAGCTGGGCATGCTGCTGAGATCCCAAAACGGGGATGCTCAGTCATGTTTTAGTTAAAGGGCTCAGTCATGTTTTAGTTAAAGGGCTCTAACTATCAGCCAGGGGACTTGTAAAAATATTACCACAGGGTCTCCTGTTTATTCTGCCACTCTCTGTACTCAGCTCACACATTAAAAGATGGTTGTTTTTTAGCTGCCAGTGCTGCTGTCTGATGAATCCAGCTGTTTTCTTTCCCCCTCTGAAATCATGACATTTATAATCAGCATTTAGTGGGAAGCCTCCCAAGTGTCACGCTCTGCCCTGGTACTCAGAGGGGTGGAGTGGGCCTGTGGGGATGTTGGTGGGTGCATGTCCTCCACCTCCTCCAGCCTGGGCTGGTGCTCAAGCTGCTGTGCTGAGGTGAGCTCCCACCCAAAAAACACGCAGCCAGCTGGGATGACAACAGGCTGTCATTTGGCTTGCCAGGGGCATGGGTGTGAAAATCATCTTCAGACTTCCAGCTGCCCCAGCAAGCTGGACTCTCTCCTTGTTTTCCTCACGCACCCCTCTGCCAGGGGAAGGAGGCCCAGAGACCAGTGCTGCCTGCAGCTCTCTTCGTGCCTGCCTGGAAGCTCCCAAGGGGAAGGCAGAGAGAGCCGGGATGTTCTCTGTCCTGACATGATTTTTGGGAGGAGAATGCTGAGACTAAAACTCTGAAGCAGAGTAACAGGCGTCTTCTGATCTTCCTGCCTTCCAGAGGTAAAAACATGTCTCCTTCCAAACTAGCTCTCCCCAGTCCCTCCCAAAAAGCCCCTTGCACACAGCAACTCTTCCTTGCATCAACCCAAGGGAAAGTCTTTACATTCCTTGCATGTGGATACTCACAGTTTTACACCTGTAAAAGTGAATCTGGGCTGGGGAGAAGCAGCCCGGATGCAAAAGGTGGGCTCAGAGGAAATAAAGCCACAGCGTCAGGGTGGTTACTGATGAGCCATCCGAGGTGCAGCAGAGAATCTGCATAAAATATTCCTCGTGTAGCTTGGGCAGCCGTTTCCAGCCCAGATAACAGTCTGACAGTCGCTGAGGAAGGATGCCTTTAACCTTCACAAAACTGAGAGGACAGCAGAGAAATGAGCCAGGCAGTGGTGTCATGAAAATCACAGCCTCAGCGCTTTGGATGCATTTTACTCTGCAGCGGAGTTTTGGGTGGCGGAGGGAAAATAAGCAAAATGCTGGGAGGCAGATGAGTGGTGGGCCAGGGGTGTGCTCCTGTCAGAGCTGTACCAGTCCCTTGCAGAAGGAGCTTTGTGAAACTGGCTCCTAGTGGTCCTGGGGAGGAGATGCTGTTGCTGCTGGATATTCTGTGCCACACAGAGGTCATGGGTTTAGTGAGGACCACCCAGCAGAGGTCCAGTGAGACCGCAATGTGGTGCTGCAGTCCCCATGGGATGACACCCACCAGCTCTTCCAGGTCTTCAGGTCCTGCTCTCACTCCTGTGAGATTTAAACCTTTTGGGACAACCATTTTTATCATGGAAAGGGTCTCTGGAAACACCCAAAGGTCTGTGCATTGGGCTGCATGTTTTTGGTTCAACTTCTGCCTGGTATCAGCCTGCCCAGGCTGGTCTGCAGAGGGGCTGTGCAGGCACCTGTTTGCAGCTCAGGGTGGCTGTAGTGCCTCCTCCTTTCTTCTGAACAGCCCTGTTTTGTATCCTCCTCCAACCAGTTCACTATTGGAAGGCAAACCTTTAAATTGTTTGGCTTTCTAAGAGCTATTTTCCTCCTCTGTTGTTGTGAAGAGTGAAAAAAAAAGGAAAGCAGAGTATTTCTACAGCTAAATGACCCATGTTTGGATAACTAGGGCTGAGGACTGGGGGATCTTTCCTAGCTGGGATTTTATGGAATGGGTAAGTCACATCAATATTTGGGAAACACTGTTTTGTTGTCAGTTTTAATGCAAACAGATTTAATGCAAATCTTGTAGCAAAAGATTTTACCAGGCTCATAACACGGAGATAATTTGACACCCAGTGTGGGACACCCAAATGCTGCTCAAAAGCAAAAGCCCTCTTCTGTCTTCACAGCCTTCTTGGTTTGCCAAACCACGTATTTGGTCCATGCCTCGAAACAAAACTGCTCCACAGCCCTTGTGCTGAACAATCCAGTGTGTACAGCCAGCTTCCAGCTGGGCTTTTCCTGCAGATCCCTGGCGGAGTGGCATTTGGCTGTCCCCGGGCGAGCTGCTTCTCACCAGCACCGGTGGAAGGCAGCACTTCAGAGACACTGAGACACCAAAAAGAAAAAAAAGAAGGAGGATCAGCTCTTCATCTGGGATGGAAATAAAGCTGGTGAAAGGATGGATGTTTTCTCTGCTGCCTTGAGGTTAGAAAACAGCAGGAAACCCTTGCTTGAAGAAAAGGCACATGGCCACCAGTATGACTTGTGCAGGCTCTGCTGCCTTCAAGTCGGTCTGGAAACAGAGTTTTGCGGTGGATAAAATTTCACAGACTTTCCATGGTTTCTGACTGCAGCTTTTCTTGTGCCTGGCTTGCAGCTAAAGTGGAATTTTTGCCATATTTGCACAGGCCTGGAAGGTGGTGTTCATACAATCAGGATCTTGGAGCTGAGTGAGGCAAATACCGGTTTATCTCTACAGCTTTACATGTGGCATTACAAAATACCCTCATAGGAAAGAGTTTGTAGGAGCAGCCAGAGCTCTTGGTCTTGTCCAGGCACTTGACTCCACAAAGTCTTTGGAAAATAAGAGATCCTTTAACCGGTGACCCCACAGCCTGCAGGACTAACTTTGCCTTTCTAGGTTATTACTAAGCATCTTTTGTGAGTAACCAAGATGTATTGAGTTGGGACTCCCTGAGTGCGAGCAGCCAGAGATAGCTTTGACTTTTCCTTTTTTTAATTTACCTTGTGGGGCTGTGGGAAATGAGAAATCCTTCTGGCTGTCAATATTGCCAGCAGTGCTACCACTGCCATGACAGGGAAAGGGGGGTCAGCGGGGGCTGCAGGAACCAGGCACCCCGGGACCGGCATCTCAGCCTCACACCCAACCAGAGCTGACACAGCCGGCGTGACAAGACTTGGGTTGATGAGTTCTTGAAACTCCCAGAAAATGTCTTTTTCTTCAGCTCTTGCCCCTTTCCAACTTTCCCAGACAGACTATTCTCGTTATTTATCCTTCCTCAGCCCTTCTCCCTGCCCGAAAGCTCCTCCTTTTACAGAGGGGCTCCTTTTTACATCTCTGCATAAAACCTCCACATTCACAAAACGCTGACGGTAATGGGGAGCGGGGTGGCCTGAGAGGGATCTGCTCTGCCCAGTCGTGTAGGATCTACTGATTTGCTCTGAATCCCTGCCTCTCCCACCATCTCTCTTTCCCTTGCAATAGCAGCCAGGACTCCGACTGGGAATGATGCTTTTGGGGCGGCCTGGACTTGGAGGTGTCTTCCGTCATGCTTCCAGGACACGGAGAAGGCAACTTGGGCTGCCAGGTGGCCAGCAAGAGAAGGGAACCACCTGTATCTCAGTTAAGTGATACTGAAGGGATATAAAGCAACTCAGCTGGTGCACCTGGAAGGAGGAAGGTGATATAAGGAGCTCTTGGTGGCTCCCTGGTTTTTTCTGCCTCCCCTTCTTTGTGGCAGTGAGGTATGCCCTGAGGGTGCTCCGTGTCCAGGGAGCTTCTCTGTGGAGCGTTGGAGACCTGGGGGAGCAGAGCCATCGGCGCCACAGGGATCATTTTCTTGCTTGTGCATCACAACCTGTGAGTGGGGTGTTGTGGGGTGCTGCTTGGTTGGAGAGGGGGATGTTTTGGTAATGCTGCCTGGGTTCCTACTGCTCTGCTGCATGATATTTGATGAGTGTTTTCCAAGCATGCAATACTTTCCTTACCTGTTTAAAACTGTTGGATTCCCTTCTCAGATGTGGAAGAGCATTTGGTGTAATTTATGTTTCTCTGATTGGGAGCAGGGTGTGAGTCCTCTTTGCTGGTACTGCGCTGGGCTGGGCAATAGGGGCTGCTTTGAGCGGATTTAGCTGGGGCTTTGAGACCCCCATAGTTTAGGAGCAGCTCAGGTTTGGCTCTGTCTGATGTGCAATAGTACCAACAGCAATAAACACACCAAAGGCCTCATCCTGCTTGTCATGGTTTGATGCTGGCCCAATGCCAGGCACCCACAAGAGTCGCTCACTCACCCTCCCCTACCCCAACTGGGCAAAAGGAGGGAACAGAGGAAAAAGGGTTAACGGAGGCTTCATGAGTGAGATAAGGAGAGTGGGAGAAAATATTTCAAGGGCAAAACAAGCTCGATCTTAATTACTAAGTGAAATTTATTACTAACAGAATCAGAGGAGGATAATGAGAAGTAAAACCAGCCCTTAAAACACCTTCCCCCCGCCAGGCCCTCCCCTCCTTCCCACTGACAATGCAGGGAGGCAGGGCAGGGGGGTTTTGGTCAGTCCATCACCAAGATTTGCTTCCACTGCTGCATGAGAAGAGTCCTTCCTTCTGAGTCTGTGGGGTCCCTCCCAC